>CANTUQ010000037.1:8042500-8400000 GCA_947683425.1 Excoecaria cochinchinensis
TGTGTTATTTTGAGTAATTTAAAAATTGATTAAAATGATAATGTGAGTGATTTTATTGGAATTATTGATGGAAGTAGAGTATTGAAGTTGGTATAAAGTCATGCGTATGTGGGAAGTGTGAATTTGGGAAGGATAGTGTGTTAATGGGTAAGAAAGCAGAAAATAGAGCATAACTGTGATTTTCTAGAAAAGCATAGCTATGCTTTGGAAAAACATAGCTGTGTTTCAATGTAAATTATAGAAATTTGTCGAGTCACGTGGCGGTAAGAAAATCCTGACCACTATGTGATCGTGCTAGACCTAAAGAATCTTAGCTATCCGTCGACCTACAAGATGAGCAAGAATGACGTTACCGACGTGTAAAAATATTTTGTCCAACAATATTTGAATCTTAACATCCCATAAGGTGGTCAGGATATTTCTGTGCACTGTGTGGCATGTCACACGACGGGCAGGAATGTCCTTACCACCGTATAAAAATATTCTGTTTAACAGTACTTGAACTTCGGTATTTCACACAGCGAGCAGGTTTATGTGACCGTCATATGGCCCTTATTTTCCAAAATTTGTCAAAGAAATTTTGCTATGAAATGAACTCCAAATTGAACCAAGTTAAATATAATAATTATTTGATAGTAATAAATGATATTTATTATATTTCTATACTGTTTTATAAATTTTATATATATATATATATATATATATATATATATATATTATGCAAGTTTTACGCAATGACAAGGCAATCATATAAATTGACTATGATCCTAATTTATACTCTTTTCTGCCTGTTTTAGACTGGGTTGTGGATAAATAGACATGTCTATAGGGATCCTACTACTCCAGCCCCTATTTTGTCTTGTAGACCCTGTTTGGATCATCACATACCGTATAAAAGATAAATAACGTAATTAAAATGTATTGTACCTCCAGATATCTCTGTTCAGTATCTATGGCTATCCTTGTTTAATATTTTTTTCCCGTTATCCACTTTCTTAAAAAAAATGCAAGTAATTAGATGACAGTAAATGCAAGTAATCATGTGAACAGGAAATGTACTTGTAAAAGATATGTTGTTATTTATATTCTATTCGTCTTGGTTGTTATAATCACACGTAAATTATCTATCTGTGGATTGTATTTGTGCATTCATCGTGTATGTATGGGTTTTGATTGCTGCTGTGAGTAGTCATCCATTTTATGCTAATTCCCCACTAAGCTATATGTTTAGCATGAATATTTCATCTTTGTAGATACCAAAGATAAAGTGAGTGCCAGGGACATTCCGTAGTAGCCAAAGCCAACACATCGATAGAAGATTCCAAATGTAGGGTCTACATTTTGTTATAAGTTTTGTACATGTTATCTTTTTGGCTTATAACTATGTATCTTAGCACCATATCAAGAAATGTATGTTATTAGAATGTCTTTTGGTATTGTAGATTATTATGGACTGTGTTAAAGTTGTATGAATAAATTAATTAAAAGATGAAATTTTATATTTCTGATCTCTAAGACTTGTGTATTGTTTTATTACACCCTCTTATCCTCTCAGGGGTATTAGAGGTGTTATACTACCATCTGACCTCATTCAATTTTTGATCTTTTAGAATCTATCATTTGGTGCTTTCGTTGAGAGGTACTCTAGAACAGAGGGAAATAATGAATCTAATGATGATCAAAGAAGACCAAGGTCTATTGCTAGAAGGGAAGAACCCCATGGATCCCACACTTATAACAATCTTTTACCCATAGTCAATAAGAAGTATTTGGCACAACCAAAGAACACTCCAATCAGCATCGATAGATTCTAAAAGATCAAAAAGTGAATGACGCCGGATGATAGTTCTTTGTAAGCCAATTGAATCAGTAAGAGAATTATATCTGCAATAAGACAAGCTCGGTTAGACTAGGCATAAGCACTCTGAATCTTAAGTTAGTAAGGCTTAGAGAGAGAATAAAGAAGAGAGAGTCTCAAGGATTCAATACCTGGTTCTACAATGCCTTAGGCCATTTATAGTGGGTGTGTGAAAACACTTAAGTAATAAAAGTGGGTCTGCTCAAGTGTTAGAGCAAGTGAGAGGTGATGTAACAAGGAGCAACTAGAAGGCATAGGCACTACAGCGCGTTACTACACTTTGACAGGGGACATGCACTGTTAGTCTGATTGGACATGCTGTGCCGCTAGCTCCTGTATAGTTAGGTGTCATGTGCTGGAATTTGTGTCTCTAGGCTTTTGGTTCATGTTGGGCCTTAGGCTAAGATTGATTAACTCTTAAAGGATAGTGGTATTATCATTTGTCCCCCCTTGAAAGGATCAAATCGGATTAAAAATAAAAATAAAAATAAAGTCTTTTGTCGGTTCAATTTACTAATTTGTTTTGAATTTCAAATTTCAAAATTTGAGTTTGTCCTTTTGCCTTCTCGACTGTTGAGTCGGTTCATTAATGGGGGCATTTCGTCCAGTGCGCTCATTAATAATGTCGCTTTAGTTTTTTCACAAGCGGTGCTTCTGCTTTATTTGTGACACATGATGGGTTCGATTTTAATGCTTGGCTTGCTGGGGAAGTTACCTCTTACATATAAATAGGTGGATTTCATTTCATTTTCTACTTTTACAAAGCTTTAACTTCTTTTTCTTTGAAATTTTCAAGCTTTTTTCAATTTCTTCTCAAGTTCTTTAAGTTTTTTTAGAAATCCTTTTCTACAATTTTGTCCAAGTAAGTAATCGTTTACTTACATGTCCCTTAATTTTATAGAAATTTCATCTTCTTCGTATTCATCTTTATCTTCAAGTAATTTAGGAATTTCAACCTAGAAACAATATCAGAATACCTTCTTTACCCTTTTGCTAATCAGAATGGCTATTAGCAGTTCATCAAAAGTAGATCTTGCCTTAGACACTAGTTTATTCACTGATTATAGGACTAAAGGCCCTATAAACAAACCTACAAAACTTTTTAAATCAGAAGTAAGCAAACTGAAGAAGAAACATGACCTTTCTAAGGATGTGGCCGTTATTGCTTGTCCCTTCTCGATGTCGGTCTTTGAAGTTCCGTTCGAAGAAAACCAATTTGCTCGTCCTATTAAGCCCCGGAGGTTGAGGAAGACTTTTCAGTCTGAAACTGCCCCGTGTGCTGTTGTTGCTGCTACTGAGGAGTAAATTCTCTCTCCTACTTCTCTCTTTCTGCTCAACTGATTGCCCTAATAGCGATAGAGGAGGTACCAGCCTCTGCAACATCCCCAAGGATCGAACTATATTTGAGAAGCCCGAGGGGTCATCTGCTATGGCCACTGCTTTCGGTACTCTTGCTTTGGGACTTGAGTCTCTTTCTTTGAAAAAGATCTTGGTCTAAAGGTTTAAAGAGGGGTTTTCCATTTGGAATCTCTAAGTTTTTGAGTTTCTAGGCCATGGCCTCATGTCCAAAAAAGACTTCCAGGATATGGGTCGCGTTACTTCATCCTCTTAGGAACTCGCTGAGAAGCAATGGGGTGCCTTCTAGGTAAAATTTTTGTCATTTGATTAAGTTTAAAATTTTGACTCTCGATTTTTTCTAACTTAATCTTCACTTGCTTGAAACAGGTGGTTTGGAGGGGAATGTGCCTCTATGCTAAGAATTTGAACTTAAAAGAGAGGTTGGGTGATAAGTCCATATCAGAGCAGGAGCTTTAAAAGAAGGTCGAGTTTTTGGCGAAAGATGCTGAGAGTTTTCGATCTAAAAACCTTTAGTTCATATTGCAAATCTCTTAACTCAACAAACTCTCAGTTAAAATCTTAGAATTCTTAGCTCTCCTGAAAGAATTATTTACTATCCTCTGATTATTCTCGAGTCCTAGCTCAAATAGAAGAGCTTCAAAAAGGGTGTACTCTTTGGAATCTATCTAGTAGGAGTCTAAAAAGATGCAGTGCTTTCTATATGAAGCCCATCAGAAGGAGCTGGCCGATTAAGAGGAAACCATACTGCAACAATTGAGTGATGCCTAGAGCAATCTTTTAGCTTGTATTATAATCAGTGTGAAAGATGCTTTCCTGGAGTTAACTTCAACTGGCTGGCTGATTCGATCGCCTTGCCTAAAGTTCCTTCTGAGGGAGGGGACGCAACCTCCTACCGACGATGCACCCGGGGGAAGGAGAGGATGTAGATATAGAGGATTAGAATAGGATATTTTTCTTTTTGAATTGTAAATTGAAACTTGTTTGTGCTTAAAATTTAAATCAATGAAATTATCTCACATTCACAATTTCAGTCTTCATTTTTATTGTCCTTTTAATTATCGCATTGCAATAGTAATTCGAACGAACAAATTTTTCATCAATTAAACTTAGCTATTTGGCCTTAAGAGACTTAAAAGACTTAGAAAATTATTCAATTTCATATATGAAAGTTAATAAGCAAGTAATATGATTGGATATCATAATCATTTTACCAATTAATTAGGGAAAAATCACCAAGTAAAGCAAATAATCACATCGAACATGATTTTGCAAATCAAATTGGGAATAGTCATCAAAGCTGCGAGGCAAATAATCAGAGAAGATATGACTTTCACATATTAACTTGGGAGCGATTGTCAAGTGTAATAAAGCGAATAAGTCAATCTAGTTAATTTTGTAATAGCTTTGGGAAAAGTCTATAACTTGTATATTCAATAATCAATTCGATCGGAATACAATGTTACATTAAATTCTTTTTAAGCACATCATCATTCCATGATCTTGGAATATTCGAACCATCTAAGGTTCTTAATTTATAAGTGATTTTGCTAAAGACCTTGGAAACTTCATAAGGTCATTTCCAGTTAGGCATGAGCTTTTCGCGTCCAACATTTCCATTGCTGATTTTGGCCTTTCTTATGACCAGATATCGAACAATAAAAGTTCTTGACTTCACCTTATTGTTGTGAGACTTGGTGAATTTCTGCCTATAAGCTACTATCTCGATATAGACATCATTCCTTCTTTCTTCAATCAGATCCAAATGTTATCTTTTTTTTTTTTGCTCATTGTTCTGATTAGAGAAAAATACCAGTTGATAAGATAAAATTTTGATCTCTACTTGTATTACTACTTCCGACCCGTACACTAGCAGCAATGGAGTTTGTAAAGTCTCAGCTCTAGTCGAGGTCCTGTAAGGCCATAAAATCATTTACAAATCTTTTATCCAGTTGCCCTTAGCTTCTCTTAAACTTTTCTTTAACCCTTTCAAAATGGTTGGATTAGAGACTTCAATCTTCCCATTGCTTTGTGTATGAGGCAGTAAAATGAATCTACGGTTGATGTTTAGATTAGAGCAAAAGGTTCTAAAGATTGAGATGTTAAACTGCTTATCGTTATTCGTAATAAAAACCTTCGGTAAGTCGTACCTATAAATAATTTCTTTTCATGCAAAGTTTTTAATCCTCTCAGTAATAATTATGGACAAAAGCTTAACTTCAATCCGCTTTGAGAATTTCCATGGGGAAATGGACCTGGGATATCCAACCCCTTCTGGTCAGATGGCCAGGAGATGCTGATCAGTTGCTGATCGACTACTGGTTGCCTGATAATTGTTGCTTGGATTTGACATTACTGGTATTTTTATCCCTTTTCTGTGCGCCTTTAAAGATGCTTGGCTAGAAATAGTAGGTTTGCAGTAACTTTCTCGCAATTGCTCTGCTAGCCTTATAAGCCCTTAAATTCCTTCATGGATCTCTCTAATGATGTAGTTCCCATCTTCTCTTGCTACGCACTTGAGCTATGGATGGCTAAATGCTTTCTTATACAATTCATACTCAATTATAGAATAATTGAGTGACTTTCTTGTGATCTTCCTTGCTTTAGCACTGTCTACGAGCAATTCACTCGTTAAAAGGTATCTAATGATCAGTCTCATCCATGTGCTCTCTTACTGCTCAATTTTCAGTTCTTCTAGTTCTTCAAGGGAAAAAGAAAACTACTCTTCTGCTATTATAGTTTTCTCAATCTCTTGCTGCTCAGAGGCTGCCATTTTAGCAAGCCGATCAACCGAGCTAGTGTCCTCCCTAGGCACTTTTTTTAGGCTCTATGCTATCCCAGCATCTTCCAACTGCTTTAATGCTATTTTAACTTTTGCTAAGTACCTTTTTTTTCTGTTTTCTTCTTTGGCTTCAAAGCTTCTAAGTACTTGGCTTGTTATCAACTGAGAATCACTCTTGATCCTAAGTCTTTCCGATTGAATGGACTTGACCAGCCTTAGGCCTTATAGAATTGCTTCATACTCTGCCTTACTATTAGACACCTTGTGTACCATCCTCTCTCCCCCAACCCCCTTCCCCTCTTCCTCTGGCCTCCCCCCATCCATATATCCTAGGAGGAACTGGGTGTGCTACTCTATGTTTACACTGATAACTAATCAATTGACTAGTTCAATTAATAATTATAAACCATTTTATTTAAAACTTATTTTTAAATGTTAAGATATTCACTAGCATCCACTTACCTCGCTTACAAACCTTCCTGAGATTACTATGCAATATTTTACATTCAAAATTATTTAACATATGACAATATACAATTATTTATACAAATTACGTTATGCTTTAATTTTTCACTTATTCCACATATAAAGTTACTTATATAACATCATACAAATGACATACTAAGCAGTATCCTATTTACAACTTATACTGAACATTTTTATAACCAAAATCATGCATAATCTTATATCAGGATTTATTCATATTGCTATCTAAATTACCATGCACATTTATCAATTCTTTATGACTTGGCTCAAATACAATCACTTATTGCTTGATTTAAGTTTAAAAACACCATTAGTTTTCAATGATTTGGTTCGAATTTAAAATAATATTCCAAGTTTTCTACATATCCCATTAATTTAGGGAATTAAAACCGTGTAGTTCTACATGTATTATTACTTTACACATGATCATTGACATATAATTAAGTTAACATATAATCAAATTTCAACAATAAAGTTAAAATTTATAGTATATATTGTATAAACACTAATCCATATTGATAATTCTCATATGAATAATTTATTATTACTTAACCACCTCATTTACATGTTCTTAAATAGCCTGAATTCTCAATAGGTGGATAACGTGAACACTGGATATGACTAGGGTATCAAACACTATATACTAAATAAATAGTATAAATCACTAGAGACACAATGGTCTCGATACACTAGATACAAAGTAGGTATCATTCACTAGAGATATAATGGTCTCGATACACTAGATATAAAGTAGGTATCAAACACTAAACACGATGCGGTGTCATCACTAGCAGCTGTAATCTTTATCCTTTATAAGCATGCACATCTATCCACGACTATTTATAATTCAGGCTTAAACTTAAAAACTTCCTTCACTACTTCAGTTACACTACATTTGTTTATATAACCTTTCAAATCACTGCATATTTAACTATAGTTATATAATCACTCTATGATGCCATATACTTTTAGTAATGTAAATGCATAAACATTAATCATAAACATATATTTATTTTACATAGACTTTGTTTACATCAATATCTCAATGTATTTTCCTATATAAATATGCATATCTAATATAACATGACAAGTTACTTCATTTATCAATAATAGTCATTTTTAATTTATATTTTCATAATAATTCTATGTAAATTCATGTAATACAGGTCACTCTATTAATTTTTTTATCTTTTAATGTGATTAGTCAAGTTTCATTATCATTCAATTTAAATTGAATTCATTTGATCAATATCTTCATCTATAAAATTCTGATTTTTAAAAGTCAAATGGTGGTGAGGAAATCCTAACCACCGTGCAGCATGATACACTTAAATTACAAAGAAAACAGAAGTGTTTTATACAGTGGGGAGAACATTCTTCCCACCGTGAGGGTCATCACATGGTGGGCAGGAGAACCTAACCACCGCTTGGATCAACATAAAACCCATGATTTCCTCTACAATTATATTTAATATACTGCTCCTATCAATTGTCATTTTTAAGCTTTGTTTCATTAACAACATTCATTAATAGTCTCCTTAAGATCATTATAATACAATAATAATTCAATTTAGGCAATACTTAATGAATTATATCCTATAATATACAGTTTGTTACTGTAACAAGAACAAAACTCCATTCTACCATTCTATCTCAATTTCACCTATCTTAGGGACATAATTTGTAACAACCCAAATAGGGCCTGGTCGGAATCTGTGTTTTAAGTCGGATAAGTGAGGGTATTTTTCGTAATTTGGGTAAGAAGAATTTTTGACATTTAAGAATTTTGTGTTAAGGAACTAATTAATTAAGTGTTAAGTGAAGTGAAGGGAATATTAGTGTGTGTTTATAGTGTATAGTTGTAGGGTGTTAATGGACTTAAGGTTTTATTGGGTGATTTATGGTGCATGGTGCCTTGGAGGTAGTGGAATTATAAGATATACTATGGTGTGAGTGAGTGTATGGTGTATAGAAGATATTTGTGTAAAAATAAGGCTTGAGTGTGGTTAGTGTATGGTGCCATTAGAGGATGAATTAAGATGGATTGATGGATTCCCTTGGATTGTGACATGTGGCAAGAGGATGGTGAGTAATTAATGAAAGTAGGAGAGAGGAAGAGAGGGGCAGATTTTGGGTGAGGCTTCCCGTGGAAGCTATCTCAAATTTCCCCTTTTCTTTCTCATTTTCCCGTCCTCCCCTCTCTCTTGCTTTCATTCTTCTTCTCTCATCTCTCTCTTTGCTTGTGTTTTCTTGGAGTTTTGAGTGGGATCTTTGAAGGTAAGTGGTTGAGTTCGGATTGGGGTCTCGTATTTGTTTTGTTCTATGATTTCGGGTTTTGGTTTGTGTTTGGTTTCGATTTAAGTGTTTGTGGCTGGGTTTTTGTGCAAGAATCGGAAGAGAGAAGGAAGAGCAAGGGCAAGGATATAGTGGATTCGTGAGGAACTTGGTTCGAAGCTTCGTTTTCTAGGTTTGGGAGTGTATTCTTGAATGTTTGTTTGGGATTTTGTCTAATTGTGAATGTGTGTAAAATTATGTGTTTATGAGATATTCTGGAAGTTATATGCCATGGGTTGGTATTTGGTTGAGTTTAGTTTGTGGTGTTTAGAACTCACTTTATGTTTTTATGTAGTGATGTTGCTCTTAGAATTCATGAGTAAGATTTGTTGAAGATATGATTCTTTGATGTTTGGATTGAGTTTCTAGTGTTATTGGAGTGTGAAATTGCTTGATTGAAGTGAAGGTTGTGAGATTTTGGCTTGAAAGACCTGGAAATTTGCCCTGAGGAATCCCATCTGGGCATGGGTCACGGTGGCAACCAATCTTGTTACCACCGTGAGCCACGAACCAGATGCATTCTACCGTGAAGTTTGGTACGTCACGGTGGCAACCAATCTTGTTACCACCGTGAGGTATCCAGACTTTTGATTCTGTCTGGCTGTTTTGGTATGTCACGGTGGCAACCAATCTTGTTACCACAGTGAGGTATCCAAACTTTTGATTCTGTCTGACTGCTTGGTATGTCACGGTGACAACCATTTTGGTTACCACCGTGAGGTACCCCAGACTTGCTTTCTGCCCAGGATCTCTGGTATGTCACGGTGGCAACCAATCTGATTACCACCGTGACCTACCCTGTTTTGCAATAAAATCCTTTCTGTTATGCGCGTTTTATGAATGTTTAATTATGATTTTTTTTGCACGTGATACCATGTATTATGGATTTTTGTATTCATCTGTTGGCATCTGTCAGTTGATCAGCTTTTATAAAAGGTGTTGCATTTGAACATTGTCTTGTTTGTTTAATGTCATGTGAGAGTATGTTGTCGAGCCTGAAGTGTCAAGGTATAGGATAATTAAGCATGCTTAAGAAGGGTTAGTTTACAGCTGTTCTGTCCGCCCGTTTGGGCGAAGCGGTCGACCTCCGAGATGGTCATTTTCGTGTAGTGATAAAATGTTTTGAGACTCCGGTCTCCCGCGCTACCTTCGGGTATTAAAGTGTTTTTTTTGAGGCTTCGATCTCCCGTGCCGTGTTCCCGTATCCTCCACCATTGATTTCAGGCTATTGTGTGAACTGTCTGGTATTGGTTTAGCGAAGTGTTCTGATTATGGTGTGACTCTGAGTAGTGCATTGATTCAGTGTTATGTACTATTTATCCTGATTATATATTTATATATCTGTACTCTGATTCATATTGTTTTATGAATATTAGTGCATGTTTTCGTGTATAGTGCTCTGTTGTGTTTGTTTCTCCCCACTAAGCGTTATCGCTTAGCACGGGCTTTTATCCCGTGCAGGTGGCGTGAAGGTTTTTGGGTTGCTCGAGTCGCGCATCTGCAGGCTGGCCACATAGAAGTCCAGTTATTTATTTTGTCTCCTCCTGTAATTCTTTTTGTATATGTATTTCGTTATTTTGTAAAGGTTTTTAAAATGTAATCTTTTGTGCTATAGTAAATAACTCATATTTTGATTATTTATGTACTGAAGTATAACTCCTACTATACTTTCTAAGATTTATTATTATGGGTTTTAGTATGCTTCCGCTTTATGCTTTGTCGCGTCGTGAGTGAGCGTCGTGTAGCGCGCCCGCCGACGCCCTTCCAACGGGGGGGCGGCGGCGGGGGTGTTACATAATTAAACTTTAAGTTCTTCTAATCATTTATAGATATACCTCTTATGAAATTATAGTAACTGGAATTATCTCATTTGAAATTCTATAAATAGAATTATACTCAAAATACCAGAGGTTGCTTTATAAACATGTAATCCAATCAAACTCTCATCATTTTCATGCTTATTAATTAATACAAATCAATTCAATTCACAACTATCAATCACATTTTAATTCACATACAAAGTTTCCATAACTAGAAGTAAGTCAATTACTATAAACTTGCTCAAGATAATTCTTTCTCCTTCTTTTCCTCTTCATCTACAAACTTTTCTTTATCATTTCTTAATCTCTCAGCATTACATATACACACGTAACCTAGTGTCTTTTTTTCTTCTTAAACCCGATCAAATTAGATTCATTTTTTTTCTTGTTCTTTCTTCCCTCTCTTTTATATGCATGCAGGAACCTTTGTTGGCTTCCTCTTAATGTCACACTTGAGTTCCACTCACAAATTGATTAACTCCATTATTTCCTTAATATAATTCGTGTTTACATTAATTAATTACTTATTTACCATTAATCATGGCTTTTCATAATCCAAACACTTAACTATTTTATTTTCTTTAATTAAGTCCTTTCTAAACTCTTAATTCCTTTCGATTTAATCATTTTCTTACTATTAGCTATTCTAATTCTAATTTACCAATTTAATCTTTAATTATTAGGCCATTATGTATGCCTTAATTTGTCTAAGATGTACTTTGGGTCCTTGCACCCTGAAGCTTAGCCTTATGGCATATTTGATCATGATGCCCAAGGGTCCACTTATTACTATACCGATGCCTCCTTTCATTTTGTTCGAGGCTACATCAAAAACCATCTCCCAAGAAATCTTCTCGAGCTGCTGTTCAATTCTTTCACCATTGGTGAATTCTGTTAAAAAATTAGCTAAAACTTGTGCCTTAATTGCGCTCCTTGGCTCATACTTGACGTAAAAGGATTGCAACTTTATGGCCTATCCCACCATTTTTCCTTCCAGATCTAGCATTTAGAAAATCTTTCTGAGCGGCTGATCAAATAAGACAATTACGGTGTAAGCTTTAAAGTATTATCTCAGTTTCCTGGTACACATAATGAGTGCAATGATCAACTATTTTGTTGGACTTTTTCTCAATACTGGCAATTGCTGGGTTTTTTTCTCTAACTAGAACTACTGTCATTGCCTCTCTCGAGATGGACAAATAAAGGAAAAGTCTCTCATCAAAAATTGGTCGATTCAATAATGAGAAATTGCTTTAATTCTTCAAAGGCTTTTTGACAATCTGTTTGTAGTGGCCCAAATTTTAATTTTCGTAAATAGTATTTTTCGGGCAGTGAATAGTACCACAAGGAGTCAAAAGATATTTTATTTGACCATTAGAAAGTACAAGTTATAAGGAGTCTTGATAGGTGTCGAAACCAACAAAAATAAAATTTATACTCTTAATTAAGATTTTATAAATAGCGATAAGTAGGGTCGAATCCACAGAGATTGGTCGAGTTTTAATTCTTTAAATAACTAGAAACAAACAATAAAAATAAAAATGGAGGGTTTTGTAAGTAAAGAGTAAAAAATACATAATTAAAATAATAAAAAATAAAATGTAAATAAATAAATAAAAGATAAAAAACTCTAGTCAAAAGCATTCACGGCACATGATCCAATTTTACTGATTACGGATGAATAGATAACTTTAAAATTATGCAATGGATTAGTTATAACAGTTGGTTTAGCGCTCCCGACCAATCTTTTCTTACTAATAGGCTAATCAAGTAAGACTGTAATTGACCTCTAACCAATAAACAGTCTTATCTTATCGACATAATTTAATTTATTGACAGTTTTATGAATTAGAAAGACCCAACCTAACTTAACAAATTTCTTATCGAGACCGATTTAAATCAAATCATGCATTTACTTAGTACAATAATCCTTCCCAGCGTTGCTATATTAATTGCTACTTGTTATTGATTTTACCAAATAATTACGGATTTGATAATCTCAATTAGCTATATGTATTTAATTAAATGAATAATGGGCCCTCATTGTGCAAATAATAAATAACAATCGAGATAGAGTTTCCCTAAATTACAGTAAATAACATGAATATCACATAAAATAAAGAGAAAAATAAGCAAGAACAATCTCACAGTAATGATTGAATCCTGCCCTTGAATTAAACTTTTAACTAGAATAAAAGTTTAGCTAATCATGGTCAAGTATAAAAACAAAATAAAACTAAACAAATTCCTAACACAGAGATGGAAGAATAGTGGCGGCGGCGGCGGCGACTGCCAAAGTTTTTGTTCACGTTCTCCCTTCTCTTTTAAAAGAAAATCTAAAAAATTTAAGTAGGTAGTTTATTCCTATCCAAACTTGAAAAAATAAAATAAAAAGATTAAATGTAATATTATCCTACTAAAATACTACCTATTATCTCTTAAATTACGATCTAATTATCCCTAAAAATATGATAAAGTACAGCTGGCGGCTAGGGTTAATTCGCACGCACAAATCTGATGAATTATCCTACTGTCCCGTTTTCTTTAGCCTTAGGCAAGGCAAACTGCTTACCCTTGCCTCTTACCTTGGGCAAGGCAAACTTTCAAATTCAGCTATTTTGCTTCCAAACTTTCTTGAATCTTTAAAGTTGCTCCAAATTCACTTTATTTAGCTCAAATTTGCTCATTTCTTACCACTTTAGTCGTACAATGATAAAAGTCACAAACAAGTGAAAAGTACCAAAATAGTCTACAAATTAATGCAAAAAATGGGAGAAAACCAAGTAAAAATATGTAAAATTAAGCACTTAACAAGTCTAAGGATGTAATTTGGGGTAAAATCGAGGTCAAATAGGCCCTCAAAGTCAAAAATAAAAATAAGTCTCGATTCGATTCAAATAGTGAATCAGTTTGACCAGGACTAAAAATGATACTAGAGACTTTCGATTTTTTTTTTAACACATGGACTCACTCTAGATAATAGGGGGGACATTATGGTAATAAAAAATTAATTTTACGAGAATGCTGAAAATTGGATTATCGGACCGATAAAAATTTACCAGACCAGAAAATGGTACTCGATCGACCTAAAAATATTCATGTAATCAAATAAATATTTTTTGGTAATTATGGTACATTTATGAGAAAATGAGCTAGAGAAGTTGTAGAAAAAAAATGGGCAAAAATAGTCATTAATTAACCTAATTGGGCCTAATGGGTTAGCCCAATGGTTGAACCAAGAAATGGCCCATTTAGATGGACTATAAATAGCTGGAAAAATCAGATCATTGTAGATTTTTCTTCCATTTTCTTCAGCCCTCCAACCGTAGCTCTCTCCCTCACCATGTCATAGATTTTCTTCATACTACCTCACCAAAACTCACTCAATCTTTCACCTCAAATCAATTCAAAAGTTCTAATTTCATATACAACTATCTCAAGAGCTTAATTGAAGTGAACGAAATGATAGAAAGTGAGAAAGAAAGGTGTAGCATAAAAACCAAGAGAAAAAGAAGAGGAGGTGAAGTCTAAAGCAAAGGAAAAGAAAAGAAGGAATAAAGCTTGAAAAAGAAGAATTTGAGGCTTATGGATGCATAATCTTTATTTTTCATTTATTTTGATTATGTTCATGTATATGTTTATATGTGTGAGTGAAGAACATGCATGATTATTATGATTAAGCATGAAAATATGATAATTAGGGTGAAATATAATGTATAGTATTGATAAATAAGAAAAGAATAAAAATTAGAGAAATGGACATAGATGAGGCCGGATGGAATTCTAGGGTAGTCAATGTGAATTTTTGATGTTTTATTAATGGATTTTAGTATGAAAATAAAAATAGAGTTAAAATAGGCCTATAGTAATCTAATGAAGATTTTTAGAAATTAATTGAATATTTTTTAGGTTATGAAATCATTATGTATTAAGTGATAAAAATGAAATATATGAGTATAAAGTGAAATAATGGTGTATAAGGCAAAGAATAAATGGAGAATGACATGGAAATAAATTAATGAAAGAAAAATAAACTTAGAGTTGTAGATTAGTCATGGCCGAATGGGGTTCATAGAAACCAAGGTAGGTTAGTGTAATTTTAATGAATTAAGACTGTACAATGGAATTAGAATTAAAATAAGCTAATTAGTGAATTAAATGAATGAATAGAATATTTATTTTAAAGAGAGAAATATTTAAGGTGTGTATTATGTAATTAGGTGAAAAATATATTTATATGTGTTATAGATATAATAAAAAGATAATTATATAATAAGTAAAAATAAGAATATGGTAGGAATAAATAATAAGTGGAAAAGAGTAAATTAGGAGTAAGAAATAGAATTTAAAGATTAAAAGGGTAATAAATTAAGGAATTTAAATAGAAAAGTAATATTAATAATAATAATAATAGAAATAATGATATTAATAGTAGCAACAATAATAATAAACATGATAATGATAATAGATAAGATATGTATATGATATAAGTTAAGGAAATTGAAAATAAATGAATAATTTGTATAATTACAAAATGTGGAAGGAAAGTAAATTGTAGGATGAAAAGGTGGCGTGGCCGAATGGTGCTTAATATACAAATTAATGATATGAAATGTATATGATCGTGAATATTGTATGTACTAAGAGGTACACAAGCACACTCTGTTACTTGAATGAATTAAGAATAAAAACTTAATAACGTATGACATGATAGTATGCAAAAATGGTAATCACGAAATATATAAGAAATTAAGAAAGGAAAATAAAAAAGTGTATTATTATGTTAGGACTAAAGAAATACATGTGTATGGATATTTATATTATATTATATATATATATATATATATATATATATAACAATGGATAAGAAATGTATGTATGTACAACATGATTACAAGCATGATAAGAGATTGTATTATTGAATGAATAACCATGATACAAGTTATATGAACATGACTCAAATATAGACATATGAGTAGTAAAAGTATATGAACATACATAATGTGAATAATGACGAAGCACTGAACAGGTTATATGGTATGAGAAACAATATGAATATGGTAGATGCGTAAATGAAATAAAGTTGTTGTAATTAAATAATATTGCCCTTAATATACTAGTAGTTAAATCTAATTTAAAATATAGTTGGTTAACCATAGGGAAATACCTATACCGCAGTTCGAGTTATGATAACTCAATTTGGTAGACTAATGGCGGTCTACCCTACATGTCACATGCTTATATGATTATAAGATATATGTATATGTATATGTGTATGACTTAGTGGTCTTTCGGGGTCACCCTACATGTTCACGTCTCGTGTATCCAGTTCAAAAATTTCTAGTGGACATTATTAGGGATAAAAGAGATAATGTGAAATAAATATGTAAATTAAGAATAATTTGGTTTTGGTAAATAAGTAAAAGAAATGAGAATGAAAGGATAAAATGATAAACTTAAATAACAAATGAAAAATAGGAAATAAGTGTATAATTTAAGAGTATGTGATAATTATATAAGAATAAGAGAATATGATGCTAGGATTAAATGACAATTGACAAATATGAAATAAAAATATAAGTAAATGGTAAATATGAAAAAGAAAATGAATAAAGAAGGAAAATGGAAAAGAAAAAGGCATAAACAAGAGATTAAATGCAATTAAGGGTAAAAATAAGAATTTAAGGGACAACTTGATAAGTTAGTAACCGACACTAATGATTAAGGGTAAAATAGTAAATATAAGATAAATTGAAAAATACATAAGAAATGGGGGCTAATTAAATCTGCGGTCATCGAATTTTGGTGCTTATAACCAAATGGTCATAATAAAATAATTTATAACACAAAAATTATCAAACTTTTATTTTTTTCAATTAACGTAAAAATGACCGAAAAATTAATTTTTCGTCACCGAAAGGTTATACAAATATGCCAATATGGCTCGCCTATATGGAGGAATTGACACGTTAGTAAGTACATGTCAGTAAGATTTTTTTTTTCTTTTTGTACAGGTTGACATAACACGTGTACTTGCTGACGTGTTAATTCCTCCATGTAGGCGGGTCATATCGCATGCTGAATGGACGCGCTTTAGAAGATTACTGATGATGTGGTATATTTGCGTGACTTTCCGGTGACGAAAAATTAATTTTTGTCATTTTTACCTTAATTGAAAAAAAATAAAAATTTGATAATTTTTGTGTTACAAATTATTTTATTATGACCATTTAGTTATAAACACCAAAATTCGATGACCACAGACATAATTAACTCTAAGAAATGGTGTAAGTATCAGTAAGTGAAGTAATTATGAATAATTCTTTATAAGTAAATGAAAAAAACAAGTAGATAAAGTAAGTAATAAGTATGTGTATATGTGTAAATAAGAAAATAAAATAAGAGATATAGAAATAAATGTGGTGAAAATGAGACGAAAAGGATAAATAAGAAAAGAATTAAAAGTTTGAAGGGCAAAATTGTAATTATACATGGATTAAGGGCAAAAGACTAAATATGAACAAATAAGGAAATTAAGTAGTAAATATAAGTTAAAAGTATTAAAAATAAGGGCTGCAGATGAAATATGTATAAAAATGGTAATTGGGGAATCAAACGCAATTCACATATAAAATGATGGACTAAGAATGGACAATGAAAATGTAATGGAAAAAATTATAAGTATAGTATAGTAAAGTAAGGTTGAGCAAAAAAAATCGATTGATGCGATTAACCGAAAAATTGATTTAAACCAAATCGATAATTAGTTAATCGATTATAACAGACTGATTAACGGTTAGTATTTTGAAAAAATCGATATTAATGGACCGATTTTTATTTTTTACTCATTAATCGATTAACCGAATCGGTAATAGATCATTTTTTTATTTTTATATTTAATTATTTATATTTCTTTAATTTTCATTTACTTTAAAATATATTTCAATTTCAATTTAGTTTTTTATAAACGCATTTTAGTTAATTTATTAATTGTTCAATTAAAATAGTATTGTTATTGAATTAAAATATTATTTATCATTCATCAGTTAATCTATATTATACATGCATTCTAAAGCTACCTCAGGGTATTTGTTTTATATCTTGACGATAAGAAATGTTATGCTCAAGGCATTACACAAAAAATGTATTGTTGAAAGCATCGAGCATCTCTTTGGTTGATGTAGTGAGTTAATGTGCTTGGTTATCAATCAATTTTCTCATCTAATTTGCAGGGCGACATCTGCCATTTCGCATGTAGTTCTTGGTCAATTCAAAACCTGCATCGTGCTTCTTGGAAATTATTACCTGTTCAGTGCTAATCCGGGAGCAACCAGCATTTTTGGCGCATTCACTGCTATTGCTGGTATGTCTGCTTACACATACCTAAATATATGCAATAGTAAATCACAAGCAGGTAAAACATCCCCTCGAAAATCATCTGTATTAAGATCTAGGCTGAGCAGAGAGAATGGAGATAGCCACAATGGATATGGTGGGGAGTCTGTGTAAATATTTCTTTTTTCAACTAATTTATTATTATTATTTTTTTCATTAACCTAGCTCTTCTTTCATTTGTATCTTCCTGGCTTATTGGATCTCTAATTCTATGACTAGGAGCATTATCTATATCAGTTTTCTGTGTAGAAATTTTCTGGTATCCGCTCACCATGAATCTGAAGCAAACTGTTAGTTAACACAGTAGAGATACTGACCCTGTGCTTTAGCCACTCTTGTGAGTGGATGAACTATGTATATATTGAGAGTGTTATCTTTGGAATATTAATTGCCTTGTTTATTACAATAGTTGATTATAAACTGCTTGGCCTTGAAGGAGATTCGCAGGCTTGATCACATTCCATCGGGTGTTTTATCAAAGCTATCAAACTAGAAGAGCTGTATGTTGCATGGAGTTTGGCAAGTGGGAATCCAAAGGAGAGGGGGAGGAAACCAACACAAGCCTTAGGGAACTAGATGTTATCATTAGTGAGTGGATGAACTAGATGATATATTTCCTTCAATGTTATCATTAGTGACGTCCATACATATATATTGTATCGTCAGTTGCGTCATTCAAACATTTTCGCACCTTTATTCTTCATCTTTAAAGAATTTTAAGCCCTAACTTGTAAGTAGACATGCTCACCTAGGGCTTAGCCTGCGCAAGCGTGATTGACGTTTAAAATTGAGGTAAAATTCAAGTCTAGAAAAGTCTACAGAAAAATATATTATATATATATTGTCCAAAATCTGTTAAAAAATATATTGTGAAATCTCGTCGATCCAAATCAATTAAAATGAAAACTAAATTTAGAACTGAACTAACTTTTAAATGGGAGGAAGAGAGTAATATATTTTTATTAAAATAATTAGCTATGAAATTTAAACAATTTAGTGACGGCTTTTTGATCTTCATTCTTGCTTTCACCATATTTGTCAGTGCAATCTAGCTAGGTGAGCTTTGATATTTACTTTAGTTGTGAATTACACTTTTATTGATTTTCCTGGCAAGAAATCTAAAAGGGGTGTGTTGGTTTTATTGATAGGTGGAGTTGGTGTGACGCGCGCCGAACCCAGCAAGGGCCCTCGCTTTGAATCCGCTTTAGGATTCGAGGTATGAAGGTTCGCGTCTTTTGATCATGGGCGCCATGAGACATCATCGGTGTGTTCCTCCCAATAGAACATTGGGGAGAATAACCTAGCCTATTGACGCCTAAAGGCACCTTTGAGGTTTTTGGAGTCGCCACCCAATTTGCAAGAAATTGGGAAAAGGTTTCTCACCTCTAACGGTCTAAAACCAGAGATATGGTGTCCGGAACTTCCCTCTTATTTATGCTTTGATTAATTATAAATGGGTTTCTAACTTCTTGAAATTATATCTCTCATCTCACACGAGCGATGCATTAAAAGTAAAAGCGCATTTTCAAGCACGTAAAGAAAGTAAATGAAAGCGATAAAGCAATAGATAGAGAAAGCGATAAATGAAAGCGGTAAACACGCAAGCACGCAATTACAATAGAAATAGGGGCAGAATACAACCCCAATAAAAGGAGGTTGAAGATGTAAGTGGGACGGAATACAATCCCCAAAAGATAAATAAAGTTGCCCCAAAAAAATTAATTACAAGGGCCCAAAGGAAAATAATGTACATAACTTTAAACACTCACGCAAGATGAAAATAAAAGAACATACATAAATCGGGACATTATTTGAGGAACGTTGGTTCCTTCGCGCTTATTCGAAATTCGGGAACATTGGTTCCTTCGTATTAATTTGAAGAGGGTTCGAAGAGTCATTTTTGATTGCTTGAATTGAAAAACCGGGATGGGTGATCCCATTTTTGTAGAAAAGTTGACTCTTCGTTTTAATTGTGATATTTTTATTGTCGGGCTAAAATAAGGGACATTGGTCCCAATTTTATTAGTGAAGAATCCAATTTAATTGTAAAAATATTTTCGTGATTTTTTTATCGCACGCGTACACAAGTAAAATAATTATTTACAAATGAACGCATATACACATCAAAAGGGGAATTGAAAAGATCTCACCAAAATGGAGTGTCCGTCCACGCGTCGCGACCCATCCGGGGAGTCGCGCGGCGCTCACAAGGCCCGACTCAAATTAAAACTCATACAAAAATTAACATCAAAATATTAGTAAATATTCAAAGTGAATTAATCAAGCAAATGCAAAATATAATTATAACAACAATGATAGCAATGCGATAAAATAAATCAAATCATTAACAGGGATAACAATACAACAATAAATGAGACAAATAATGGCAACAACAATAATAATAAAAATAATATGAAATATTAAATAATAATAACAATGATAATAATGCTAACCAATTAACTTTAAATAGTAATAATGGTTAAACTAAATAAAAACAATAAATTAATAAAAGAAAATAAAAGAATAAAACAAAAGAGAATAAAATATCTATAAATGAAGAAAACTAAAACAAAAGTAAAATAAATGAAGTGAAGAAAAAGTATGTAAATCCGTGGAAGGCAAAGCAAAAAGACAAAGAAAGCACTATAGATTGGCCCAAAATATATAAAATGCAATGCAAAAATGAAGGAATATAGTGACAGTGGAACATGCATTAACATAAAATATGATTTAACAAATAATGATAATGATGAAATAATAATAAATTTAACAAATTAATACGACATATAAAACATGTTTATTAAATAGAATAAAAATAATAATAGAATAGAAGTTATATAAAATAAAGAAAAATGTGAACAAATAAAAAATCAAATAAATAAATGAGAACAAGTCCAAGAATGTTTACCCTCTGAATTTTTGAGATTGGAAATAGGATGTCTCGATCGATTTCCTTGTCGGATTTTTTTTTGTGATAATAATATTTGAAATAAATATAAAATCTGTGTTCTAAACAAATTATCTTGAGAAAAATATTTTGTGTGGGATGAAGGAACAAAGAAAATTAATTTTTCTTGCTCAAATCAACCCAATATTAAAAAATTTTGTAATGGCAAAACTAAGATTTTTGAAGAAAACTTTAAGATTTTTTGAAGAGTTTTTTAAGAAGCAAGAAAAGCTTCCTGGAGAGTGGAAAAAGATAGAGAGGAAAAGCTAAAGAAATCCTTTTCAATATTTGCCGTCCCTCAAAAATGAAGTGCCAACCCTCATTTAATCATGTCTTGGCCAAAAATGGCAAGAGACAAAAAAACTTTCATTTTTAGTTAATCTAAAATAACATAAAATGGTGAAACAATGGAAACTGAAAAAATCAGAAAATCAGACAGAAAACAGCGAAAAAAAACGGACAGGCGAAACAGGTCGCGCGGAGGAGCCAAGGGCGCGCGGCAGCCTGCGCGTGGTGCCTTGGCACCGCGCGCGGCAGGCTGCTGCGCGCAGGGGGGTCGCGCGGAGCGCCCCGCCTCGCGCGCAGGGGGGTCGCGCGGAGCGCCCCGCCTCGCGCGCAGGGGGTCGCGCGAGGCGCCCGCCCCTGCGCGCAGGGGGGGGGGGGGCGGCCCCTGCGGGCAGGGGGGGTCGCGCGGAGCGCCCCGCCTCGCGCGCAGGGGGGGTCGCGCGAGGCGCCCGCCCCTGCGCGCAGGGGGGTCGCGTGAGGCGCCCGCCCCTGCGCGCAGGGGGGTCGCGCGAGGCGCCCCTGCGCGCTGGGGCGGCCTGCCTCGCAGGCGCCCCTGCGCGCTGGGGCAGCCTGCCGCGCAGGCGGCCCCGCGCTGCCGCAGTGGCACTCGCGATAAAAAAAAAAATAATTTTTAATTTTTTTTTTTTTTTTAATTTTGACACAATATTAATATTTTTTTCCATTTTAAATTTAATCCCTAAAATATATATTTTAAAATTATTTTTCGAAAAAAAAACACAATCTTGACAAGGGAACGGTCGATTCTCACTTTCTTGCTTAAAGTCGGTCTTTTGTTTCATCATCGGGTAATTCTGATCTTGGACCGCCTCGGGACCCGGTGTCTACAGTTCGCATATCAAATATGATTGGCAAGATTGAGCGTGATGAATACATGGGGTTTGAGAATCTTTGCCTGTACGAGGGATAGGTGTGTGTTGAAACTTTTGTATTATGATCAAGAAATGGCGCAGGCGTGATGGTGTTGGAAACTCTTTCTTTGTCATGAATTAAAGTTAGCTAACTTTTATGTTGTAAATTGAGGATTAAAGTCTTTGTATTTAGAATATTAAAAAATGCTTAAAGCGAAATAAAAAATATATATTTGCATGATGATCTTATGAAAGATTTTATATTTTATATTATTATTATCATTTTATTATATCGAAAATTATTTTTCATTAAAAATGGATTAAATGGGTCAAATCACATTTCGCCCCGTTTGGGCCTCAAGCAGCCATTTGGGCCACTTAATCCATTTGCGTCAAATTATTTTAAATTAGTCACTTTAATATCCCTTTATTATATAGAAAATTATTTTTTTATTAAAAATGGATTAAAAATATCAAATTACATCTTGGCCCGTTTGGGTCTCAAGCGGCCCATTTGGGCCACTCAGTCCGTTTGGACCACTCGATTATTGTCTATATGTATATCTATTTGTGACAAATTATTTTATATTAGTTACTTGTTATTAGAAAAATTATTTTTTATTAAAAATGAATTAAAAGGGTCAAACCACATATCGGCCCGTTTGGGCCTAAAGCGGCCCATTTGGACCACACAATTTATTTGCCCAAATTATTTCACATTAGTCGCTTTAATATCTTTTTATTATATCAAAAATTATTTTTTATTAAAAATGGATTAAAAGGTTCAAATTACATCTCGGCCCATTTGGGCCTCAAGCGGCCCATTTGGGCCACTCAATCCGTTTGGACCAAAATCGGTCGTTTGGACTACCCGACTCATTTGCATATTATTATAAATTTTTTTACATTCAAAAAATTTTTAGCCCATGGGTTGACCCAACCCGCCCAACCCATTTGGGCATTTGGCCCATTTACGACCCATGTTTTTTGACCCATTTGTGACCCGCCCATTAATGACCCGCCCCCAAACCCGCCCAACCCGCCCAATTTGCCACCTCTAGTATTTCTTATTATTTTTTCATTTATTAATTTTTCAATAATAAAAATTAGAATATATTCGAAAAGTTATATAACATTAATATATTAACTAAAATTTTAATAACTTTCAAAAAAAATTAAAATTTTTAATATATATGAAAATAATGTGTGTCAAGTTAAAAAAAATAAAGAAAAATAATTGTTAGCATTGGATGTATTTATTTTAATAATTTTTATATTTTTAAGTATTTTTGCTGTATTTTTTTCATTATTCTAATTATTTTTAAAATTTTAAGTTTTTTTTAATTAGCGATTAGTAAATGTAACTATTAATCTAATTAGGAATAATCATGTACTGATTAATTTATTTACTTATTAAATTTTAATTTTTAAAAATAAAGTTGCTTATATCCATAAAAAACTTTTACTTTAACAACAATGATGTAATATTATAATCGAGAAATTTTAATTTTTAAATATCTTGAGTAT
Organism: Excoecaria cochinchinensis; assembly: GCA_947683425.1. Taxonomy (NCBI): domain Eukaryota; kingdom Viridiplantae; phylum Streptophyta; class Magnoliopsida; order Malpighiales; family Euphorbiaceae; genus Excoecaria; species Excoecaria cochinchinensis. Next base: position 8,066,160 of record CANTUQ010000037.1, read on the forward strand.
TTTAATTTTATTTATGAATGCATCTTATAATTGTGGTGGTTAACAAAAAAATATTAATTAACCGGTCTGAAAATCTAAAATCGATGAACTGGTTAACCGATAATAATGAACTAATTAATGATTAGTATTTTGAAAAATCGATATTAATGGACTGATTTTTTTTTGTGTGCATGCACCGGCTATATTAAAGGTCAAATTCGAAAAGGGAAGTAAAAGTAGAGACTGAATAGCAATTTGACAATGTTAGCCTAGAATAAGAATCAAGAGGTAAATTGGATAAGTTTATAGCCAATAATGATTTTAAAAAGAATATAAGTTGACATAATAAGAAATTAAGAATAATAATAAGAACTTTAATGATATATATAATGGTATATATATATATATATATATAAGAGTAATACAAGAATAATATAAGAAAGAAAATGTATAAAATAATTATAAGTTGTATACATATATGTGTGAAAGTGTAATGTAAGAAATTAAAGAATAAGATGTAAATTAATTAAATAAATTAAAGGAAAGCTAATATAATTAAGGTATAGATTTAATTGTGCATGGATGTATGCATGTATGTGTATATTGTTTGATAGAAAATATTAGATGTGTATCAACAACTGAGAAAATTATAATCAGCGCGTAATTATTGATTGCGCGTAGGTGGGAAGAATTATAAAGGATTGGAGTGTGTGGATCATGGCTGTAGAAGGAGAAAGAAAGTTCAAAGGCAAGGTTAGAAGTGTTTATAGGCATGACATATATATGTTCGAGTTGGAGTACTAAATTATGATTATAAGAGTTGACAGATATATGTATATATCTAGAAGTTAAAGATTTAGTAGTAATCAAGATATGTATTAAATGTTGATAGTATTGATTGTTGTAATTAAAAAAAAAAATTACCCACTATACTATTGAATGACTTGTATCGTGTGAATTAAGTAACGTTGTGATATCCAATATCCGTACCAAATTACAGGTATATGGTGTTACACTGCTTCCCAGCTAAGAGATCATTCTTCCTCAACTTCTTAAAGAAAGGTGTGCAGTGCTTTGCTGAGGAAAAGATGAATCTCCCCAAGGCTGTGATTTTTCCGTTCAGCTTCTAAATGTCCTTAACACTGCTTAGGGGTTGCATATCTAAAATTGCCTTAATTTTCTCCAGGTTTGCTTTGATTCTCCTTTGGAAAACTATGATGTATGGCCCCGACTTGTACCCTAGTCATTGGGGATACCTTTAGGGTACAAGAGTGGTCTAATGTGTGTAATTAGATGAGCATATGTGTTAGGGATATAATCGGTATTAATTAAAAAGGTTGGGTTAAACTAGTCATTTGTCACCTATGGACTTAAATGCATGAAATGAGAACTTATGTATGCTAGTGTATGAGTTTAAGTTATTTAAAAGGTTAATATACGATAATATAAAAGATTAAGGATTAAAAAGAGAAAATGGAAAAGTGACCAATCAAAATTGAACACCATGTGCAACACCCGATACCCCCATTAGAAGGGTATCGGAGCGCTACACACACAAATACATATAATCATGCATATACAGATAGCGGAAACATTCACACCGAAGAGATCAAAATTATCATATAAATAATAATGATACAAAAATTACAAAAGTCTGTTTGCAAACCTTTTTATCTGCATATACTGAAATATTTGTTTACAAAAAGTTACACTGTTTAACTCAATATCTCTTTACAAAACACATGCATACACATATACAAATGTAATAATAAAAGACAAAAAGTACTTCATCTAAAAACTCCTAGTGGCCGACCTGCAGATGCCCAACTCCGAAAGAACCTGCCACCTACACGGGAAAACACCCGTGTTAAGCGATAACGCTTAGTGGAGAGGAACAAAACCAAGAGAAACATATATATAATAATATAATAACCAAAAGCACACTCATTAACTCTACATAACTATGAGAACATTTATATAACCATATACTTATGCATTCTTAACATTTGCATGGTCATGTAATAACTTTACCTATTCATAATACATACACACAAGTATTAAGTGTCACACCCCATAAGTGGCCTAATTGGAATTAGTGATTTTAATTGGATAATTAAGGTTAATTGGGTAATATTCAAGTGGAAAGTGGATTAAATTGCAAGAATTAAAAGATTTGTATGACAGATTTTTACTTTAGTGATTAAGGTGTAATTATTTTGGATCAAAATGTAAAAGAGGGATTAAGTGGATTTGAGGAATTGTGCATGTGTGCCAAGTGGACAGTGGGTGTGTACGTGGGTGAGGGAAAGAAAGATCTGAGGGAATTCTAGTTGACTGGAAGTTTTTTCTCTTTCTTGCTCTCTCTCTCTCTCTCACGTAAATCACTTCTCTTCTCTTGTGCTTCTGTTCTTTCTTTTCCCCATTGCATGTGTATGATCATCTGTTTAGAGAGCTTGGGTTTTAGGTTTTGAAGCTTCAGAAGGTATGTGGTTATGGTTTTGGGTGGTTCTTCTTCTCATTTGAGTTACTTTGAGATTCTGTTCTTGGATTTTTGAATGTGATTTTATTTGTTTGCAAGCCTCTGAGGATAAAAGAAAGGAGAAGGGAAAGGGCAAGGTAGTGGATTGAGCATACAGTGGACGTTGTTTTGGACTTCGATACAGGTTTGGGAGTGTGTCTGCTTTTCTCGTTTTGGATCCTAGTTACTGTTCTAATGTGAATGTTAGTATGTGTATTTGTTTACCTAAATGCATGAGAAATGTACTGTGTTTACATGATTTAGGTGGAAAGGAATAACATGAGTTGGTAAATGAATTGATTAAGCATTAGTTTGAATGAGGAATTATGGAATATTGACCTTCTGGTTTTGTCTCTGTTTTCACACTTAAAATACATAGTTATATTATAATTGCAGGAAATGAGTTCTTGAGTCTTGAGGGTATGTGTTTGAATGATTAATACATGAAAAATGGTTTTGGGAAAGCTGGGGTTTTGAAATTAGGAAGTACTCTGTTTTCTGGAATTTTCTGGGTTTTCTACGTTTTTCTGGGATTTGGTTTTGAGAAGATGATGAAGTTTAAGAAGAGAAGCAGAATTGTGAGAAGAAGGTCACGAGACGTGACTGGTGGTCACGCCGTGACCCCCTTCTCGGTTGAAGGTCACGAGGCGCGAAGCAGCTTCACGCCGTGACTCCTTCTTGGCTGAAGGTCACGTGGCGTGAAGCGGCATCACGCCGTGACTTTCGCCTTTCCTGCGCGACTTCTCCCTCTCCTCTCACAGGCGTCACGCGACGTGACTGGTGGTCACGCCGTGACTGCCTTGCCTTGCTTTGCCTTGCCTTGCTCCTCTGCCTGGCGCTCGCGTGAAGCTTGTGTCACGCGACGTGATGAGTGGTCACGCCGTGACCGGTCTTCCCTGCTGTCCTGTTTTCCAAAATTGAAGTTTAACTTCTGTTTTTCAGGAATTTTTGCACTACATGACAAATATTTGATTTAAAATCTGTATTGTGTTTTAATAATTGCTTAATCTTGGGTTTTGTATACATGATTAATAATTAATATACATGATTTACATGTTTATAGTTTATTTAATTGGGACTTTTTCAATATGCGCTATTTGTTCTTATTACCTCCTGTAGTTAATATTTATATGTTTAATTGTTTCTGAATTTGATTATTATACGAGTATACATGATTTATAAGCTAGTATTTAATAAAATTCTCATGATTTGATATATGAATTATTGAGTTGTGTCATATAAGCCTGTATAAGTCATAGTAGTGGATAAGTAAGCGCTTACTTAGGTCAGAGTGTGTGTGCAGCTGCTATATGATAAAAATGATATATGTGGGTCCGTTTGGATCCTTGTTTCGACCATATTTGGTCTATATGAAATAAAGCGAGACCTCGGTCTCTATATGAAAACTATATGTTTGAGACTCATGTCTCTATATGCTTGGGATACTGTGTTCTATCAGTATCCAAATGACCGTATCCACTTCTTAGGTTTATACCAGACTAATCAGGCTACGTGTTTATATGTGTATATGTACTGTATAGGTTGAGATGTTTATTAACAAGATTAAATGGATATGAGGCATATGAATTCCTATATAATTTGATGATATGTACCTTGTATATTGATTATAGAATTGTTGCACAAATGTTATATGTATATTGTTATTTTGTTTTGTTCCTCCCCACTAAGCGTTATCGCTTAGCACGGGCTCTTTTCCCGTGCAGGTGGCGAGTGCAGTTCTGAGTCGGATATCTGCAGGTCGGCCACTAGGAGTCTTTTTGATTGAAGTTATTTTTGAAGTCTTCCGCTGTAACTATTTTTGTATATGGCTTGTATTTAGCAAAGTAAATTTTTGTAAAGGAACAAGTATTCTTTTTGTATATGTATTTGCTTACGAGCCCTTTTTGTAAAACGATACTGATATGTATATGTATATGTTACAGGTTTTTCTATAAACGATTTAAAAGTTTCTTTACATATTATCTTTTGTTTTATTTTATTAGCATGTATTTGGATTGGTTTATATGTTTGCCCGCGTGGCACTCCGGTATCCTTCCAACGGGGATGGCGGGGTGTTACAGCTTGGTATCAGAGCCCAGGTTTGGTGGTTCTGGGTTATGTTGTGATTGTTTTTAGTATAGAGTCGAGTCTATGCATGAGAGTCAGTTTTGTTTAGTGGCCTAATGCAGATGTCTTGTGTTTTGTAGTGTTTATATGGAGTCGGATCCAAGTGAGTATATGGGCGACACTATGAGCAGTTATAATGTGGGTCCTAGAGAGAATCCAGTTAGAAGAGATGATCCAGTTAGACAGGATAGACATGAGCGGGAACCTGCACCAGCTGAGGGTGCAAATAGAGGTATTGCTTTTGATCCAGCGTTAGTTCAGGGGTTATTACAAGTGGTTGATAGGTTGACTGCACCTAAGGCTCCAACTGAATTGTTAAGAAAGAGAGGAGCAGAGGATTTTCATGGGACTGCATTAGATGAATCCGATATAGCTGAGTTTTGGCTGAAGAGAGTGGACAGAATTTTGCAAGAGATTAGATGTCCTGCTGATCAAAGAGCTTCGTGTGCTATATCGTTGCTTCAGGGACCAGCCTATGATTGGTGGGAACTTGTGATGAGGAATCCTCAGCGACCAGCCGAACTGACTTGGGATTATTTCAAGAAAGAATTTGAGCAAAAGTATATAACCAAGGCATACCAAGAAGCGAAATGGAGAGAGTTCATTAGCTTGAAGCAAAGGGGAATGACTGTCAGTGAGTATGATAAGGAGTTCAACCGGTTAAGCAAGTATGTGCCTGAGCAGTTGTTGACAGATGAGTTCAGATGTAGGCACTTTTTAGAGGGGTTGCGTGAGGTATTCAGAGGCCCTTTGTCTGCGATGATTGTCTTGCAGCCAGTTGGGTATTATCAGATTGTGGCTGCAGCAATGAGGTTAGAGGAATCTGAGGAGATCAAGCAGAGAATGGCTAGCAAGAGGAGAACACCAGAAGGGGGAAATGTGAGTGCTAAGAAAGCAAAGGGTACACCAGTTGAGCAAGGATCTAGAGGGAGTGTTCAAATGCCTTCACAGGTTGAGAGTGTAGCACCACAGGGTAATAGAGGAAATCGAGCACCAGAATGCGAGCACTGTCATAGGTACCATTGGGGTACGTGTCGCAAGATTACCGGCGCTTGTTTCAAGTGTGGGAGCATGGAACATCGGTTTGCCTTTTGCCCTAGTCGACAAGAGAACCAGAATCAACAAGAAAGCCGAAAATCCAATGTTATTCAGAGCAATCGTGAAGGAAGTAGAGCTCCGAGAGCACCATCAGAAATAGTGCAGCGACCTGGTGCTACTGAGGATCATAATCAGTATAGAGGGTATGCTATGATTGCTAGAGATGCGACGGGTACAGCGGGTCCTTCGGGTAAGTGTTTACATGTTCAGTTTTGTCTCGTTTCGGTTTTGATATTTGAGTTGTATTCGGTAAGCAAGGAAATTTCGAGGACGAAATTTTCTTAAGGAGGGGTGAGTTGTCACACCCCATAAGTGGCCTAATTGGAATTAGTGATTTTAATTGGACAATTAAGGTTAATTGGGTAATATTCAAGTGGAAAGTGGATTAAATTGCAAGAATTAAAAGATTTGTATGACAAATTTTTACTTTAGTGATTAAGGTGTAATTATTTTGGATCAAAATGTAAAAGAGGGATTAAGTGGATTTGAGGAATTGTGCATGTGTGCCAAGTGGACAGTGGGTGTGTACGTGGGTGAGGGAAAGAAAGATCTGAGGGAATTCTAGTTGACTGGAAGTTTTTTCTCTTTCTTGCTCTCTCTCTCTCTCTCACTTAAATCACTTCTCTTCTCTTGTGCTTCTGTTCTTTCTTTTCCCCATTGCATGTGTATGATCATCTGTTTAGAGAGCTTGGGTTTTAGGTTTTGAAGCTTCAGAAGGTATGTGGTTATGGTTTTGGGTGGTTCTTCTTCTCATTTGAGTTACTTTGAGATTCTGTTCTTGGATTTTTGAATGTGATTTTATTTGTTTGCAAGCCTCTGAGGATAAAAGAAAGGAGAAGGGAAAGGGCAAGGTAGTGGATTGAGCATACAGTGGACGTTGTTTTGGACTTCGATACAGGTTTGGGAGTGTGTCTGCTTTTCTCGTTTTGGATCCTAGTTACTGTTCTAATGTGAATGTTAGTATGTGTATTTGTTTACCTAAATGCATGAGAAATGTACTGTGTTTACATGATTTAGGTGGAAAGGAATAACATGAGTTGGTAAATGAATTGATTAAGCATTAGTTTGAATGAGGAATTATGGAATATTGACCTTCTGGTTTTGTCTCTGTTTTCACACTTAAAATACATAGTTATATTATAATTGCAGGAAATGAGTTCTTGAGTCTTGAGGGTATGTGTTTGAATGATTAATACATGAAAAATGGTTTTGGGAAAGCTGGGGTTTTGAAATTAGGAAGTACTCTGTTTTCTGGAATTTTCTGGGTTTTCTACGTTTTTCTGGGATTTGGTTTTGAGAAGATGATGAAGTTTAAGAAGAGAAGCAGAATTGTGAGAAGAAGGTCACGAGACGTGACTGGTGGTCACGCCGTGACCCCCTTCTCGGTTGAAGGTCACGAGGCGCGAAGCAGCTTCACGCCGTGACTCCTTCTTGGCTGAAGGTCACGTGGCGTGAAGCGGCATCACGCCGTGACTTTCGCCTTTCCTGCGCGACTTCTCCCTCTCCTCTCACAGGCGTCACGCGACGTGACTGGTGGTCACGCCGTGACTGCCTTGCCTTGCTTTGCCTTGCCTTGCTTTGCCTTGCCTTGCTCCTCTGCCTGGCGCTCGCGTGAAGCTTGTGTCACGCGACGTGATGAGTGGTCACGCCGTGACCGGTCTTCCCTGCTGTCCTGTTTTCCAAAATTGAAGTTTAACTTCTATTTTTCAGGAATTTTTGCACTACATGACAAATATTTGATTTAAAATCTGTATTGTGTTTTAATAATTGCTTAATCTTGGGTTTTGTATACATGATTAATAATTAATATACATGATTTACATGTTTATAGTTTATTTAATTGGGACTTTTTCAATATGCGCTATTTGTTCTTATTACCTCCTGTAGTTAATATTTATATGTTCAATTGTTTCTGAATTTGATTATTATACGAGTATACATGATTTATAAGCTAGTATTTAATGAAATTCTCATGATTTGATATATGAATTATTGAGTTGTGTCATATAAGCCTGTATAAGTCATAGTAGTGGATAAGTAAGCGCTTACTTAGGTCAGAGTGTGTGTGCAGCTGCTATATGATAAAAATGATATATGTGGGTCCGTTTGGATCCTTGTTTCGACCATATTTGGTCTATATGAAATAAAGCGAGACCTCGGTCTCTATATGAAAACTATATGTTTGAGACTCATGTCTCTATATGCTTGGGATACTGTGTTCTATCAGTATCCAAATGACCGTATCCACTTCTTAGGTTTATACCAGACTAATCAGGCTACGTGTTTATATGTGTATATGTACTGTATAGGTTGAGATGTTTATTAACAAGATTAAATGGATATGAGGCATATGAATTCCTGTATAATTTGATGATATGTACCTTGTATATTGATTATAGAATTGTTGCACAAATGTTATATGTATATTGTTATTTTGTTTTGTTCCTCCCCACTAAGCGTTATCGCTTAGCACGGGCTCTTTTCCCGTGCAGGTGGGGAGTGCAGTTCTGAGTCGGATATCTGCAGGTCGGCCACTAGGAGTCTTTTTGATTGAAGTTATTTTTGAAGTCTTCCGCTGTAACTATTTTTGTATATGGCTTGTATTTAGCAAAGTAAATTTTTGTAAAGGAACAAGTATTCTTTTTGTATATGTATTTGCTTACGAGCCCTTTTTGTAAAACGATACTGATATGTATATGTATATGTTACAGGTTTTTCTATAAACGATTTAAAAGTTTCTTTACATATTATCTTTTGTTTTATTTTATTGGCATGTATTTGGATTGGTTTATATGTTTGCCCGCGTGGCACTCCGGTATCCTTCCAACGGGGATGGCGGGGTGTTACATTAAGTAACCAAACATCAATATACTTTTACATCTTATCATACATCATATACATAAATATATAGCATACTAGCATTACCATATCATTAGAGATATATAGTAGCCTGAGTTCACTATACATAGTGGATACGGGTACTAATGATACTGATAGAACACAATATCAGAAAATATCATTAGAGACATATAGTAGCCTGAGTTCACTATACATAGTGGATACGGGTACTAATGATACTGATAGGACACAATATCGGAAGCATATAGAGACATGAGTCTTGAATCATGTACGGGATCGACTTATAAGACCAAACGGGGCCAACATGTAGCAGCTGAACTCACACTCTAACCCTTAATAGGCATGCTTATCTATCCACTACTATGACTGATCAGGCTCAAACAACTCTATACTTGTCATATAAACATTACCCAAATACATACACACATAAAGAAGTTATCGTAACTCAATTCTTATAAGCCACATAATTGACCAAGCATATAGTTCATATATTTCTTCAATTTATCATGAAATGATTAACAATGCATGCTCAATCATAATTCATGTGCAAAAAACCATTAAAAGGGATCTCAATAATAACATTTTGGAAAAACAGAGCTTACACGGCAGTATGGGAAGTCCTTACCGTCATGTAAGACATCTTACACGGTGGTTAAGTAAAGACTAACCACCGTGTAACATATTGAGCCAAAAACCATGAAAAACATAATGCATTTATACGGGCATGGAATCCCGTAACCGCCGTGTAATAAGTTACATGGTGGTTACGATCCTTCTGACCACCGTTGGCTTGACGAACAAGCCAAAAACTCAACCAGAACGCGATCACACGGCGGTATGGAATCTTCTTACCGCCATGTAAATTGACTAAAACCCAGATTTTGGCAGAAAACTCACTTATTTTTAAAACCAAACTAAACCAAAATCATCTTAATCATGCCTATAACTTCAACCCACTTAACATATACATTCTATTCATGTTTACCAATCATATCAAGAACAATTAATACTTATTAGTAATAACCAATTTAACAGGAACACTCAATTAAAACATCAAACCAAAAATTTATCTTTTACTCATATAAATTCATTTGCAACCATCTATATCAAAGTCACTTTCATCTCATCTAACATAAACACACAAACTCAACTCTAACATGCATGTAGGCACATCTAGCAACTTAAAGTTTCCAGATTTAGACAAGGTTTATATAATATATTTTAAAACAAAACTCCCAAACCTTCAAAATTGAAGCCTCAAAGCCCTCTTCTTCAAGAACCAACTTTCTCTTTCCTCTTGTTCTTTCTCTTATCTTCAGATTCTTGCACAATTTAAACCAAGCAAGACCATGAATCAAACATCCACATAACCAAAATGAAAAAGGAGAAGAAGAAATAAACTCAACCTAACCACTTACCTCTTAAAACCAATACTTAACTCTTAAAATCCAACTTAAAAACTCTAAGCAATCCACCCAAGAAGGAGAAGATGGAGCATGAAACGAAAAGAAGGGAAGAAGAGGAAGAGAGATTCACGTAGGAGAGGGAGAACGGGAACAAAAATATGGAGTTCCCTCTTTCCTCTTTTCTTTTCTTCCTTCTTTACATTTAATGCCTCAACTACCCAAGCTTATCAAACTCTCCTAGGTCCATTCTTTTAAAATCCTTGGCAAACGTCTCATTGGTCCTTGGCAATTTCCTTCTTACTCACTTAAATAATTTATTTCTTAAATAATTCTATTAACTCTATCAATTTAGTCCTTACTTATATTAATCTTACTCTTGTCCAATTACGATTACACCCATAAACATGCAATTTAATTCCTTAATTCCTACTAGGGCCATTTTCGGGTTGTTACACCGTGCATGTCTAAATGGAGGAAGAAACTTCATAGCTTATAAAAGCCATGAAGTTGGTGGCGAAGAGGCTGAAAAATCCAAATTTCTCTCTCCCCATTTCACTCATTTCTTCCTCATTCAAAACACATAAATATTCCATTAAAATTCTACTCTTGAGTTCTTCAAGTTAGACAAATAAATTCTAGTGTTTAATAAGCTTATCAAGGTAAGAGAATTGGATTTAATTTCTTCTTCTTTCTACTCGTGGGTCTTGAGGAGTGAACTTATGGTTTGTTATGTGATTTCTAAATTTATATACATTTTGTAGAGGTAGAAGTTGGTAAAACCAAAGGTAAGGAGAAAGAAGGTGAGAAAAAGACTTAGAGAAGTAAAGAAGGAGCAAGGAGAAAAAAGTTTTGGAATTGTGTGTATTTGTGTGCATTTAATAATGTAATATTTATTTAGAAGTGTTTATAAATAATATATGTAGATTTGAGCTAGTTTGTGGTTGATGAATGTGTAGAAATGGTTGATTTGGGCATGTTGAATTTCAAGGAAAACTCTGCCTAAATCCCTTCTAACCTTTGATGATTGTTTTAATTATAAGTGGAGGTTTAGAGCTCCAAATTGCATGTTTTTAGCTAGATTAGAAAGTTAAGACATATACTTAAATATATCTGGATGAACCATGAGCTAATTGTGGCTATAAGACACTCAAATTGAGTTTAAACTTGACATAGGAGTTCTGCCACCTTTAAGGGACCATTTTAGGGTATTGAGGTCATATTTGGAGTTTTAAATGTTCAAACGATGTGTAATTGGTGCCAATAGAAAGTTAAGATCATGGGAATCAATTGTTAAGGGACCATTTTTCCTTAAAAATGATGTTTACATGTTCATTTTGGCAAGACAAGTGAACCCATAGAAGTAGCCCTGCTGAATTCTGGGTTTTAAGGCAATAAAATTAGGCTACACGATGGTCAGGATTACCTGCCCGCCATGTAAAATGATTCTGAATTTCTATTTTGGCTTGTAAATCGAGTTATACAGGCAGTCAAGGATTCCTACCCGCCGTGTAACCACCCTGCTTGCCATGTAGAATCTTTTGCCTACTGTGTAAAATGGTTATGAAAATCATCTTTTAGGAATCATTCAGATTCCTCGATTTACATGGCCGGTAGGAATTCCTGCCCACCGTGTAACCTAGTCTGCTTGCTGTGTGAATGTTTTATGTTCTCAACTATTTTATATGTTTTGGTTTACATAGCTGGTAAGAATTCATGGCTGCCGTGTAACCTTTTGAACTTCATTTTGTAAAGTGAATTTCCTTTCTCAGTTTGAAATGATTTTTGACATGAACTAAGTATAGTTTGTAAAAAAGTTGAATAATGACTTGGAATTGATGATTATGCATGGAATTTATTAAGGTATAAAATGTGCTATTAGGAAATGCATTTATTAAACAAGTGACGATTTTATGGGAATAACATGGTAATAATGATGATATATAACTAGCAACTTTTATTTGAATCTCAATGTGAAGAAAAAGGTTCAAATTTAATTCATAGCCTGTTATAATTGAGTAATGGATAGATAGGCATGCCTATAAGGACCCTTAATGTTGCAGCCTATACGTTCGATCTTATTGGCCCTATTTGGGTCATGGTCGGACCCCCTTTGGGTCTCTATACTTATGTGTTATTAATATGTTATTATGCGATATATGAATGTTCCTTTGAGGTACTTATGAGTTAACCCGTTATCCACTACTTTAAAAACTCAGGCATTAAGTGAATAAAAAGAAGTGCTAAAAAGATAACAAGAAAATGTTAATGTAGGAACATGTTTATATGTATATTCCCTAAGTGCATTTTATGCTAAATGTTTACATAAATAACTATATATGTTATTTATACTGTTATATGTGTGTTTCATGTGCATGTGTCTTTGCATTAATGACTATTATGAGTGGTCATCCATTTTATGATTTTTCCTCACTAAGCTGAGTGTTTCATCCATGCAGGTGTGGTGATAGGTTGATTTTGAAAGACAACCTACATCCCCAAAGGCCAACACCCTAGGAGCAAGCATCTTGTGTAGGTATAATATTTTAATGTAATATTTTAAATTGTATTCTTTTGGATGTTAAAATGGGTTTGTAATAGGTAGTATGAGAAACCAAGCATCTGTATGTTCATAAGAATATATATGATGTAATGTAAATTAAATATGGTACCTACAAATTGTATGTGAATAATTATATGGGAATGTATGCTTTTAATCATATGATAAGAAATTTTATAATTCTAAACATAATGTAATGGATGAAATCAAGATAATGTAGTTGTTGTGTTGCATCTTTCACCTGTCATGGTAGTTTACTGTGTAAGGGTAAGGGGTGTTACACATGAAGCTTAGGAACTTTTGGGATGGCACTCTGAAGATGCATTTCTCTAAATTTAGCTTCATCTGAAACTCATTTAGGGTGTCAAAAACTTCGATCAGATCGATAGCATGCCCTTTTTGGCTCTTGCTTTTGATGATCATATCCTCAACACATACCTCCACATTGTCTCTAATATGATCCTCAAATATTTTGTTCGTTAGCCACTTGTACATTGCTCCAGTATTCTTCAGAATGAATGGCATTACTTTGTAGCAAAAGGTTTCATCATCTGTGATAAAGCTCATCTTCTCTTGATCTATTAACCACATCAAAATTTGATGATAGCCAGCATAAGCATTGAATAAAAAGTAGATTGCATGGCAAGCTTTAGCGTCTATAAGTTAATCAATACTCAGGAGTGGGAAGTTGCCTTTTGAGCAAGCTTTGTTGAGATAAGTGAAATCAACATGCATTCTAAGATTTCCATTCTTATTCTTTACTAGGACCACATTGGCGAGCCAATCAGGATAATCCACTTTTCAGATAGTTCCAACATTTAGGAGTCTATCGACTTCCTCTAAAATTAACTTTTTTTTTATTGGGTGCGTGTCTTCTCAGCTTTTGCTTGATGGGAGGGTGGTTTGGACCGACATTCAGCTTGTGTGTGATGACTTTTGGGGTTAATGCCGAGGATATCTTTTAGCTTTCATACAAAAGAGGCCTGATTAATCATCGTTACTTGCAAAACTTTTTCTTCCACCTCTTTGTCATGCTTGACCCGATCAAGACTTTTTTTCCCTTTGACAACTCTTTCTTGATTAGCTTCCCTTTTGGGGCCATTCTTGGCTTTTCAGCCTCTTCTTTTTTCTTGAGACCTGGCTGTACCATGCAGGCCTACCTTCCTTGCATTACCATAGAGATATAGGCTTCTCTAGAGGCTTTTTGGTTTCCTTTGGCCTCTCCTGCCTCTATGGGCACCTTTATGACCATATATTTGATGATGATCACCACTTTGCTTTGAAAGAGTAGTAATCTGCCAAAAATTGCATTAAATGCAAAGTTTATGTCCATGACCATAAGTGTGATTTTGCATGTGTGGGTTACTACTTCATTTTCGAGCTTTACAAAGAGATATGCCGATCCTATCTCTAGAGCAGTGGCATTGCCAAGCCTGATCAGTAGGGTGGTATTTGCCTTTTGCTCTTCAATCGGTAGGCCCAACTTTTTGTAAGATTCTAGGGTCAGGACATGAACTTCCATTGTCGACCAAGATTCTCTTTACTAAGAAATTATTAATTATCGCTTAGATAACTAAAACATCTTTACGTGGGAATTTCAAATTTCCTGCATCTTCAGGGGATATCGAAATAGGTGGCATCTTTTTCGATTTAACAGAGAAATATATGCCCTTGCCTTTCTTTCTCTTGAGAAATCTTCTGCATACGATGATCCTTTAGCGATCATGTTGCTCACCCTAGCTCTTTGTCTTTGTTGCTCAATATTTCTTGGCTTTATGTGCTCATCATCTTCATTAGAATATAATAGGTCCATTCTTTTGATAGGAGGCTTATAGGGACTTCTCTATTTTTACTCAATAAATCTCTTCAAAGACCCTTTTTCAAGAGTTTTTCTATTTCCTCTAATGAGTTGCATTTATCATTTGTGTGACCAACGTCTTTGTGGAATTCGCAATACTTGCTCTTGTCTCTTTTTCTATATGTTTGGTCAGACATTTTATTTATCTAATTGATCTTACTTTGCTTCTCGTTAATCCATATCAAGATGCTGCCAGGGTTGGAGTTAAGTGGGGTATAGGTCCTAACTAAATTATTAGCATGGTGGTTGAACCTTCCTTGCTCAACTTCTTTCTTCTTACCTGAACTTTGGATGTGAATACTCTTTTTGGGCTCTTTGCTCTTTTTTTTAGCTATTCGATTGGATACCACAACCTGTCTACCATGCTAGACATCCTTCCATTAATTTTGAAGGCATTATCCAATTAGATGTATTGATTGGCCCTATCCATCCAATTGAGATCTAAGGTTACTGGCCTTTTTGAATGGATTGTATTATACTTGGAGAATTCGATGAGGGATTTCAAGGTTAATAGCAAGAGAAAAGAAGAAAAAAGATAAATGAATAAAGGAATAGTAATATGAAGCCCAAAAGATGAAAATAAATTCGGCACTCGCTTATGTGTGTGTCAGTCAGGCAGAAGGGACAAAGGTTAGAGAAAATGTTCCCCACAAGCTGGAGCCATACCTTTAATGCTTACGATCCAACCTACACTTCTAAGCAGTCACAATCACCTTGGTTTCCATAGAAGATGATTTGTCATTTATATGCAAGCCAAAGAGAAGGTTTTTGAGAACGGTTAGAGAAGAAGATGAAGGCCCAATGGCAAATAAAAATGATAAATGGTTCTTACAATAGGTAAAAAAGTTTGGACTTAGGCACCCTAAAAAGCCCTTATTCGATAGTAACACTATCTCCCCCTTCTGCCAAGAGATCAGAGAAATTGAGCTGCCAAGTAGGTTTAAGGAGATAAGCATGCCCAGATACATGGGCAAGTCTAACTCAAAATACCACATCTCCGAGCATCTAATGCAAATTCATATGTACTCTTACGATAATCAAATTTTTTGTATAGTTTTTCCTATAACCTTGGCAGGTGATGCCATAGATTGGTTCCACGATCTCCCTCAAGAATCAATCACCTTCTTCAGATAGATTCATGATCTTTTTACTATGAGGTTTATAGTTCAAATCAGGACACCTAAGAAAATCAATAACCTATGCAACCTAGTTCAAAGCCCTAATGAGAGCCTTAGAGACTACTTTGATAGGTTCCAAACATTGGTATCGGAGATAGAAATTTGCACCCTAAAGTAGCAGCAAATGCCCTAGCCAGGAGCGTAAGGAGTATATAACTGTTCAAGTCCATAATGACTCGGACACCAATGGACTTCACCAATTTGATGAATAAGGCCAATCAATACATCCAATTGGATGATGCCCTCAGAGTTGATGGAATGATGTCCAGCATGGCAAACAAGTTGTAATATCCAATCAGATGGCTAAGAAAAAGAGAAAAAAGCCTAGAAAGGGTATCCACATCTAAATGTTCAGGTAAGAGGAAAGAGGTTGAGCAAAAAAGGTTTGAATGTCATGCTAATAATTCGGCTAGAACCTATACCCTACTCAACTCCAACCCTGCTAGCATCTTGATATAGATTAAGAACAAGCACAGCAAGGTCAATTGGATGAAGAAGATGTACGACCAGCCATATGCCAAAAGAGACAAGAGCAAGCACTACAAATTCCATAAAGACTTTGGTTACACAACCAACGAATGCAACTCATCAAAGGAGAAAATAGAAAGACTCTTGCAAAAGGGGCCAACACAAAAAAGTCCCTGTAAGCCCCCTGTTAAAAGAATAGATCAGTCATATTCTAATGATGATGAATAGTGCAAAAATATTGACCAACAAAGACAAAGAGCTGGGTGATCAACATGATCGCTGGGGGGAATATCGTATGGAAAAAATTTTTCCAAGATAAAGAAAGGCAAGGGCATATATTTCTCAGCCAAATTCGAGAAGATGCCACCTGTTTTGATATCTTTTGAAGACGTAGGCGATTTAAAATTCCTATATAAAGATGCTTTAGTTGTCCAAGCAACAATCAACTATTTCTTAGTAAAGAGAATCTTGGTCGACAACGGAAGTGCTGTGAATGTCTTGATCTTAGAAGCTTAGAAAAAATGGGATTGTTGATCGAAAAGTTAAAGCCAAATATCACCCTACTAATCGGTCGACAATGCCACCATTCTAATGGTAGGATCGATAGATCTCTTTGCAGAGCTCGGAGATGAAACAGTAACCCACAAAAATCACTTTTATGGTCATGGACATGAACTTTGCATATAATACAATCTTTGGTAGACCATTGCTTTTTCAGAGTAGAGCGGTGACCAGCATTAGATATATGGTCATGAAAGTGCCTATAGAGGCAAAAGAGGCCATTCTGAGAGGAAACTAAAAAGCCACTAGATAAGCTTATATTTCTATAATAAAGCAAGGAAGGCAGGCCTACATGGTAAAGCCAAGCCTCGAGAAAAAAGAAGAGGCTGAAAATGGTACTCTGCAATTTTTTGAAATGGTCATTATTTCCTTTTCTTAACAGAGATCAACAATTAGGAGTGAGCAAAAAAATCGTGATTTCGGTTAATAAAAGAATTGAACCAAAACTGAACTGATTTTTCGATTAACCGAACCAATTTTTTCAGTTCATGGTTAGCAATTTATAAGATTTTTAGTTTTCGATTTTAAAAAATTGGCGGTTTTAGTTGATTGACCGATTTTATTATTTTATATATATATAAATTGAAAACAACCTCTTCCTCCCTCACCTCTCTCTCTGTCAAATAAATTTAGAGCTAAATGAATTTAAGCCAAACAAAAATCAAATTAACTCATTAACCACAATTAAAATATTACAATATTAATTAAAAGCCATGCGCAAGATCTGAAATAGAAAAATCAAAAT
Source organism: Excoecaria cochinchinensis (assembly GCA_947683425.1). Classification (NCBI taxonomy): domain Eukaryota; kingdom Viridiplantae; phylum Streptophyta; class Magnoliopsida; order Malpighiales; family Euphorbiaceae; genus Excoecaria; species Excoecaria cochinchinensis. The sequence continues at coordinate 8,083,514 of CANTUQ010000037.1, forward strand.
TGAACAAACCAAAACCTAAGGAAAAAAATGGAAGTAGAAGAACCAGGTTTGGAATAAATAGAACGCCAGATCTAGAACAAGCACAAAAAAAAAAACAAAAATTTTAGGCAAAAAAGAAAATATACCACCGGATCCATCGCTCCACCAGCGACTCCACCAACAACCTTCTTTTTCATCCAGTGATGTTGTCTTGCCTAAAGATGATGTAGATCTAGCAACAACACTTTCACAATGAAAGAGAGAGGGAAAGACAGATGAAGCAGAGTGAAGTTTTTAGAGAGAGAAAGAGATCGAGAGAGATGAAGTTTTGAGAGAGAGAGAGAGAGAGAGAAACTGAGATGAAGTTTTGAGAGAGAGGGGAACAGACAGATTATTCAAATAGATTATAAATGAAGAAAAAAAAAATAAAGGGAAGAAAGCTGCTTATTGGTTTTCAAAAAAATTACATTGGTACAGTGGTTTTAATTATGCTAAATACTTACAAAATAAGAAAATATTGCAAAATATTTTTTGGCATTCTTTTATTTGTTGTATGGAATAACAAGATAAATTCTAATTTTTTTATTAATTATTTCGTCAATGTAATGTGACTATTGAGGAGAATTATATGAATATATTTAATTTATGTTTGTAATTTAAATATTATGTTGAATTATATTTGAGTTTTAATTTTTATTTTTAAGTATTTTAAATATTTTATTTTTTAATAAATATATTTTATAATTATAGTGGTTCACAAAAAAATATTAGTTAACCAATTGGAAAAACCGAAACTGATAAACTAGTTAACCAATTGTAATTGACTGGTTAATTGTTAGTTATTTTCAAAAATCGGTAATTAATGAATTATTTTTTTTTGACTCATGGACCGTACCCCTATCAACAACTACTTTCGACTGACAAAACTGTCGCGAATCAATAAATTAAAATATAAATAATTACTACTTCTGATTAGAAATATAGCATTTCAGAATTTTTAAAAATTAACAACTAAATTGGCAACAGGAATTTCTGTTCCTCAATAACATCAATTATTTTCTATAAACAAATAGCAACCACAAAAAAGCATAGCTAAAATTTTAATAATATCATTATTATTTTTTAAAATATGTAAAAAAAATAAATAGTGAAAATATGTTGTCAAATTTATTATCCCATCGCCATTTCTGTTGCTATATTTGATTTTTCATTTTATCTTTCAACTTGACAAATTTTATTTTTTATTTATTCTTCCAATTTGAGAAAGAGTTTGGAGCTAAATAGCGACTAAATAATCTTCGTTCCTAAGTTAAAGTGTTTTTTAGTGATGTGACCGCCTACAATTACAACGAAAAAAAATGCATCAATATTCATTTTGGTCACTAATTTTGAAAAGTTTCAATTTTTTCTATTCAATTTGGTTATTAAGTGCAAAAACCATTTTATTAGAAAATAATTTTAAATATTTAAAAAGCCCGAATCAAAATATTTTGGTTCGATTGTTTATTCTATTTAGTTCATTTTTAATTTTTAATTTTTTAACTAATTACTTGCAATCATTTTGGTTCAATTGTTTCTTTTATTTGATTCGGATTTAGTTTTACTCATGAACTAAACCAAAATCTTCTCCAATTAACATAGATTTTTTATGACTTAAAATTATGATAAAATACCTATCTAAAACAGGTTGATGAGAAAAATAGTGGATTAGATTAACTAACAATTTCGCCCATTAATACTATCATACGATCCCTTTTGGTCATCACACGTCAATTTAAACCAGCATGCAATCCATGTAATCCAACATGTAACAAATACATGGATGGACTCAAAATCGTCTAACTTATTTAGGACTAACGAACCCACCGAAATTCACCTAACTTGACCCGTTTGGTCACTTCTTAGAGAAACGCTTGTATTTATAGATGCAAGTGTTGGAAAGAAAAACAGAGAGTAGCCTCTAACTTAATCAAGTTATCCACAAGATATATAACCATGAAAGTTTCACAAATTCTTCGCATGAACGAAGGAGATGGACAAAAAAGCTACTACAACAACTCATTATATCAGGTTTGATGATAAACTTGATACTTTAATTTAATTCCAGTACCAATAATCTTACAGTCTTCTTATTTTTCTCTTAATTTGATGCAGAGGAAAGTAATTTTGACAGCCAAGCCTATTTTAGAAGAAAGCATAACAGAATTATGTGAAAAAAGCTTATCAGAATGTTTAAAAATGGTGGACATGGGTTGCTCTTCAGGACCAAATACATTCTTACCATTATGGGAAATCATCGAAACAATCGATTCTACGTGTACTGAATTGAATAAAAAACCACCCGCATTGGAGTATTTCCTGAACGATCTTCCAGGAAATGATTTTAACATCATTTTCAGATCACTGCTTAAGGATTTTTATCAGAAACTAAAGAAAGAAAAGGGCACAAAGTTTGAGCAATGCTTCCTAGCTGCAATGCCTGGAAGTTTCTATGGAAGGCTTTTTCCAGCAAATTCTCTGCACTTTGTTCACTCTTCTTATAGTCTCCATTGGTGCTCTCAGGTACAGCATTAACATTTACCAGTTCAATTGTTTTCTCAATCAGAAAATTAAACTAATAGAGTAGTGGGTATGTGAAATAGATTAAAGGTCTTGTAAGTGAACCTGGAATTCAACTGAACAAAGGGAATATCTGCATTGCGGAGTCAAGCCCAGCAAGTGTTCATGAAGTATATTCGGAACAATTTGAAAGAGATTTTATGATGTTCTTAAGATCACGTTGGGTAGAGATGGTGGCTGGTGGCCACATGGTGCTCACTTTCATGTCCAAAACTAATAAAAATACTTATTGCAAGTATGGTTGCGAATCATGGTGCTTAATCGGGAGTTGTCTTAAAGACATGGTTAACCAGGTACGCAGCTTTTAACTATTTCTCATTCCTCCTTCAACATTCGCATGTAGAGAAGTCTCTTTTACAACACAGGAAAAGGAAATTCTCTTTTCTAGATTCTGCCCAAAGCTAAAGTCCACTTTTTCATAGTCAGATTGTGTTCCAAGGTAATGTCAGGTGATTGACAATCAACAAGTGAGAAGTAGATCATAAACTTTCTCTAAATTCAGTGCATGGCAATATCTCTCATGCATCAAATTAATGATTTATATGTTAATTTAATTTAAGGTGAATAAATTTGGTGTAGGGGATAATTGAAGAATCAAAACTGGACAGTTGCAACATTCCAGTGTATGGTGTATCAGAAGAAGAAGTAAGAAAAGTGATTGAAAGGGAGAGTTGGTTTAGGATTAGAGGAATAGAAAAATTTGAATTAAAATGGGATGCTAACATGGAAGATGGTGAGGTTGGTGAATTGGTGTTTGATAAATGGGAAAGAGGAAAGTATGTAGCAAATTACATGAGAGCTGTTGCAGAACCCATGTTAGCTGCCCATTTTGGAGATGCCATTATTGATGATTTATTTCAAAGATTCTCATTGAAGGCTGCTGATTATTTGGAGAAGGGAATGGGTGTTTATCACAATCTAGTTGTTTCCATTATTAAAAATTGAATGGCTTTCTGTTCCATATCATTAATTATTTGCCAGAAACCATTATGGACACCTTCAACTTTGACATTTTCGGCCATTAAATTTATATCCTTTTCTTTTTCTTGTTCTTATTTTATTGTATTTTTTATTTTTAAGATTGAAAAAAGGAATGGTGATTGAATTTCTAAATTTTGGTTGCAGTACAGTTGTGATTTCAGGAGGGACAGACTTTAATTCTGCTCTGCTATAATAACAGTCATGCGTAAATAATATCATGCGCAGCTATTATTTCTTTAGGAAAAAAATTTTCCATACGATCTGTATATACCTCCACTTTTAAATCACTCATCTGATTTCTATAAAATATTTTCAAATTTTAATTTAAGATAAATTAAAAATCAAAACTCATGATTTGTCAGCCCCATTCTCATTTTCATTGAGCAAGATACATTTCAACATCGTTTTCATTGGCCTCCTTAGAGGCTATTGTCACAATCAAATATTATTTGATTTATGAACTGAACTCTAAGTTGAGTTTATTTGACCACATGGCATATAGCAGGGAGTAAATTAATTTTGTTTCCAAATTCATGTCTTCAATTTCTTATATATCATTTCATATCCATTTATATGAGAAGCATTTTAATTTCCCTTTAATTTTGGCTTTATGAAGTTTCAATAAAATTGAATCTTTAATTTAGGTGTAGTGAAAATGGTAAGATTTGGCATTAATTTATTCAAATATCATCATTGAAATCATTTATGCTTATTCAGATCTTAAATATAATAATAATCACATAGAAAAAGAGAATATATTACTTATTTTGAGCAGAATTCGACATAATAAAAAAAGAGGTTTAACAGTCAATAATTTTATAAATTGGTTTCTCTCTTAACCTACTTTCCGTGGCATGATGCTTAATGAAATGTTAAATTACAATCCCACCACTATATTTTGTTTTGTCAGTGTTTTTTTAGGGTAAAAAGATCTAGAACTAGTTTATATACTTTTTAAAATTATATTTAGAACGTACGTCAAATACTAATTTAATAGTCAAGATTTAATATACTATTAAACCAAATAAAAATTCTAAACCTAGTGTAATATGGACTTAATTAAATGAAAGGAATTATGGGCTATCCATCCGTCCATATTCCTAACAAAAATAATGCTAATAGAGAGCGAAAAAATCATGATATTAATAACATGTATGAAATCTATAGGTAAAACAATTTGTCTCAATCAGAATTTAGAACTTATATGGCAATTTTAATTGTTTTAAGAATTTGTTTTGCTAATATTGATTTTTCAAATATTAAATTAGTTCAATCGAATTATAAATAATTTAATTAACTATTAAAATAAATTTAAATAACATATTTAACTGTTAATTACACCAAAAATCAAATTATAAATGATACGGTATTATTGAAATAATTTCGTGTATATGGTATTTCTTTTATGGAGGAGCCAAATCTAATCCGCATCTTACATTGATTCCTGGCTCAATGTCTTAAGGATGAGGTCCAGTAAAGTTGGTTTTAATGTACTGAAAATTTCATATTTAAGTCCATATTTTTAAATTAATTTCTTCTAAAAAAACTGAATTTATTCACTTACATAGAAAAAATTATAAAAATGTTATAATACAAAAATATTTAAATTTATTCATTTAAATCTAAAAAATCAATTTACTTGAAAATTAATCAAAATTCACTTAATTATTTAGCTGGCATATTAATTTATCAGTATACATTTAAAAATTGACATATCATATGACATGTAGGATGTATACGTCATGGGACAAATTTGCTATTATTTTTTTTCTTCATAATGTGTCAATTTTTTGGATGTGCGTTGATGAATTGGTATGTCAATTCTACATTCTATTAGAGTTTTGATTGATTCCGGATAAAATAATTTTTTTAAATTAAAATAATTAAGTTGAAATATTTTTATATTATAAAATTTTTTATTTTTCTTTTATCATTTTTCCTATATAAAAAAAAATGTTTTAAATCATGAAATTGGATCAAGTAAATGAAAATAATAATAATAATAATAATAATAATAATTAATGATAACATACACTCCAGAGTAGGGATGCTCACGGGGCGGGGCGGGGGCGGGGAGTGGCTCCCCCATCCCCGCCCCCGCTAGGGACGCGGGGGGAAAATCCCCCCGTCCCCGCCCCCGCGGGGATCCCCGTCCCCGTAAAAAAAAATTTAATTTTAATAAAAAAAATTAATTTGATGGACATTTTTGATCCAAATTAAAAATATTTTATAAAATTTAATAATTTAAAATTAAAAATATTTCATATAATTTAAATATAAATATTTTATACAATTAAAATATAAATATTTATAAATATTCCATACAATTTATACATTACAAATATATATATATATATATATATATATATATATATATATATTTATTTATTTTTTTTAAATTTTTTTTTTCGGGGCGGGGACCCCTTTCCCCGTCCCCGCCCCGAATTTAAGGGCGGGGATTTTTTCCCCCCCATCTCCGCCCCCGCGGGGGAAAAATTCGGGGATTCCCCGCCCCGTTCGGGTCGGGTCCCCGCGGGAGACGGGGAATCCCCGCCCCGTGAGCATCCCTACTCCAGAGTTACTAACCGCAAGGCAAGATCCAATATATATCGGATGATAACTCTGACAATCCCTGCAATTCGGTTGCTGAATGATGCGTCAGCCGGATAGTAGTTGAGGCCATGCCTTTTTCGCATCTTCTTCGCTTTTTTTTTTTTTTTTTAACCGGATCTTCGCTTTTGTTCTATCTCTCTAAATTCATTATTTTGACATTAAGAAAATTTTACAGAGAAATAGCCAATAATAGTAAGTGAAATTAGAATATTGTTTTTTTAAAAATAAAATAATATTATTGTTGAAACAAAATCAAATAAAAAAAAATTGAAAACTTACTCCTAGCTCGATCTGATTTGATTAAAAAATTCAATTGAGTCTAAAATTGATTTAATTGCCCCAATTGATAGGTCAAAATAAAATTAATAGGTATTTTTTAAATATTTTTCTATATTTTAAATAATTATGTAGAAAAAACTTCACATAAAATTAATTTAACAATTGAATCATAATTCCTTAATATTGAATAATAATTCATTAATCAATCTTATTAGATGTGTTATGAGATATGTTGTCAAAATTCGAGAACATTAATTAATGTACGTATATTGTGTGGTTATTTTAACAGCCACGCTTGTCAAATCCTATTAGGATATAAAAGTAAAAACAAAAAAAGAATTAAGGGTTAAAGGTTTAACCGAAATTAAACCAAAATTGAATCAGGATTAACAAATAATAAACATATACTATTTAAACTTTCAAATAATTAGGGGTGTGCATCGGGCGGATTCGGGCCAACCCGAACCGAACCCGAATAACCCGGTACTCGAAATATACATAAAATCTCTCCCTAAACCGACCCTAACTACTAGTAAGGGCCCGAACCAAAAAACCCGAAAATATCAGGGCCGGAACCGAAAAACCCATTTAACCCGAAATCCAAAAATCCTTCACATCCAGAGCTTCAATGAGAAAAAAAAAATTACAATTCATCCAACCATTAACACAACACAGATTCAATAACAAAAGAGAAGTCAAAGTTTATCACAACACCCACCAACAAGGATAAAAAAAAAGTCACAAGCAAAATATGAAATATTAATATATCAAACAGATCTAAAAATAATAATAAAAAAAAGAGAACAAATCTGCTATAGATCGATCTTGATCTCGATCTCGATCGGGAAAACGCCGAAACAAGCATGCAATGGAGATAGATGTCGAAGGAGAGAGATCTAGTAGATTGATCTTGATCTCGATCGGGAGAGAGAGAGATTTGGTTCACGATTTTGCTTGAGAGGGAGAGAGATTTGCTTGCTTGAGAATCTGATATCGATATGTTTGAGAAAAAAAGAGAGAGAAGAAGAGTGTGAGAGAGAGAAGGTGAGCGTGAGAAGCAGAGTGTGTGTGAGAGAGAAGGTGATTGTGAGAGAGAAGATGAGCGTGAGATTTGAATTACTGAGAAGCGGAGTGTGAGAGAGAGGAGATGAAAAGTTCCAGATGGGTATGGTTATGGGTATGGGTAAAGGGAAAAGAATAATATTTATAGTATCTTGGTTCGGGTTCGCGTTGGGCAAGGTTTTAACCTGACCCGAACCGAAATATCATATATATTAACATCCGATCCGATCCATATAATCTGAACAATCCTACCATAATTGTTATTTCGAGTCGGGTTATTCGGTTTATTCGGGTGTTGCACACCCCTACAAATAATGATTTCTATAATAAAATATTCAAAATATTAATATTCATCGTAATACTGTTCATCTGAATACAACAATTGTATTTTAACAGAAAAAAATTTGAACATAATATAATATTATGATTCAACTTTCATATATATACTTGAAATAAATTTAAATTATATTTATTATATTTAAACACAACTATAATTTAAATCATATTTAAATATTTATTTATCATAAATCAAAGAAAAAATTGTACTAAAGTGTAATAATATTTAATACTTATATACTAGAACTTTTTTTTTGAAAGTACTTATATACTAGAACTTAATAATTGATAAATTTTAAGAAATAAATATAAAGTTTTAGCTATTAAATGCAAAAGTGTGGGTTTAAAAAGAAAATTTGCTTGAGAAAGTGAAATGATGAAAAGAAATTGGGAAAAAGGTATTATTTTTTTTAGCCTATTTTACATGTGCTAATTTCCGCAAGCATACGGTGTACTAAAATAGTACAAAAGATGTCGATCTCACAAAAAATGTGTTAATTATTACACACTATTACTAAATTTTAATCTTGTTTACAATGATCATTAATTTGTTGAATGAAAGTGGAATAACTATGTCTACTTCTAATTAACCTAATTATATATAATCGGAGAAGATAAAAGATTAATGATATAAAATAATAAATAGAACTTGAATTAATTATTCTTGATTATGAATATATTCTTATCATGCATGCCAAGTTGAATGAAATTCCAATTTACTCTTTCAACATAAATTAGAGTGCCTAAAACATGCATTCATAATTCTAACCCACAATTTTCATTAATGAATTAAAGTGTTATTTATGCAAATTCTAGGAATAAGAAACAGCCTATAACAACCATTTTAATATTATGATTTCTCAAATAATACTTCAATGATGAAATTCTATTAGATGTAAGTAAGAATTTATCTTTCAATTTAGTACTTACTTATAAAGATCATGCATAAAATACTAATAGGAAATTTTACAAGAAAGAATATTAAATAGATATGAATAATAAGATGTAGCATTAAATAATCAAGTTCATATATTCATCATGAAATAATTACAAAGAAGAAGTAAAGATGAGAAATAATAAAGAGATCTTTCAACCATTTTCCCTTCCACAAAAGATATCTTCTTCCTTGCAAGTGATATTCTCTTCCAAACATAAAATTCTAACTTAAAACTTAAACTAAAGAAAATGTACTTTCTACTTACAGAATTCTTAATAATAAATATTCAATAATAATTATTCAACACTAAAATTACAGTAAAACTACTATTTATAAAGTCCCAAGAGATATGTTCCTTCAAGTGTCCCTTAGGAAGGTTGCAAAGCTTGGTGAAAAGTCATCTTTCTTCAAAGCAAAATTTGAATTAAACTTCCAACGGTCTTCTCTGTCGCGATCGCGATGACTGTCGCGCTCGCGACAAAGCACGCCTTACTTTTTGCTCCACTTTCCTCACGCTGACTTCCCTCCGCGCCTTGTCGCGACCTCGCGATGGTTGCCTTGCTCGCAACGCTGCACGCTGGCTCCTTCTCTTCAGCTCCCTTCAAATGCACGTCCTGTCGTGCTCGCGACAGAACACTTTTCTCCTTTGGTTTCTTTTCTTCTCTTCTTATCTTCTTCTTGGCTTGGCACTCCCTGTCGCGCTCGTGACAGGCTGATTCTTCCTTAGCTAATTTTTGCTCTTTTTCTCCTTAAGTTCTCCATTTTCTCCTACACACACAAAACTCAAACAAAAACATAAAACGTACCTATTTCTAACACAATTAACTATACCTAAACATTATTTTAAACCTAAAAAATAGATTAAATATGAGCTATTTAGACTCATATCAAACCCCCACACTTAAACATTTGCTTGTCCCAAGCAAAACATAACAAACACTCAAACAACAAAATTGCATACAATTGTGGAGCTTACTTATATGTTTGATAAATATTTGGAAATTACATGTATAAGCTTTAATCTCTTAAAAAAGTCGTCTAAATATGCAACATCTCAATCAATACCATTATCCATCATACTTGAACAATCATGCACATATATGTTTGATAAATATTTGGAAATTACATGTATAAGCTTTTATCTCTTAAAAAAGTAGTCTAAATATGCAACATCTCAATCAATACCATTATCCATCATACTTGAACAATCATGCACATTTTGGAAAACCATAAAGTTGCAAAGCACAAGAATGTTTGACCTCAAGATGTTGAATATCTTAACACATGTAAAGATTATTTCACACAAGACATATCTTAAAATAATTCTCACTCAAACACTATTTTTTTCTTTAAGCTCTCAATCACTCAATGTGTTTCAAGGTTAGTGTTTCTCTCAATCCTTAAATATACCATTGCATACCATAAGCTTGTAAATAGTAAAAATTTCTACTACTAATATAAAGTAGTACATGAAATCAAAGGGTCTTAAAAAGGGTTGTAACTTGGCTTAGGTAAAGGTGAGATAATTTTGGTTTAAGTAGCTAATATTGTGTAAAAAATAAGTACAACTATACCACAAGAAATGTAAAAACTAAGTATAGCATAATATTCCAAGTTTCTATTCTAATTCCCTTCTAATGTCCATCCTTTTTCTCTAATTTCATTTGCTTTTCTTTTTCTCCTTTTTTTTATTATTTTTTTTCTTTGTGGGTGCATTTTATGCTCCAACCCACTTATTTATTTATTTTTTCTTTTTGTTATTCTTGTAAAAACTAGATTTTTCTAATAATGGACTTTTGATACATGATATAGGGAATTTCTTTATACATCACTATAATCATGCTTATACTAACAAATGTATCCCATGGTATAGTAATCCTAATTCTCAAAACAACAAAGGCTTGTGAAAATGAATGGTTATTGTTTAGCAAAGGATTTTGTTAAATAATAAGTTTAACAACAAAAATAGGTTAAGGCTCAAAATGGCTACCTAAAGTCAAAAAGGTTAGTTTATAAAGCAAGCCAAAGTGGTTTAATCTAATTGCCCTTTTCATTTCTCATGCACATCCCATACTAAATGTAGTCTCAAAATTTACTAAAGACAAGTTCTAGAGGATATGGCATACTAAGGCTCTCATACAAGAAAAAGTTCAAAGTATAAGGCTCAAAAGCTCACATGACTATAGGTCAAACTATCCTAAGCAATGAATTGCCAAAATAATCCTTATATACATGTGAAAAGATACCCAACTTAAAAAGATCCTACACTAAAGTGCTTTGCTAAGTCATGACCTTTAGTATGTACAATGAATTTCCCAAATAAAAATGAAAATGACATTTTTCAAAATATGGCATATATAAACATAATTAAAAGAAATACAAGCTTACTCATGCATATATTCCCAAATATACATCAAATATGTAAGCTCCAAAATATAATACATAAAACAACCTATAAAAACAATAACCCTACATACACAAATGTACAAAACAACTCAACATACCAAAAATTAACAACCTACTTCTAGCAGCACATGCAAAACACAGGCTACACTAAACACAAATAACTAAACAAATATAACAATAATGCCCCCACACTTAAAAGACACAATGTCCTCATTGTGTGAAAACAAAAAATATTATATATACAAGCAAATACAAAACACTATAAAATGAAAACAAAACAAACAAAAATAAAATAAAAGTGTGTGGAGAAAACTTAGCTTAATTCCCACTAGGGGAATCAGGTGGAGATGGAGAAAATTCCACATTTTTCTTTCTAAAAAAGGAGAGAAGCTTTCGACTCATACTCTTATGGCCCTTATGGATAGCCTTCACAATATTCTCTAAGGAGTCCATTCTAGCAACCATGCTTTGGTTGGCAGTTTCTATACCATCAAATCTACTAAGCACTTGCTGCCAACCTACATTTTCACCATCACCAGCTCTAAATAGAGCAGCCTCTTCCTCCTCATCTTCTTCATCATTATCATCATCTTCATGCGCTCCAGCTGCAGTGGATGACTCAGGGGCCTTACCTTTACCCTTGTCAAGGTGAGAGCTGTCAACCTGCAAACCTCTATCAACAAACTTGGGCGGCCAACCGCCTTTTATCAAAATGTTAGCTCGCCTCAAGTAAGCTACATCAAGCATAGTAACAGTTTCACCCTCCTTTAACTGAAAATTATGTAAGCCCCTAGACATCCTAAAATTATCCCGATCACCATGTGACACATACCAACTATTTTACTTTTGGCAATGGAAGCATGATACAAACCATCAAATATGAAATCTATAGAACAGGGGGTTTTCCTAGATTGTAATAAATCAAGCACAAACAAGTCTTTGGTCTGAATTTTAGAACTCTTAACTTTACCAAATAAAGCATGACACAAGTATTTATGAAAAAGCATTAACACATCATCTTTAATTTGGCGATTTGTGGAATTCTTGTTATTAAATGAATCAAGACCAAACAAATGCTTCCAAATAGGCCTAGGATTAAATAAATGTGCATCAAATCTCTTTACATTAAGAGGAAACCCAAACCAATCATGCATCTCTTGAAACCCAAAAACATATTCTTGACCTTGATGTCTAAACTTTAATTGAGTTTTACGTTGATCAACATAATCAAGGCTAACAAAAAACTCAAGGGTCCAATCACGGTTAATAGGAAGATCTAAATGCACAAATTTCCCCCATTTCATATATTTCAAATATTTTTCAAATTTTTCAGTGATACCCAAGTGATATAAAAGAGAAAAATCTACATGCCACATGCCAACATATGTTTTCTTATCAAAATAGATAAATTTCTCACCTTCCTCCTCAGAAAATATGGGAAAAGGGCATTCAAACCTGTTTTGTAGGCGCACAGGATCTTGGGTTGCACTGCCGCCTTTTTCCCTTTTTCTCCTACATGCTTTGTCCTCACCATCTTGATTGTGAATTAAATGTAAAGAAACTCTGCTAAATAAACTCACAAAGAAGAAATAAAGAAAGAACAAAACTGTAAACTAAAGAACTTTGAGAAAAGAAGAAGAATATTTGAGAGATTTTAGAGAGAAAACCAAAGAAAATTTGAGAGACAACTTAAAAGTAAAGACAAAAAACTGCAATTAGGGCATTAGGCTTTTATAGGGGAGTGAAATAATAGGGTTACAATGGTTTAAACTTCAAAAATTTTTAAGTTTTGTGCTTTGTCGCGACCTCGCGACAGAGACGAAAATTCAATTTAACAGCTCGCGAACCCATCGCGATCACGCGATAAAAATTTTCCTCACATCTCTGTCGCGCTCGACGCTGGTTGCGCTCGCGACAGACTGGTTTTGCCCAAACTTGCATTTTCCTATCGCGCGCTCCATGCCAGGTGCGATCGCGACAACAACTTGCGAAAACAACTTCCCTCCACTGTCCCGCTCGCGACAGTAAGGAATTTTCAAATAATAAAATTTTCTCTTTTTCAAAACAACACTATAATTAAATAAGTTGAATTCCTCACTATCTAAAACACCCTGTGGAAATAAAAATAAACAATATTAATAATATATTAAAGCAAAAATCATACTAAAATCTAATGAACAACATACAAAACAACTTTAAATTACACTAAGTACAAAAATAAAAAGAAATTCAAGTAACTTTCAAACAATTTTTAAAGAGATATAGGAAACCTCTCTACCATGAAAAGTTTCCTCCAAATAGACCTTGCATTTTTTACCATTTGTTTTAAATAATTCACCATTACTATTCTTTAACTCCAAATACCCATGATCAAAAACTTGGTTGACCTCAAAGGATCCACTCCATCTAGATCTCAATTTTTCAGGAAATAATTTCAATCTAGAATTATATAATAGGACTTTATCCCCAATTTTGAAACTTTTGTATCTAATATGAGCATCATTCCATTTTTTAGATATTTCTTTGTAAATCTTAGCATTTTCATAAGAAAGTAGTCTTAACTCATCAAGCTCATTAAGTTGTAAACATCTTTTAACACTTGCATCTTTAAGGTCATAATTTAAAGTTCTAATAGCCCAATATGCTCTATGTTCTAACTCAACAAGCAAATGACAAGCTTTTCCATATACTAACCTATATGGTGTCATTCCAATAGGTGCTTTAAATGCTGTGCGATATGCCCATAATGCATCATCTAACTTGTTTGCCCAATCCTTCCTAGAGCTAGAAATTGTTTTTTCTAAGATCCATTTTAGTTCCCTATTAGATACCTTTACTTGACCACTAGTTTGTGGGTGATATGGAGTAGCTACCATATGATGCACACCATACTTATGCAATAAAGAATCAAAAGAGCGATTAATAAAATGCTTACCTCCATCACTTATGATGGCTCTTGGCACTCCAAACCTTGAAAAGATCTTCTTTAAGAATTTGATCACCACCTTGGAATCATTAGTTGGTGTTGCTTTGGCTTTAACCCATTTTGATATATAGTCAACACCAACCAAAATGTAATTTTGTCCAAAGGATGTAGGAAAAGGACCCATGAAGTCTATCCCTTATACATCAAATATCTCTACTTCCAAGATATTATTCAAAGGCATTTCATCTCTCTTCCCAATGTTACCAGCTCTTTGACATTTATCACAATGAGCTACAAAAACTCTAGCATCATGAAATAAAGTAGGCCAAAAGAAACCACATTCTAGCACACGAGAGGCAGTCTTAGAACTACCATTATGACCAGAATATAACGATGAATGATAATGTGTTAAAATATTTGCATACTCACCCTCACTAAAACACCTACGAATAATACCATCCCCACTTATCTTAAATAAATAAGGTTCTTCCCAAAGATAATTTTTGACATCACTAAAGAATTTTTTCCTTTGTTGCCATTTCAAATCATTAGGTATAATTCCTGCAGCAAGAAAGTTAGCAAAATCTGCAAACCAAGGACTATTTACTTGCTCAATAGACATAAGAGATTCATCCGGAAAGGATTCATTTATTTCATTGTTATCTCTTATAGGGCCTTCATCATTTTCTAACCTTGACAAGTAATCATCTACTAAATTTTCAGATCCTTTCTTGTCTCTAATTTCAAGGTCAAACTCTTGCAATAAAAGAACCCAACGAATTAATCTAGGCTTAGCATCATTTTTAGCAAATAAGTACCTTAATGCAGCATGGTCCGTATAGATGATTACTTTAGATCCTAACAAATAAGACCTAAACTTATCACATGCATAGACAACCACTAACATTTCTTTTTCAGTAGTTGTGTAATTAACTTGAGGTGATAACAATGTATGGCTAGCATAGTAGATCACATGCAAATTTTTACCTTGTCTTTGTCCTAACACACATCCAACAATAAGGTCACTTGCATTACATATAATTTCAAAAGGTAATTCCCAATTAGGAGAAGTAATTATAGGTGCACTAATAAGAGCATTTTTTAAGGTATCAAAAGCTTGCATACATGCATTAGAAAATTCAAAAGGTACATCCTTAACTAACAAATTAGTTAAACGCTTAGCAATTAAGGAAAAATCCTTTATAAACCTTCTATAAAAACCAGCATGTCCCAAAAATAATCTTACCCCTTTAAGTGTAGTAGGTGGAGGTAACTTTTCTAAACTCAATTTTTGCTCTATCCACTTCTATCCCTTTATTTGAAATCTTGTGCCCAAGAACTATCCCTTCTTCCACCATAAAATGACATATTTCCCAATTGAGAACCAAATTGGTCTCCTCACATCTAGCTAATACTCTATCCAAATTATTCAAAGAAAGCTCAAATGAATCACCATAGACAGAAAAATCATCCATGAAAACTTCCATGATGTCTTCTATTATGTCCGCAAAAATAGAAGTCATGGACCTTTGAAAAGTTGCCGGTGCATTGCATAACCTAAATGGCATTATTCTATAGGCAAAGGTCCCATATGGACAAGTAAATGTGGTCTTTTCTTGGTCACTAGGATAGATAAATATTTGGAAATATCCTGAATAACCATCTAAAAAGCAATAATGAGAATGGCCAGTTATCCTTTCTAACATTTGGTCAATGAATGGCAAAGGAAAATGATCCTTTCTAGTGGCTGAATTTAATTTCCTATAGTCAATGCACACCCTCCAACTAGTGGTGGTTCTAGTAAGAATCAATTCCCCAATCTCATTTCTAACAACAGTCATACCCCCTTTCTTAGGTACACAATGGATAGGACTAACCCATTAACTATCCGAAATTGGATAAATAATCCCAGCATCTAATAATTTAATGACTTCTTTCTTAACAACTTCTTTCATATTAGGATTAAGTCTCCTTTGTCTATTAGCTTTTGGTTGACATTCATCTATCATGTTAATCCTATGCATTACTACATTAGGACTAATTCCTTTCAAATTAGAAATTTGCCAATCTATACTCTTTATCCTCTTTTTAACAACCTCTAACAATAAAGACTCTTGTGCATTAGTGAGTTTGTTAGAAATAATAATAGGTAAAGTATGATTTGGACCAAGAAATGCATACCTCAAATGACTAGGTAGCTCTTTCAATTCAACATTAGGAGGACTTACAATGGATGGTGGCAATGGAGCTTCATTTCTATTTGGAAGTTCAGGCCTTGAGCTCTCTTGCTCCACATCTTCATGGACTTCTTCTTCAAAATCAACCTCTTCTTGACCTGCATTTTCTAATACTTCCAATACACAAGCATCAATGACATCTATTTTCATACACACATTCTCATCAATGGGATATTTTAAGGACTTATCCATTTGATATTACACACTATCCTCCCCCACTCTTAAGATTAAAGTGCCCTCATAGACATCAACTAAAGCCCTATCGGTTCTCATGAAAGGTCTTCCTAATATCAATGGACATTTCACATCATATGCAAAGTCTAATATAACAAAGTCAGTCGGTAGAATAAATTTATCAACTTTCACAAGCACATCTTTCACTATGCCATATAGTTTTTTAATAGATTGATCAGCCAATTACAAAATCATAGAAGTAGGTTTAACATAGTCCAATCCTAATTTCTTAAAGATAGTCAAAGGCATAAAGTTTATACTAGCCCCCAAATCACATAAACATTTAGGAAAATTAACATCCCCTAAAGTGCAAGGAATAGTGAAACTACCATTATCCTTAAACTTAGTAGGCAAATTATTTGAAATTAGTGAACTACATGCCTCGGTCAATTCTATAGTAGATATATCCTCCCAACTTCTTTTCTTTGAAATCAAGTCTTTAAGGAATTTTGCATAGTTAGGAATTTGTGTAATGGCTTCAATAAAATTTAAATTTATGTGTAAGTGCTTCAATTTATCAATAAAAGATTGGAATTGCTTATCTTGGTGTTGCTTCTTCAAGCGTTGTGGAAAAGGCGGACGAGGTTGAAAAACTTATGGAGTTTGGCTTTTGGTCACCCCTTTTGTCGCGCCCGCAACAGGTGTCGCGATTGCGACAGCAGGCGGATTGCCAGTCCTCGCGCTCGCGAAAGGAAGTGTACTCGCGATATCTGTCCGCCCACCTTTTGTCGCGCTCATGACAGAAGGTTCATCCTTTTGAAAATGTTTCTGTTTTTCCTACACATTCTCACCCACATTAGTAGAAACAAATTCATTGTTATAGGATTTACCTGACCTTAGTTTAATGGCTTTAAGATGTTCCCTTGGATTCTCCTCCGTATTGCTTGTTAAATTTCCTTGCATTCTTGAAGGTAAAGCCTTAGCTATTTGCCCTATTTGTACTTCCAAGTTATGGATGGATGAGGCTTGATTTTTAGTGATTTGATCAAACTTTATTTCTAGCCTCTTTTGGTTCTCTTTTTGTGAACTAAATTTTAGGTTAATCCCCTCTAAAAACCTATCCATTTTAACTTCTAAAACTCCAAACCTATCTTGAGGTGGTTGAAATCCTACACTCATATTTTAGTTACTACTATTACCCCATGAAAAATTAGGATGGTTTCTCCAACCAGGGTTATAGGTGCTTGAGTATGGGTTACCTCTCCCTTGCCCTTAGATAAAACTAACTTGCTCTTTAGAAATATTTATTCCCAAATTACATTCCTCACTTGTATGACCTTGATGGCCACAAATAGTGCATACCTTTTGTGAACTACCCCCCATTCCTAAGCTACTAACTTTTTGAGTTAAAGCTTCTATTTGGACTTTTAAGGCTACAATAGAATCTATGGCATGAACCCCCTAGCATCAGAATTAGATTCCCTTACTCTTTCGATGGGCCACATACAATTGTTTATAGCCATTTCCTCAATCAATTCAAAGGCAGCTTCTATTGTTTCCCTCATCAAAGAGCCATCAGCTGCAACATCAATGGTACCTTTTGTGGTAGGATTCACCCCATTGTAGAAGGTTTGCATCAATAGCTCTCTTGGAAGGTTATGGTGAGGACACATTCTCTGCAATTTTTTAAATCTCTCCCATGTTTCATACAAAGATTCATTGTCATTTTGCACAAAAGTTGTGATATCTTTTATAATTTTTGCAGTTTTGGCTAGAGGGAAATATTTTGATAAAAATGCTTGGGCCAATTGGTCCCAAGTGGTTATTGATCCTCTAGTTAATGAATTCAACCAACCCTTGGCTTTATCCTTCAAAGTGAAAGGAAAAAGTCTAAGCTTAATTGCATCATTAGAAACTCCATTAATTTTAAAAGTATCACATATCTCTAGAAAATTTGCCAAATGAGCATTAGAATCCTCATTTGCCAAACCATAAAACTAAATACTATTTTGTATCATTTGCAAAAGAGAAGGTTTAATTTCAAATTGGTTAGCATTTACCGTAGGCCTTACCACACCTTGTTGAGCACCACTCAATGCGGGTGTAGCAAAGTCCATCAACCTTGGTGAATTTTCCTCTTCAGCCATTATTGGTCTCTTATTCTTATTCTTCTTTTTATTTAATTTTCTGTTACTTGACAAATATCTCTCTATTTCAGGATTCAAAGGTTCAAGCTCTTCTTGAGAACTTCTAGTACTAGGCATGAACTTATCAAGTCCTGTAAAAAAAAAACAAAACACAAATAAGTCAATTTAAACAATCTAACAAATAAAATAAAATAAATATTGTAATCCAAAATCATAAATAAAGTTTCACAATGGCAACAAAAATAACATCATTCCCTGGCAACGGCGCCAAAAACTTATTAGCCTATTTTACATGTGCTAATTTCCACAAGCATACTGTGTACTAAAATAGTACAAAAGATGTCGATCCCACGAGGAATGTGTTAATTATTACACACTATTACTACTCAATTTTAATCTTGTTTACAATGATCATTAATTTGTTGAATGATAGTGGAATAACTATGTCTACTTCTAATTAACTTAATTATACATAATCGGATAAGATAAAAGATTAATGATATAAAATAATAAATAAAACTTGAATTAATTATTCTTGATTATGAATATATTCTTATCATGCAAGTCAAGTTGAATGAAATTCCAATCTACTCTTTAAACATAAATTAGAGTGCCGAAAACATGCATTCATAATTCTAACCCACAATTTTCATTAATGAATTAAAGTGTTACTTATGCAAATTCTAGGAATAAGAAACAACCTATAACAACCATTTTAATATTATGATTTCTCAAATAATACTTCAATGATGAAATTCTATTAGATGTAAGTAAGAATTTATCTTTCAATTAAATACTTACTTATAAAGATCATGCATAAAATACTAATAGAAAATTCTACAAGAAAGAATATTAAATAGATATGAATAATAAGACGTAGCATTAAATAATCAAGTTCATATATTCATCATGAAATAATTACAAAGAAGAAGTAAAGATGAGAAAT
Source organism: Excoecaria cochinchinensis (assembly GCA_947683425.1). Lineage (NCBI taxonomy): Eukaryota > Viridiplantae > Streptophyta > Magnoliopsida > Malpighiales > Euphorbiaceae > Excoecaria > Excoecaria cochinchinensis. The sequence continues at coordinate 8,103,156 of CANTUQ010000037.1, forward strand.
AAGAAAGAGATCTTTCAACCCTTTTCCCTTCCACAAAGGATATCTTCTTCCTTGCAAATGATCTTCTCTTCAAAACATAAAATTCTAACTTAAAACTTAAACTAAAGAAAATGTACTTTCTACTCACAGAATTCTTAATAATAAATATTCAATAATAATTATTCAACACTAAAATTACAGTAAAACTACTATTTATAAAGTTCCAAGAGATATGCTCCTTCAAGTGTCCCTTAGGAAGGTTGCAAAGCTTGGTGAAAAGTCATCTTTCTTCAAGGCAAATTTTAAATTAAACTTCCAACGGTCTTCTCTGTCGTGATCGCGACAGAGCACTCCTTGCTTTTCGCTCCACTTTCCTCTCGCTGACTTCCCTTCGTGCCTTATCGCGACCTCGTGATGGTGGCCTTGCTCGCGACGCTGCACGCTGGCTCCTTGGCTCCTTCTCTTCATCTCCCTTCAAATGCACATCCTGTCGCGCTCGCGACAGAACACTTTTCTCCTTTGGTTTCTTTTCTTTTCTTCTTCTCTTCTTCTTGGCTTGGCGCTCCCTGTCGCACTCGCGACAGGCTGATTCTTCCTTAGCTAACTTTTGATCTTTTTCTCCTTAAGTTCTCCATTTTCTCCATTTTCTCCTACACACACAAAACTCAAACAAAAACATAAAATATACCTATTTCTAACACAATTAACTATACCTAAACGTTATTTTAAACCTAAAATATGGATTAAATATGAGCTATTTAGACTCATATCAATTTTGCCTATGTACTTATCGAAAATGAGTTGATATCTCCCTATCGTTATTTTTAGAGCAAAAATACCCTTAAACTTATAAAATCCGGTCAAATATGACCCTCCGTTGAGCTGCTGTTAAGAGGAGGGTTAATGGTGCTGACGTGGTATGATAAGTCAATATGATGTGGCGTGTGTCGCGTGACACATGGCGAACACATCAGCGCCACGTAAGCGATTGACCTTATTTTGATTGGGCTGCCATTTCACTTTCCCTTTTTTTCCATTGTCTCTCATCCTCTCTCATTTTCATGATCATTTTCTTTGTTCTAAATCGAAAACAAAAACCCTAAAATCAGGCATACAATATGCCTTCGATCTGTGCATTTCGTTGCGGTCATCTGTGCGTATCCCTCTTATCTCTCTTCTCTTCTTTTGTGTTTCATTTTCACACTCTGTGCATTGTCATCACTTCGAATCCCTAAATTTATTTTGTAGAAGATGGTTAAGCACAATATGTGCAAAATCGGTGAAGAAGAAGTTGATTCGTCAACACAACTGTAAGCCAACACAATCAGCTAATGAAGAGCAAACTCTAACTAGCGAAGCTACACGATTAGTTCAGCTGAAAGAGAGGGGCATAAAATTCTTCTTTTTTCATTTCTTGCCGCGTGATAACAAATTGAATAGGGTCATCTATTCAAAACTTAAAGGAAAAGACATAGAAAAGGAGAAGCAAAGTAAGGTAAATGATTTTTTGACTTTTTGTTACCCATTTTGCATAGATATGGTCCCGGTGTGTTTGTGTTTGTTTTTGGTCAATTTGTTCCTTTATTTGTGTGTTTTGATTTCTTAGTCATAATTCCACTCATCTTCACACACATATCTAATCCTACTCCTTTCTGCTTTCTTCACCTTCAACCCAAAACCATTACAAACTGAATACATGTTTATTGCTTTCCTTGCTTCTTTCATGTCCTTAAAAGACATTCCTACTTGCATATGCCAAATCAAGTTGTCTTTTGCATATCAATTTTGCCTTCTTTTCTCTTCTGCAAATCTAAAAATCATCATCATTAAGGAATAAAAGATCAAAGTTATAAAGTTCATCGGTCTCAATACCCAATGAATCAACTTCAGCATCATCTGAATCCTCATACTCATCTACAGATTCATCAGTGTCTTCTTAAGGAGCAACATTCACATCAATTTCATCACCAAAACTTGGATTTTCTTTTTTAGCAGCCCCATTACCATTTAATCCATCACTTACTATTTTTCCTGCAGTAACCTCATTCCCATCTGCTATATCCCCTACTATTTCTTCTTCAGCAACCCCATTCCCATCTGCTCCATCTCCTTCCCTTTCTTTTTCAGTAGATTGTAGCAAAATAATTACATCTGGTATTAAATCATTATTATCTTCATCCACATTATTCTGAATATTGAACCCCTCCTCCCTAATTTCACTAAAGCACACTTGCAAACATTGATAATAAAATTTTAAAGATTCATCAGAAATTGGATAAAGCTTAATTACTGCCAAATCATATATTTTAATCAACTCCAATAGCTTCATTATATTCAAATCACTCTCAATACTACCATACTTTTCATGATAAAAACCTTCGGGAATCTAAAAAGAAATAGCTTAACATCTTTATCCAAATCATTCTCGATAAACAATCCTTTAATATAAAAAAAATGGTATTTTATCCACATCATAGTCTTCAACTTTATAAACTTTACCACCGTCATAGCCGAATTCCTTATCTATTCTCCAAATACCATCATAATTTAATTCAAAATTAGCAGTACTTCTCATATTGCAACAGAACCTACATAAATCATAAAAAAATAATTTATAAATAAAGCTAAGAATTTTCCTAATCAAATACCTAAAACGTATCAATCATAAAAGATTTTAGATAATCACATAATTAATTTTATAAACTAACAGATATTTTTTAGTCACACTCAGAATCGAAGACTTGACATGTAGTTAGTTTTTGGCCCCCTTTGTAACACCCCAATACCCCCCAGGAGGATACCGGGGCGCTATGCACGCACAAACGCCAAAACACCCCATGCAAACTTATATAACATAATTGAACGAATACTATAGCGGAAAAAATAATAATATAATACAAAACATACTTCTTATGTATGTGTGTGTGTGTGTATGTATGTATGTATATATATATATATATAATTGTACATAATATATATATATAATTGTACATATTACAAATATTGTTCATTTATTACATAGCCAATACTTACAATTAACTATTACACTTCATATACTATATTCTCTTTACAGTATCTCTATACAAAAACACTCTTTTTACAAAACACTACTTTATCTGATGCAAAAAGAACTCCACTCAAGCTTCCTAGTGGCATGCAGATGAGCAAAATGCTGAACGAACCTGTAACCTACACGGGAGAACACCCGTGCTAAGCGATAACGTTTAATGGGGATAGCAGAAACAAAAGACTTTTGAAGAAGTCAAAAATAAACCACACACTAAAAATCAATAGATATGCTTCTCATATCACCACATGTAGCAGCATACAATTCCATACGTGTACTATAACATGTTATCTTTTTCTTGCAAATGCTATAATATAAAAAACAGTCTCCATTGCATCTCATATAAAATACTATACAATTAATAGCCTGAAATCACATCGATGGTGGATACAGGTACTTAGATACTGGTTAACAGTATCAAAACATATAGAGACCTAACTTAAAGTTGAATACTCAAGGTATCCAACGTCTATGCACCCTCGGTGCCGCTCTAGCAGCTACACTCTAACCCTTTATAAGCATGCTTATCTGTCCACTACTATAACTCTTCAGGCTTAATCATATAACTTTACACATTAGCTATATATTTTTCATATGCTCAAATATCAATACTGGTCATTACATATCATCATGTTTCATGTAATTATTACTCAATCCAAAATCGTACTCATACATCCATAATAATATTATCATAGTTATCTATTAGACTTGCTCAGACATAATACAATGCAATACTATACATACTACTAGGGAAAAACTTTACATTTTTAAAACTGAGTAGTGTCGCGCTCGCAATTGCTCCCAAAGTCCAATATTGTCGCGCTCGCGACAGAATGCCAAAACTAGCTTCTATCGCACTCGTGGTTTCTCTCACACTCGTGTCTAGCCATGGCAGGGCTAAATCTCTATCTCAGAGTGTTCTGTAGTGCTCGCGTCTAGCCACGGCAGGGATAAATCTCTATCTCGGAGTGTTCTATCGCGCTTGCGATAGAACCCAAAATTTGGATTCAAGAATCCAAAACACTCATAACCCTCATGCACCACTTGCACAAACCAACTTACAATCAAGGACAATGCAAGCAATTAAATGAACATAAACTCACATACAACTACAAATTAAATCAAAACTCTCAACTTCATAGTCACTAGTATGCCATCAACAGTAAATCAAGTATAATAGCAGCTTAAAAACAAATATCAATCAAAAACCACACACGATCCCAACCTCTAGAGCAGCTAGATCTTAACTTTTCCTCTGGATCAAATCTTCTCCTTGCCCTTATCTTGCCTCTTGTCCATAGCTTTCAAGCACAAACAATCCAAAACAAACACTTAATCCAAATTCATTTTACTTTAGATCAAAACAGAAATAAAACAAGAAGAAGATCAAGACTTAGATAACCAATCACTTACCTCTTCAAACATTTCACTAAGTCTCAAAATACTCTTCAAACGAATCCAAGAATATCACTCAAAGCAAGTCAACAGAGAGGAAAACAAGAAAAAAAAAGAAGACCACGGAGAAGAAAGGAAAATAATAAAAGAAGAGCAGAAAATGAAAAAACGAGAAAGAAGAAAGAAAAATGGGGCCAACCATCATTAATGCCACTAACCTTCCTTAAATGCCAACCACTCACACTAACTCACTCCACCAAATCTATCTCAAGCCATGTGTCAAGCCCCCAAACCGCCACTTGTCAATTCCCATAAACATACCAATCTGCATTTTGTCGTACCTGCAACTGTTGTCACGCTCGCGACAGAACACGGATTTAGCTCCCTCTTACTAATTTCTTAAGCCAAAATGCATTATAGTCCCTCATACCAAATTTTCCCTTTTTGAACTTATTTTCTCTTGTAATTACATCCTCAAACCCATGATTCCATGCACAACTAATACTTTACTGCTCTTGCTATACACATAACACTGCAAATCCTACTAGGGCCCAAATCGAGATGTTACACCCTTAGCTACTGGATGTACTTATTATTTGAATAATAAAGTCAAAGTGCTCTTGTGCTCTCATTTTTCCTTATGTGCCTTCTGTTATTAGGTTACTAAAGTGAAGATGAGTGGAATTATGACTAATAAATCAAAACACACAAATAAAGGCAACAAATTGACGAAAAACAAACACAAACACACCGGGACCACATCTATACAAAATGGGTAACAAAAAGTCAAAAAATCATTTACCTTACTTTGCTTCGCCTTTTCTATGTCTTTCCCTTCAAGTTTTGAATAGATGGCCCTCTTTAATTTGTTATCACGTGGTAAGAAATGAAAAAGAAGAATTTTATGCCCCTCTCTTTCAGTTGAGCTGATCGCGTAGATCGCTAGTTAGAGTTTTCTCTTCGATAGCTGATTGCGTTGGCTTACAGCTGTGTTGACAAATTAACTTCTTCTTCACCGATTTTGCACAGATTGTGCTCAACCATCTTCTACAAAATAAATTTAGGGATTCGAAGAGATAAAAATGCACAGATCATAAAAAAATGAAACATAAAGGAATAGAAGAGAGATAAGAGGGATATGCATAGATGATAGCAACAAAATGCACATATCGAAGGTAGATTGTATGCCTGATTTTAGGGTTTCTTTTTTGGATTTAGAATAGAAAAAAGGATCGTGAAAATGAGAGAGGATGAGAGACGAGAGAAAAAAAGGGAAAGTAAAGAGAGAGAAATGGCAGCCCAGTCAAAATAAGGTCAATCGATTACGTGGCGCTAACGTGTTCGCCATATGTCACGCGACACATGCTACATCATATTAATTCATCCCATGTGTACGCCACGTCAGTGCCGTTAACCCTCCCCTTAACAACAGCTCAACAGAAGGTCATATTTGACCGTGTTTTATAAGTTTAAGGGCATTTTTGCTCTAAAAATAATGATAGGGGCATATCAGCTCCTTTTCAATAAGTACAGGGGCAAAATAGCACATTTTTCCAAAGAAATTCTAGTGTTTATGCTAAGCAACAACGACGCCTAAAGAGACCAGAACCGGTCAGAGTGAACCAATTTGTGGTTCAATTAGTTGGTTTGATTGAGAAAACTGTGAACTAAATTATGATCCGGTCTTGATGTAGTACAAAACCCTTCAAATAAAAAATCCAAATCATTTTCAAATAATTTTATTTGTGAATGAAAATAATTTCAAGTGAAATTTTGGATATTAAATTTGGATGATAACAAATTAACAATAAAAAAAGGACAATATATTTAGTTTTTTAATGCAAATTAAACTTACATTAATAATATAAAAGTACAAATTATAAAAATTTAAAATATATAAGATATATAAAAATAATCAAATTATTGGAAATATATTTCTAAATTTTTAACGAAATCATAGATTATGTTAATATGTCGTGGGTAATATGGCTTTCAGCAGAAAACCGTTGAACACTATAAAACAATAGCTTTTAGGATGGCCAAATTCATAGCTAAATAAAAGAATTCTATAGCTAATAATAATTAGTGACTAAAATAGCCATCGATGTAAATTAGTAGCTACAAAGGCTGTGGCTAAAATTAGTGATGAAAAGACAATAGTGGCTGAATTTTGCTACAAAATATATTTTTCTCTAAATTCATAACAAATCTATTTTAAAAATTGTTGTCATGTGGCATTATTCAAGTAAGTGACTAAAATTGTCGTAGCTAAATAGTAGTTAATAAGAATAAGAATTAATTTAATTACATTTGTAAATTAGGTGTAAAAGAGGACAATAAATTTTTGTTGCTATTATGTTGCTAATATTAATAGATATCAAGTTAATTTTATGTTTTGGCTAAAAGCATCCCTAAACTTGTATGATATAGTCATCTCGGCACCTAAACTTATAAAAAGCCACATTTGACACTTTAACATTTAGTGTAGTAATATTTTTGAACACCTCAATCAGATGAAATGCTGACTGGACATGCGCATGTAATACATGCAGTAACGATAGCGCGAATAATTATTTTTTTGGCCAAAATAAAATAAAACATATATTATAACAGTAAAAAAACTATCTATCCTTAAATCTCTAAATGGATTTTGTTCTCAATCTTCATCTTCTTCGTTTTATTTTTTAGTAAGCTAATCTATTCTTTTGTTTGTATTCTAAGACAATCACATTCTTCACTGATTTTTTTCATCATCCTCTTATTCTTTCTAAGCTTTAAAATTGCCAGCATTTAGAAAATAGAAAAATTGAAGATGAATTCACCATTTTGTAGATGTGGAATTAAAACAGAACTTCGTTATTCCTGGAGCAGAAATAACCCAGGAAGGAGGTTTTATGGATGTTGTAAGTACTGGGCAAGTGTTTCTGTTTATAAAGCTGTAGTGAAATTGGTACATGATTTTTTACGAATATATTGTATTTCATTAGACTGGGAACGACTGTGGTTTCTTTGCTTGGCATGATCCACCTGCAAATGAGAATTATAAGAGGGTGATCCTGGGGTTGCTTCAAAGAATCAAGGAGTTTGAAGAAGACAAGAAGAAGGAGCTGAAAAAAATAGAAATTTTCTGGGGCATTATATATTTGTTTGTTTGCATTTTTGTTCTTCTGTGTAATATTGTTCTTACTGTAATATTTTTTTGTATAGTGACACTAGGGTTGTCTAGATTTAAGGGGTGTCATGGTTTGTAATGTATTTTGTTAATTACTTAAATTGACAGATTTTGTAAGAAAATTATGTTATTCAATGATAATTACTCTATATTTTGAACATTGATTCTGATGTTGTGGGTATAATATTGACATGATAAATAAATGTGTGAACAAAATGGTGTATAAATATGTGCTTAAGCACAATCCTGCTGCAAATGAAGATAAGCAATAAATAGTCCATGTTATAGCAGGCAACAACAAAATCATCCATTTCCTACTGTCACAAATAGTTCAAAAGCATACAAAAAACTTAAGGCTGACTATTGTGGAAATTTCTATGATAGCATTATCTCCAGTTCTTGAACCTTGTGGTATTTGAGTGCTTGATTGTCCTACTGCTCTTGATCCTCCCACTTTTTTGTTTGTAAACTTTTGGCGTTGTGGTGTGAATCCAATATCAACATTTGTAGAAGGGACAATTTTCACTACATTTGGTGGGTGTATCTGGATTTGTGGGTGGTTTGCAGATCTAAGTATCATTTCACCAGTCTGCTCATTAATATAACAGCCATGTCCATATCCTCTTCCCCTTGCTCTACCCCTACCTTTGATTGTAAGTGTTTTGGCTCTTGAAGAAGGATATTGATCAGATTTGGTCTGCTCTTGACTCACGATGCCTCTTCCTCTAACATCAGCTGAAGTTCCACCTCTTCTACCCCTTTTGGCTGCTGGGTAAGCAACATCTTCTGGCAAGGGGTCTCTGCCTATTGGTTAGGCTACAACATCATGTACCCTCTATTTTCCACCCCTTGACTGCCTTGATCCACTAAAATCATCCTAGTAAGGCAAGTACAACACACAATTCAGCTTAAATTCCACAATGAGGCTCTCAGTAATATATGAAATGTGCTTACAATTTCAACTGGTGTGTTTACTGTAAAATCTTCTGGTTGTCCTTATGCTTCAGCTTGATTTTTAGCTACAACCTACAAAATTAACTTCAGATTGGCCATTTCACATTTATTAAAATATACATTAATTAAATAAATGAAATTTGAACCTTTTGTTTACATCCAGCCCTATTATGACCCCTTGTCTTGCAAATAGAATAAGTCATACTTGTGCCTCTTCTTGATATTTTTCCATGCTTATTCTTTGGAGAGTCTGGGGCCTTTTCCTGTTCTTTTTAGGTCTGCCGGGGATTTTTTTGACATCAAGAGGTTCAATGGGAGGATTATTTGAATCTGGCCACATCTTAATATTGGTTATTGGTTGGATGAAATGACTATATGCCTTAATGTAGGTGTCTTTATGGTACTAATGGGCAATATAGTTCTCTGGTGTCATCTTGTTCATAAACATGGCTGCTATTGCATGTGGACAGGGAATGCCTTTTAACTGCCAGCTTCTACAAGTGCAAGTTTCATCCCTCAAATCAACAGTGTGACCATATTCACCATCTACAACCTCAAAACCACAATCACCATTCCATGTCAACCTACATCTAGTGGCTTACTCTCTATTCTCATTAAAACAATCCATGGCCTTAGGAGAGATGTCACTAATCCAGTGGTTTGAAAACTTTCTCATCTGAACTATCCTATCCATAATCTTGTGCCTAATCTCCTCCAACATTGTGATAATTGATTTGTGTCTAGGACCTATAATCCAGCCATTGAATGCCTCACATCCATTATTTTCTACCACATCACATTTATTGTCAATCCTAAAATATGCCCTACACCAGACCTCTTTGTTATAACACAGCAAGTCCTCACAAATACCATTTCTTAGCTTAGACAAGGCAAGTAACTTATCCTTCAACTCCACAGTAAATGAAGCTCTAGCACAAGCCCAGAACTCCTTCCTCCTCTCCTCCCCTCTCCATTTTTTTTCCAATTTGCCCAAATATGCCTTGCACACATTCTATGTTCTGCTTGTGGTAACAATTCCTCAATTGCTGGTATAAGACCCTAGGTAACATTTAATGCGCATAATAATCAGTAAATAAACATAAATTAATTCAATGTAGTTTGAAATAAAATAAGATATAAAGCAATACCTTTTGTATATCACTTGTTACCTTTAATCCTTCTCCATAATGTAAGTCCAAGTCATGTATAAGCAGTCTCAAGAACCAAGACCATGTTTGCTTAGTTTCAGTATGAACTACTGCCCAAGCCACAGGAAATATCTGATTGTTACCATCCTTTGATATTGCACTTAAAATTTGCCCCTTAACTATCCCTTTTAAAAAGCTCCCATCCAAACCTATGATTTTTCAACAACCTTCTTTCCATTCTTTTTTTAATGCACCTAAACACAAATAAAATCCAACAAACAGATTCTTGCCTGGCTGACTTTCATTATCATTGTAACACCCTTATACTCTATACATATACTGCGGACTTAGCGTGTAACACCCCTTACCCGTACGTAGTAAACCATACCGTGAACCGGTGGTTCACGACGACGGTCAAGGGCATTACCTAACAAACATGCAAAACTTATAAACCTTTAAGCTAAAATATGGGTTATAAAATTTCTTTCATTTTTTTAAAAACACATTATAATTAACTATAAATTCATTATAAATTCACATTATAAAGTAAACTTCTTCAGGATTTACTATAGATAGACCATTTACATAACCAATATCATTTTTACAAAACTTATAATTTAAAATTATAAATCTTGCATACATTATCAAGACTATACAAATTTTACGCTAATATCTCTTCATAAGCTTACATTGGCCTGGACTGCTGCGGAAAGACTCTCAAAAGACCCGATCAATAGAACCTACACGGATTAAAAGAAAATCCGTGCTAAACATAAAGCTTAGTGGGAAACACATACACATAACAAGTAATACATCACACAAATAGAACATCATACATTATACGCAAAAGATCATACTTAACTGACCATATCACATTAAGTACCATTTTAGGCATGTCATGATTTATTTAGCATTCTCATATACATAGAGCATTAATCAACCCATCTCATAATTCCAGAATATAACATACATAGTGGTTGTATTATTATTATTTCCATTTTATCATTAAATTGCCTACAATTCAAAGACGCGGATAATGGGTTTCGCATTGGTACCACCGAGGTACTATAATCACATTAAAATCTTATTTACGCATTGGTACCCTTAGGTACAGTAATATCATTTCACATATAATAAAATCCAGCAAGAATTATACGCATTGTAATCGCGTTGTGATTCCCAAGGAATCAGATACATTAAACGCATTGGGCTGCAGCACTTTGACCCTATAGGCATGCCTATCTATCCACTACTTGACTCGCAAGCTTAAGTTATTTAATTATGTTATCCATTTCACATTGATCAATTTTCATAACACATATACCATCCATGATCACATTCTCTTTTACACATGCACTTAACACATCAACTATTTACTTCACTTACGTACACATTACACTTCTCAAGTTTACGTGTTCATGGTCATTAATTACATACTTAGTTAAGTTCAAGAATCACCATGTCATAGGCATATACACATCACTTGAGTTTAACATCGAGCTCAAACACATATATTTATCATTCCATTACTATTCTTCACATAATTATATGTATTGTTACTTTTGCTAATAGGTTTTATGGATTATTTTTAGGTGAATTTTAGGTTAATTTTATTAATATTCAATGATTAATGAGTTAGGAGTTAAAAGAAATATCCATTGGAAACTTTTGAGATTCAAAAAGAGTGTTAAATGCTGAAAGAAAGCAACCAGAATGTTTCACCACCTAAGGCTGTGATATTTTGAGTGACAGACTATTTCACCACCTGAGGTGGTGACACTGGGCAGAAATCACCATGTGAGGGTGTGACAGATTATTTCACCATCTAAGGGTGTGACAGATTATTTCACCACCTGAGGTGGTGACACTGGGCAAAAATCACCACGTGAGGGTGTGACGACGAGAATAGAAACGTGAATGAAATGTTTTAACTCCTTTCCAATTTCAAACTTCAATAGCCTAAACCGACCTATAAACCTCATTTTTAGGCCAAACATCCTTCTTAACAAATGATACTTAGGATGTTAGCTTTCATATAATTTGGACACCTAAATCTCCAGATATGAACAAAATAATATACACTGCTCCCCTAAACCCTACCAGGGAAGATAGCTCTACTTCATGACCACTTTTGAGATAGTTAGAGCTAGAATTTGCTCAAGCTTATTTCTAAGACATTTGTAGGAATATGTCTTAGCTTTCAAACGATACTTTTTTCATACCATTTGGAGTTCTAAAACTCTAGATATAACCTAATAACCGAAGAAAGGTCAAGTGTTTCATAACACAATTTTCATCAAATCCTACTTACATGCACAATTTTAACAATCTAAAGCCAACACTCACTATCAACATCATAGATTCAACACATATCATTCAAATACATCTCAAATCATATTATTTATCATCAAAACACATCAAATCAAACTAGTTTCCAAACCTCTTGAAGACACCCAATCACTTCCTTTACTTCACTCCCTATTTCTTTCTTCTTTTCTTGGGCCGGATATTCCTCAACCAAAACACATCAAAATTTTCATTAAAACTATACTCCATCTCATACTTTCAATTCTTAAACAAAAGAAGAATGTTAGAGATGATAACAAAATCTAAATCTTACCTTTCTCTTTATAAACTACATCAACAATTGACTTGAACACCCTCTCCTTAAGTGACCACCTAATGCATGAGTTGAGAGAAGAAAAGATAGGTTATTCTTCAGCCCAAATGGAGTGGACGGCTGCTCCTCTCTTTTCCCTCATGCTAATCACAAAAACTTGGCCTACAATGAGCCACTTGTCAAGCTCCTATTGGCTACACTTAGATTTTTATGTTTAATATCAATTTAGTCCTTTATTCTTTTGTTTCTTCATACATTTTACAAATAACTATCTCCAATTAAAACATTGGCATACAAATCTTCTTAATTAGTTTATTTAAGTCACAATTTGGCAAATTACCAAAATACCATTAACTTTTCACCTAATACCGATGACGTCCTTTACTACACTTAATCATTTCCATCATCCCATTACACATTTTAAGCACCAAGAATAATTCTCTTCATGTCATTAGAGGCACGATGACATAATTGTCCCATTTACAGAAACTCATCGAACTTTCGAATTAATGACGGTTGTATTCTTTTTGACACTTCCATTTATATCTCAACCACATTTGGTTTTCGTTACACCCTAAACTTATCTTGATCCAACTAGGGTGTATTCGGGGTGTTACATAGCGATACTGTGCGATTACCATAATCGGTTAACTATCATTCACTTATGAAATTACGGGTCAATTTTTTTTCCTACACTCATATTTATTAGCAGTAAGTTCACTTAACACTTTATTCACTACACTCATATTTATTAGCAGTAAGTTCACTTAACACTTTATTCACTTATTCACTTTACATACCCTTGAACATTTACATTTACATTTACTTAGTTACCCATAACCTATAACTGTCTTATTTACTATTCATTTGGTATAAATTTCGGCAGTATAACGGCTAGTAAATTACACTACCCAAACCTGCAAATTGAAATCTCCACAGCCCCAGTAAGGGCACAACAACAATATCATCCTATATCCATATATTTCCCATCCGCCGTTCATCACACAGTCACAAAATATTCCACACAGATAAAATAACATATAACATCATTACATGCCCAAAATCAAATACTAGATAAGTATATACATCCCACAATTTATCCATTACACATACAAAATAAAATTCACTTCTACTCCTTTAGTTTGCTCCACCAAAATACCGAGGTATGCTACTACAGTCCTATGGGGTACCTACACGCAGTCAAAAACAACTATGTGCTGAGCATTAGAATGCCCAGTGGTGGTTACCAATCTAAAAATTTCCTAACTAATATTATTTAATTAACATATTATAAATACATATACTTATTATTTTCACTTATTATTATTTCTTCTATTTCACTGAATTAATGACATTATTATTTATTTAATCACTTAATTGTTCTCATAACTATAGATTAAATCATTTAATTACACTGTTATTTACTTAATTGCATTATGTATTTTATTAGCACACTTAATTCTTTATTTCTCATTAATTACATTTTAATCACTAATCTTTTTCTCTCATTTCCACTTATGTCCTTAACATTTCCATTAATTCCCACTATATCCTTTTTTTCATTAATTACCATTATGTCCTTACAATTACATTAATACCTATTATATCCCCTTTTACACTTTAATTACACTTATGTCCTCATTTAACACTTAATTACCAAAATACCCTTATTTATTAAATATTTACACTAATAATTTTATTTATGCTTATTTTCCACTTTTACCCTTAATTAACTTATTTAATTACAATTATACCCTTTTTACTTTATTTTTTCACTCTTTAACTTACAATTTAGCCAAATTACATTTAGCCCCTATTTTATCACTTTTTCACTATTTAAGCATCATATTTTACCGAAATTACCATTTTCCCTTCCATTTACACTTTTAACTTATTTTTACCATTTTTTACCAACTTTTAGCAAAATTACCGTTTTACCCCTAAACTTTTTATTTACTTCATTTTAGTTCTGTTTTCACTCATTTTCACCAATATCACTATTTTTACCATTTTATTCATATATTTATAAGTATACCCCTAGTATGAACCCGGTAGAAAATCTACTGACCGGATATGCGGGACATGGGCCCCACAAACCCATTTCACTATAAAATGATCCTAGTAGGACCATGTTCATGGCACTGCACTATTTTATACACTGAGTTTTACTGTACACTGCGATAAGCTCTCATTGGTTTATCGATAGTGAGTCGCCATGACTCATACCGCGGTGTGAAATCTCTATGGCTAGCCAATTATATCTTGGACTATATTTCACTTCTAGACAACTACTAAGGGCAACATTTTCTCAAAATTCATATTATTTCATTATGCAAAATTTATCATACATCTCATTTTCACTTACCAATTTGTATGCACACTCATTTATCATCATATAATCATAATATGCCATTATATTACATATATAATCAAAATACACATATATAATCTCACATGTACCATTCGGCCAAGAGTTCAAAATCCCATATCATGCACCATAATTTCTCTTAACCACTCAATTACACTTATTTCATGTTATACACATCATGTATACCATTTTCATGCTATATATCATCATATATTCAATTATAATCCACTTAATACCATTCGGCCTCACTATTATTCCTTCACTATGATTTCTTTTAATTTCTTTATTCACTCTATCATGAATTACACTAATTATACATGTTATAAACATTAATTTCATGCCTTAAAACTCATTAAAATTTCATGGATTCTTAAGAATACCATTCGGCCACTATTACACTTTTCATACTACTTTGGTTTAATTTCACTTAATCATGTTTATACACTATATTAAGCCCACTAAACATGAATATCAAGTTAGATTTAATTAAACACATCATTATCACATACCTAACCTTAGATATAACCCTAAAATCAACATAAACATTAGCAAATAGGTAGATTTAGTAACCACAAACCTCTTTTTCAAGCTCAAGAGCACTCTAGGGTTGCTTTTCCTTCCCTTTAGCTTGAGAAATCTCCTCCTCACCTTGATTTCCCTAACCTTTGATCTCTCGATTTCACCCACTTCCAATGCACCAAATGAACTCCAAACACTGCTATAGGATTATAAAGGAGCTGAAATTTAGTTAGGGAGCTAAGATTTAAGAAGAAATTGGAGTAGAAGGGATGAAAATGGAGGAAAGAGAGAGAAAAGAGGTTATGTTTTGGGGGAGGAAGATGATCCCGAATTTTGCTGGATTTCTCTAGATAAATCCAGCCATTTCTCCCTTTATATAGCCCCCTTATGAACCGAACCAGTCCAACCGAAGTGGTCCAACTAAAATAAACCAAAATTTCAGTTTTTCGGTTCATTTACACTTTTCCAAAACATCTATATGTTTCTCTTATTATTTTAACTTCTAACTAATTCCATTGATCTCAAAGAATCTAAAATAGCCTCCCTGCAAATTTTTAACTCAATCAGAGTCCATTTGTGCACCGGTCCACTTAAACCGGTCCAATTCGATCAATTTTCCTTCTGCCGTAAAATACAATTCTAAAGCTGTCAAAATTCACAGAAATCACTTCCATTACATTATTTAACACACTAAAATTCTATTGGGCCATATAAGCCTCTCATAACCCCTCGGTCAAACCCCGGTTCAAATTGAACCGAACCAGAGGCCAACTTTAGAATGACTTTCAGAGGTTGTTTTAGCTCCATTTTCAGTTTCGATTTCACCACTAGACTCCTTATGACCCACAGATCATTTTTACGAAATTAAAATTTTTTGGGTCCGCTGTATAGCCACCCCGATATCACGTGACCCGAAATCATTATAATTTTAACATACTTAACACTAACCTCCAATATTGGTAAACTCACTCCCTATACTGTTTGACACTACGATTATCATGGTAACACTGGAATAATGCACTGACACTTCTAGACCGGTATTTAGGCCATTACAATCATACTTAATAATGTAAGTGCTGTCAAGGTTGGTCTCCCTGATTCTGTCACTATAATCCAGCAATCTAGCAAACTCCTCTTTGTAATCACCCATGAATTTGCCCATGATCTTCTGCTTAGCTTTTCTGCAAATTGTCTTCCCAACAAATATGCCATACATTTCTCTGATCATCTCCTGAATCTGCCATATATAAATACTTGGCTGCTGAATAATTCTGTCCTTTAACTTCTTAACTAAAAATTCAGTGTTGCAAGCCTTATTCTTATTTGTCCTGTAACATCTATGAAATGGCCAGTACGTCTTCACAGTAAAATCATTTGTTCTACTGTCTACACTAGCAAAACAAACCCAATCACATCCAGCCTTGCATTTGGCCTCTGTGTCTTTCATTAGGATACAGAGTTAACTCTACTCCTCTGATACAGAGTTAACTCTACTCCTCTCTGCACTGCATACTCCCTAACTGCCTCCCTAAACTGAATGACATTTTCAAAAATCATGCCAGTTTGAAAGCAAGTCACTCTGCTGGTTGGATCAAAGTATATCCTTTTTCTTTCCCTCCTTGCTACCAGATCTACTTCTATACCATTAGAACCTTCTTTTTCTTCACTACTTGACTCACTTCCTATATCTGAACTATCGAAATAGGGCTCATCTCCTCCTCATTGACCTACATGCCTATTGCTTCTATCCCTTAAAATGTCTTTAAATCCTGTATCTGCCCTAGCCTCTCCAAGTGGTATTTCTTCAGTCCCATCATTTATTATCTTCTTCTTTAACTTATGATTTCTTACCTCTTCTCTTGCAGCTCTGAGATCATCATCCAAATCACTGCACTCCCTTTGAAAATCCTCATCCGAATCATATAAAGTTGTGTCTGGATCACTGCTATCAGCCTCAACCTCAACCTCATCAGCCTCACTTCTATCTCCCTGTACTTTGTACCCGGACCCTATATCCTCTTCAAAAACATGTCCCACACGTTCTTTACGTTTACTCTTATTGGCATCAACTGATTTTTTTCTTTTGCCTATACCTTTTGAAACACTGCCTCTCACACTTTTAGCCTTTTTTTTAATACAAGATGCCCCACCTACTGAGTTAATTTCCACATTTGCCCCCTTTTTACACACAATTGGTTCCATATTCTCCCCATTGCTCTCTCTGTCATGTGGAGGGCTACTATTTGTGGGGACATCTTCTACATGCATACAATATACATCAATATCATCACCTGGTACTAAGTTTTTGGCCAGTTCTAATAAGTCATCATCTGTCTGAACCTCTAAATACAACCGTGTTCTTTTAACAAGATAAGCAAAACCATGTACCCTTGAATACCCAAACTCCTTTGCCATATTGTTAAAATCCAACATGGTTAGCATATCTGCATCATGCCTAAATATACCCTCATCAACTCCACCAACATATCTCACTTTGGGTTGAATTTCTAATTTACCCCCATGATATAACCGAAAATTGATATTAAAAAGCACCATTTTCTATCTACAAAAAAAATAATTAAAATTAAGCACATTCAAATATAAGTTGGTAACTCTAATGTGAAATTAGACTAAATGAACCATGAATTTCCAAACAAATCACAAAAAAACCAGTATAATGTGAAATAACCAAAATGCCCTAATTTTCTATTTCAATCGCAAATCTACCAGTTTGAGAAAAATGATGAACACAAACATGAATGGCTTACTCAAACCTCTTAATCGGTGTCAGGATTCTCGTTCAATCTCAACCTTCACAAAAATGGCGCTACGCAAACACAAGGCATACTCTTGCTCGAAGATGGAGAGAAATTTTTTTTACTGTTTGCTTTTAGAAAGATGAGAAAGGGGGTGGGAGGACAAATCTCAACATTATTTTACCTTTATATTAAACATGTGTCCTCCATGCATTGGATGATAACCATGTCAGCATAGCATGTATTACACGTGCATGTCCAGTCAACGTTTTATCTGATCGAGGTGTTAAAAAATGTTAATACACTAAATGTTAAAGTGTCAAATATGGCTTTTATAAGTTTAGGTGCCGGGATGACTATATCATACAAGTTCAGGGGTCAATTGATGCTTTTAGCCTTATGTTTTTGTCATTATATTATGTTTATATTGTATCACCTTTTGTGACGGATGTTCTTTAAACATGGTAGATAGATTCCCTCTATAAGTTGGCGACCAATTTTGCATGGTGTTTCTAATATTATATCCCCTTTTTTACCATTATTTTTTGGTAATAGAGTCAAACAGTAGTAGCTAAAGCATCTTAAAATAGCAACAAAAATTGGTCATTGCTAAAAGTTGTTAGTAATTAACATCTTTTTTGTAGTGTTCGAACCATCTTCTACACAAGAAAGTCACATTTCATTTAAAGATGACAAAAACTACCATTCAGGAACAATAACTTTCAAATTGAGAGGGCAAAATTGCATAACAAAAAATTTAAATTGCATTTAATATTAGATAACAAGAATGAACTAGATCTATAAAGACACAAATAAGATCTAGACAAATACGAAAATTAAATCTAAAATCAAAACGTTTAGATATATTAGTTTATTTAAACAAAAACAAAAAAAATAAAAAAAATCATAAGAACATAAAATTAATAACACTAATGAATATCAAGAATTTAGATCTATATAGATCTAAAAATTATTATAGATAAGCTTTTAAAAAAATGAAAAAAATACACATAAAATTGAAAAAATAAAAATTAAATTTAAAATAAGAGAAAGAAGAAAGAGGAATGGGGTTTTTATTCGTATAGCAATGGACTGATGACAACCCAAATTTAAATAGAAAAGATAAAATATAGTGCATTCATAGAAAAAAAAGAGAGAGGTTAGAGTTTCTTAAATATAAAAAGCTTATCAAATATATAGTATAGTAGCTTTGACAATATATTTTAGGGGTGTGCATCGGTCGGGTTCGGATCAATCTGACCAAAGATTAATTCAAGCCCCGAACTTTTGCTAAAGCTCGCACTCGAATTGACCCTAAGTTATAGTAGGGTCTTGAATTGAAATACCTAACATTTTTTGGGCCCGGACACGAACTACTCGAACTTTTGAGAATCAGTGTGTGTCCATAAGTTTTATTCTTTGCTATTTTCTCTTAGCTTTCTAGGCAACCAAATAGTGAGATATAACCAACCAGAAAAAAGCCAATTTTGACACTGAACAACAAAAATGAAGAAAAAATTTGAAAAAAAAAAATTAGAATGCTTGTCCTCTTACATCACCAAACCTTCAAAGAACAATAATGACATAGAGTATAGCAACTGAAACTAGCTTAAAAAAACCACAAAATATAAATCAAAAAATTAAGAAAGAAAAAAGTAAAGAACATGTAATCAAAGAAAACTTACATAAAAGGTAAAGAAGTATAAAACCAATAATGGTAGTGGCTACTAACCAGAGAAAAAAATAGAAAAAAATTGTTATCTGAGAGAAAAAAAATGCAGAAATAATTAACAATGGAGACAAAAGAGGGAACTGGACTTACAGATCATGAAAAGAAAAAACCCTTAGAAGGAAAAAAAAAAGCAAAACAAATAAGTAAAAACAATAAATGAGGATTTTGAGAATCTGAGATCAGATTGGAAGAAATTGTAAAATTATGCAGAGAGGAAGAGAGAGAAATAGAATGATAATTTTTTTGACAAAGTTAAACAAAAGAAGAAAATGATGAGAAAAAAGAGAGAATGCAAAGGTGGGTTGGTTTGTTTTTCAAAATACAATAGTTTTCACCATCTTAAAGTTGCCTATAAATGAACACCAAATTAAAGCATCAGTAGGGGGTGGTGATGAGCGGTGGCAATAGGTGGTGGTGACAAGAATTGGCTATAGGCAATGGAGTGGAAGATAGAGGGCATAATCAATTAAGGATTTGCTCAAAAGGGGAAAAATGAGAAAGAATCCCAATTTTTTCCTTTTATATGTGAAAGAATTTTGAGTTGTTCGGTTGAATCGGGTTTAGAAGGGTTTTAACCCGACCCGACCTGAGCTCGAAATATAAAAAAAAAATTAACACCCGACCCTAGCCGAATAGTTAGTTCAGGTTTAGTTATTCGGGCATTGTCAGGTCGGATTTTGCACACCCCTAATATATTTAGTAAGAATGAGATGTAATAACTAATAACCAATGATTAGAATGAAATTGAGAGTGAAACATTATGAAGTTAGCAAAAAAAATTGATAAATTTTTTAATCGGATGCCAATAAAATTTAATGAATAAAATCATTTATTGGATTAAATTATCCCAAGCTCCATTGAGTTTTATTTTTTCATAAAATTTTATTTATTTTCTCTCTTGCAATTGTTGTTTTGTCAGATGAACAAACTCTTATTACATTATAAGAAAATTACCAATTAGACATAAATTAGCAAACACCATGATATTCGCCTAGCTAAAATATAAAAAATAGCAACGATTAAGACAAGCATTTCCAAGCTAATATTTGCTGATAATACCCATTATCTACTTGACCTGATCCATCTTTAGCCAAAGGCCCAAACAAGCCAAAGTGCAGTTAGATCAAGGCCCGATGCGTGACAAGGGGTGTGCCCTATCGAAGTCCACTGACACACTCCACGGTACACATTCAGTCACGGTAGCCCACACTGCCTACCTACTCTCTGCACCCGAGCAGCCCACTCCTAACACTCAAGTGCATATAGTTGGCAATCCACATTCCCTATAAATAGCTCAAAACATAAGAGTACCGGATATTGAATTCTTGAGACATTCTCTCTCAAAAGGCATTACTGACATAAGTTTCGAAGTGCTTACACCTGGTCCGACCGGGATTGTCTTATTGCAGATCTAATAGCTTTGACGATCCGATCAGTCATACATCCCTTCCATCTGGTCTCATTTCTTTTCTAATATTTTAGGAATTATCATTTGGTGCTTTCATTGAGAGATAATGGAAGGCTTATCAAGACAGTCCAGGCATTTTAGAATAGCGGCAAGTAATCAATCCGATGATGAGAGAAGACCAAAGTCCATTACAAGAAGAGAGGAACCGCGTGGATCCTTTACTTATAACAATCTTTTATCTGCATTCAATATAGAGTTCATGCCACAGCTATATACCACTCTAATCACCATTAAGGATTTAAAAATGATCTTAAGAGATTTTGGGAGGAGCATATGCAATCGTTTCAAAAGGGCAAGCAATCTCAGACCTCAATGAGAAATCTAGAGGTTGAGAGTGAAAAAAGAGAAGAGAAAAAGTAAAGGAACAAGGGGATAGTAATTTGAGACTAGTAAGAAAGAGACAGATCTGGCACTTATTCAGATGTACATAAAGCGGGCAGAAGATATAAAGGCAAAGAGAAAATGCTCTCTACGAGTATGAGCCATGCCTTCGACACATATGATTCAACTTACACCCGAGGTGATTGTAATCACCTTTGATCTCCATAGGAGATGATTTATCACACATGTGTACCCCAAAGAAAAGGTTTTCTAAGAAAGCCAAGGAAGAAAATAAATGTCCAGTGACATATAAGAATGAGAGGTGGTTTTTGTAGTAGATAAATAAGTTTGGATTTTTACACCTTAAGAAGCCCTTACTCGATGGTAACACTGTCTTCCCTTTCTGTCAGGAGATTAGAGAGGCTAAACTACCAAGCAGATGCAAAGAAATAAAAAAACCTAGGTACACGAGCAAGTCCAATTCAAAGTGCCATATTTCTGAGTAGTTAATACAGATTAAGATGTTCTCATTTGATGATCGGATACTCTGCAAAGTTTTCCTCCTAATCCTAGCGGGCAATGCTTGAGATTTGTTCCATGATGTGAAGCCCCAACTTGTACCCTAGTAGTTTTGAGCATTATTGAGATATAAGAGTGGCCTGGGTGTGTTTTGTGTATGTATGTGTGTTTAGGACGTGTTCGATATTTTGTAGAAGTCTAGGTTAATATTATTATTGATCCTATAGTTGTATATTTTAAGAAGTTTAGAGGGCCTATGTGTGTGACAGCTTTAATTGTGTGGTTTGAGTGAGTTTTGAGGAGAAAAAAAGGATTAGAAGAGAGATTTGCCTAGTCCATCTTAAATACATGACAAGTGGCTGGTGGGATGAAGAGAGAGAAAGGAGATGATAAGGATGGCTTTATAAGCCATGAGAGAGAACATCAAGGAGAGCAGAAACTGCCCTCCTCTCTCTCCCGTTCCAACCTTCTTCTCCTCCTTTCTTGTCCAAATTCATCCCCTAAGCTGCTGTGATTTTTGATTGGTTTTAGCAATTCAAGAATTGTTCAGGTAAGTGAATTGTTCTCTTCTTCCTCTTCTTTATTCTTCTCTTCTTCTTCCATGTTTGATTGGTGGTTGTATGTTTGTGTTTAAGTAAATAGTGTTGTTTGGTTTGGTTTGTTCATAAGTTTCAGCTAGAGAAGTAAAGGGGAAAGAGAAAGTAGGCAGTAGTGTTGTTAATTGAGTCTTCAGGAGCTTAGGAGCTAAGTTTTGGGATATTATGTGAATTTGAATGAGTTTTGCTTTTGAATCATTGATATGGTAGAATGATATGGTCTAAGAAATTGAAATTTAAAGTGTGTTTCTATGCATATTTGAATTGCTCTTTGTGATTTGGAGTAAAAATTGGAATTGGAGGTAGAGTATAAAATTTAGGAGTGACACTATGTGGAAATATTAATTTAGTAGGTTTGAAGTTTTAGTTGTCTATATTGTACCCTTTTGCCACTTAATCCTTCTAATAAGTGTAAAACTTTGATAATATGATTGGAAACATGTTTTGATTGCATTATGTTGGTTGTGTTGATGTTCTAAGGTTAAGTGTGTGTTTTTGGGGAGGTATTACATGAAGAGAGTTGTGAGAGTTGATGACGGAGCGTGATGTTTGGTTATGTCGCAAGCACGACCTATGTCGCGAGCGTGATAGAGAGCTTAGTAATATGATCATCCTACAGGATGCTCTTTGCCATGTGCACAAGCGCAACAGAGGCCTTCCAGACCTCTATCACGAGCGTGACTGTGTGCGCGAATGCGATAGAGGCCATCCAGCTCTCTGTCTTGAGCGCGACTAGTAGTCGCTAGCGCAACATTTCGTGCAATTCGTCTCTATCGCGAGCACGACTATGATCGCGAGTTTGACTTTCCTTTATTCTATGAATGTTTATTATTTGATATACTTTGCATGGTTTCTCACTTATGACTTATATATGATCCAGTGCATGAACTATAATATGTTATACCATGTAAGCCACAATTGAATTAATAATTAGCCTGCAATAGCCGAGTTGTGGATAAATAGGCATACCTATAGGTTTTTGGTTGCTATAGCCTATGCGTACCTTGACCCTGATCAGGTCCCTATGTGTATGAATCCTTATGGATTCCTATCAAATTGGATCTTGATAAGATCCATATGCATTTGTGCTTAAATGAAAATACATATTTGTTTGCATCTATGGGTACCTATGCATTTACCATTATCTACCTCATTGAGTTTGCAGGCATAGCTATGCGTATGAATATGACATGAAATAATGCGATTTATTAAAAGGATACTACTTGAAATATATGAAGTGAAGTGTATCATTGATGAATGTAAGTTATGGGTTAAGCTTATGATGTTTTTTTTTTTTATATGTGTGTGCCATATGAATGTGAATTGCATTAATGTGCACTATGAGTGGTCGTTCATCTCTTGTTTTCCCCCCTAAGCCATTATACTTAGTACGGGTGTTCCATCCGTGCAGGTATGGAAGCGATAGGAGATCTTAAGAGGACCAACCCGCAGCAGCCAAGGCCAACACAATAGGATGGGTTTTTGTTAGATGTTTAAGCTTTTGGTGATTTGTATCCTCCGAATGTAAATTTTTTGTATTGTAACCAGTTTTGTAATATGTATTATTGGGATTTACACTTATGTAAGTTTTGTAATGTTTCCAGTTACATAATTTGTAAGACTCAAATTTGTATATATGTAAAGATTATTTTGTAATATAACTTAGCAATATATGTATATATTTTTGTATATGAAAGTATGTTCAGTTATGCATGTGATATATTAATTGTATTTTGCATGCTTTGGTTCTATTTGTGGCAACCCTTATCTATCGGGGCACTCACTTCTCTATGTGGGTGAGATTCCCTACGTGTAGGTAAAGGGTGTTACAATTTTATTAGTATCAGAGTATTGGTTTAGGCATTTATGGGCGATTGTAGAATAGAAAGGTGTTTTAGAATTGTGTTGACCTGATGCGTATGATGCGTATGTCCTTGTATTTTGTAGTTAGAATGGATTCCGTGCGAGTATCACTCGAGGGTTCAACCAAGAGTATGAATCCCCGAGACTAAGATCCATCAGTTTCTGGTCCAGCCCAGTCAGTGAGGGGGCAACCTGAGGCTCCAGTCGTGCCTTTTGAGGCCATGCTTAAGATATCAGAGGCCAAGAGCTCCAATCAAGATGATGAGAAAGTTTAAAGCTGAGGATTTTTATGGGACTAGTTTGGATGAATCTGACAAAGAAAAATTTTGGATTGAAAAAGTAAGAAGAGTACTGGAGGAGATTCGATGTTCCCCAGAAAGGGAAGTTGAATGTGTTGTGTCTCTCTTGTAAGGTTCCGCCTATGATTGGTGGAAACTAGTTCTAAGGCACCCGCAGTTACCTGACCCTGTTACATGTGAGTTTTTCATGCAAAAGTTTCATAATGAGTATGTAACCAAGGCTTATAAGGAGGCTAGATGGAAGCAATTTTTGGATCTTAAGCAGAGGGATTTGTCTGTAGTAGATTATGAGAAGGAATTTATCAGGCTTAGCAAGTATGAGCCGCAGGGTGTCCTCACTGAAGATTTTCGCTATTAGCATTTTGAGGAAGGGCTGAATGAGTCCATCAAGGCATTGTTGATTTCTTTGACAACTTCTCAAACTATCAGTTATTATTAGATTGTGCAGGAAGCGATGCAAGTGGAACGTCCTAAAATCATTTTAAGAGAAAGGGCTCAAAGGAGGAATCCCTATCGTAGAGGCTCATCTTTGGGGAAGGGGTCTAGGAACCCTCAAGTCACTTCTCCAGTTGAGTCTACCAATAGTCCTGCTATAAGAGGAAGGAGACAGGGATCTTCTCAAGTGTCTGATGCTGGCAGAGGTGATAATGTACCAGAGTGTTCGCATTGTAATAAGCACCATCGAGGTGAATTCCGTTGGTTAATGGGAGGTTGTTTTAGATGTGGTAGCACGGAGCATTTCTTGGCCAATTGCCTAAAGTTATTTGAGAACACCCAGGAGGAGTAGGAGGCTAGCCGAGCGGGGTCTAATGCCCCTCAGGCTAGCCGTGGTAGAGGAAGAGGGCGAGGTCGTGGTGGATGGCCTAGAGATGGACCTTCCTCTGAGACAGTGGATCGTCCTCTAGTGGCGCCAACTAGGGTGTGTGCGATGAAGGCTCAAGATGAGCAAGAATCTCTGGAAGTGATAGCTGGTATGTTTCTACTCTTTGGCACTGAAATGCATGCTCTTATAGACCCTGGTTCCACACACTCATACTTATGTTCTGAAAAGTTATGTGCTACTTTGCCTACTGCTGATCAGATAGATTATGAGATATGTGTGACCGATCCTTTAGGGCATAGTGTCAATGTGAATAGGGTGTTTAAGAATTGTCCTTTAGTGGTGCAAAGAAAAGAGTTTCTAGATGATTTGATTAGCCTGCCTTTCCATGAATTTGATCTGATTTTGGGTATGGACTGGTTGTGTAAGCACCAAGCTGTGGTTGATTGTCATAGGAAGACGGTAGTGCTTAAAGGTTGTGATCAGTCCCTAGTGGTTGTGCGGGGTTTGGTTTCTGGTCCTTTGAATAGCATGATGTCGGCTATGCGAGCTAGGCGATTTTTGAGGAAAGGATGCGAGGTTTTTCTTGCTTTGGTTTTGGATTCCAAGCATGACAAAGTAAAGATTCAAGATATATCGGTGGTAAGTGAGTTTATGGATGTATTTCCTGAGGAGTTGCCTGGGTTGCCATCGGAAAGAGAAGTGGAGCTATCTACAGAGATTTTATCGGGTACTGTTCCCATTTCTAGAGCTCCTTATCGAATGACTCCTGTAGAATTAAATGAATTAAAGATTCAATTATAGGAGCTATTAGACAAGGGCTGTATTAGACCCAGCGTTTCTCTGTGGGGTGCTCAAGTGTTGTTTGTCAAGAAGAAGAATGATACTTTGAGGATGTGCATCGATTATCGGTAGATTAATAAGGTTATAGTGAAGAATAAGTATCCATTGCCAAGAATAGAAGACCTATTTGATTAGTTAAGAAGAACCAGAGTCTTTTCCAAGATTGATTTGCGGTTTGGTTACTATCAACTTCGGGTAAAGGATGTGGATATTTCTAAGAATGCCTTTAGGACGAAGTATGGTCACTATGAGTTGTTAGTGATGCTGTTTGGGTTAACGAATGCGCTTGTGGCTTTTTATGGACTTGATGAACAGGGTGTTCCGGCCATATCTTTACCGATTTGTTGTTGTGTTTATCGATGACATATTGGTGTATTCAAGGGATGAGCATGAGCATAAAGAGCATTTGCGTGTTGTGCTTCAGGTTTTGAGGGATCACCGGTTACTTGCAAAGCTTAGTAAGTGCGATTTTTGGCATAAAAATGTGTCTTTCTTAGGACATATTGTTTCCTCTGAGGGTATCAGGGTTGACCCATCTAAGATTAAGGCGATAGTGAATTGGAAATTGCCTCATAATGTACCGAAAGTGAGAAGTTTTCTGGGGTTAGCAGGTTACTACAGACGGTTTGGTAAAAGGATTTTCTATAATTGCTTCGCCTTTGACCAAATTGCTTCGGAAAGGAGTTAAGTTTGAATGGACCGATAGGTGTCAAGCCAGTTTTGACTAGTTGAAGAGAAGGCAAAGTCGCTGAATCAGCTGCAAGCTGGACTGACTACGAGCAATGCTCGCAAATCTTCCACTAGGCTTGAAAGCGTTCGCTAAATGAAAGCTTGCTTGGCATGAAGTACGCATTCAGCTAATGGCATTTAGCTTTGGCATGCTTTGGAATCTAGTGAATAAGTGAGCATGAAGCTTTGGTCCTTCACGCGGCATTCGACAAGGTGACTTGTTTTCTCCTTATATTTTTTTTGTTATGTATGGAGCGCCTCTCGCATTGTATCATGGATCCTTGTACTTACTCAACTTATTTTGAGTAAAGAGTATACCATGTACAGTAATGCTTGGGGTATTGGTCTTGGATGTGTTCTGATGTAGGATGGGAAGGTAATAGCATATGCATCGAGGCAGCCGATGTAATGGCCTAAATGTTAGCTTAGATGTATTCAGTGCTTTTTGTAGAGTCTATAGTGTGATTATGGTATAATACGATAGTTTTAGTACCTTTAAGTTCAGAAAAGTTAAAACGTTAAATGTGCCTGAGATAAAGAAATTATAGGATGGGTGACCTATTGGGGTAGCTTTAGCTAAAACTGACAGCAGTTCATTGAAAAAAATTTATTTGGCAAATTTGATCTGTGGACTGTCAGGAGTCTAGTAGTAAAACTTGGTGTAAAAATGAGGTTAAATAGGTCTCTGAAAGTTAAGTTGAAATTTGCCTCTAGTTCGATTCGAATAGTAATCAGGATTGACTGAACTTTGACCGCATTTTTGAAAATAATAAATGAGGTTAAAATGATGTAGTGTGGGAAGTGTCAAGGTTTAAAATAATTTTTAGAAATTTTTGACTGTATTAGATTAGTATTTTACGGCTGAACCAAAAAGGGTTAAAACGGACCAGTTTCAGTGAACAGGACCCCAAGTAGACTCCAATTGAGCTAAAATTTTTTAGGGATATTATTTTCCATATTTTAAGAATGATGGCATTAGTTGGGAGTGAAAATAAGTTGATGAACTTATAAATACATTGAAAAAGTGAAAAATGTCCTAAAAATAAAAAATTGACCCAAACCTGTTCAACCACCTTGGTTGGACCTAGTTTGATTAAATTTTTCCCATATAAATACATCTCTTCACCTAAAATTCTTTTGGTTTCTCCATTTGCAGCTGCCTCTCCTCCCCCGCACCTTAGGCCGAATTGAACTGTCTCACTTCTCCTCCATTTTTCTTCTATTTCCTCTCCATCTCTCCCTAAATCCTAGCCTCGCAAACATATTTCAGCTCCTCTATAATCTATTGGTGGTCTTAGAAGTCCATTTGAAGGATTGAAAGTGGGAAAAACCAAGACTTTAAAATTAAGGTGTGATTTTGAGGTGTACAAGAGGAGGAAGGTCCCTTTAAGGCTAAAGGCAAGGAAAAGGAGTATTGAGAGGTGTTTTGCAAGGATCTAAGGTTTATGATTGCAAATTTCATCTATTTCTATGGTTTAAATTGAGATTTAGGTTATGTTTATGAACTAAGTAAGTGAAAAATGCATATTTAATTGAATCTAACCTTATAATCATGCTTAGGGAGGTTAGAAATGATGAAATGAATGGTTAAAATGTCAAGATAAAATTTTGGTGAAGATGTTCTTCTTTAGTTGAATGGTATACCTTGGTTTTCAATGATGTATGTTGATATTTATAGCATGTTTATGATGTATACATGATTTTTGGCATATAATCTGGCTAATGGAATGAATTAGGGAAAGAAAAATTCACATAATGGATGATGAACATGTTGGCCGAATTGAATATGTGAGTAAAAATGTGATTTTGATGTGTTTTAATGCAAATTAATGACTTAAATAAGTTAATTGATATGAGATTTACCTAAATGAATGATAAAAGAGATGAAAAGAATTTATGGTAACATATTGACATGTTGGCCAAATGACATACATGTATATATCTGTGTATTTTAATGATTTAATAAACTTTATGGCATGAAATGGTATATTAGTGAAAATTAAATGTATAATGCTCGATTCAGATGAAAAAGAATGGAATAGCATGATGAAATTCCATGAATGGTATGTATGGTAACTTAAAAATTTGGAAAGTGGAATACTGATACCCTATGTAGTAATCTGATAGTTAAGTCTAGCTTAGGATATAGTGGCTAGCCATAGGGACACTTAACCGCAGGTGTGAGTATGGCATTTCACTTATTGTAGACCAATGACAATCCTACTTAAATATATTGGAATGTTTAACTACCAAATGAAATGAATTGGAATGTAGGGATGGTCCTTCGGGGTCCCTCTAAAATGTTGTGAGCCTTTGGGGTTCACGTCTCGATTATCCAGTTTATAGATTTCTGCCAGTTTTATATAGGGGCAAAATGGTAAAAATAAGCATAAAATGGTTAATTTGTGATTAAAATGATATTTGTGTGAAAAATGGACTTAATTGGAATAAATAAAAAGATTGAGAGCATAATGGTAATTTTTATCATTAATAGGTTAATAAGGGTTAATAAAGGTAAAAATGTAATTAATTGGTTAAATATGAAAATTTATCACTTTTTAGGGACTAAAATATAATTTGGCATAAAAATGGTAGTTTAAGGACCAAAATGTAATTTGCTTGTTAAATAATGATTTAAAAGGTAAAAAGAATAAACTAATGGCATTTTTGTCATTTTAGGAAAGTTTGAGGACTAAATTGTAATTTTGCCATGTTTAGGGACGAAATGGTAAATATGGACTTTTTGTGTACTAAATGTATAAATGCCCTTAAATAAGTAATTTAATGGTAATTAAATATAATATTACTTGCATAATTTGTAAATGAATTAAATATTATTTTATTATGAATATTTTATTTTATATAATATGTTTATGCATATGAGTTTAGTTAGTAGAAATTTCTGGAATTGTAATCACCACTGTGCATATTTAATGCTCAGCACGTAATTTTATTTGATTGCGTATAGGTACTCTTTAGGACGGGTTGCCTAGCATACCTCACAAATTTTGGGAGCTGAATTGAAGAATTAGTTAGAAGAATTTTATGTATGTTAAGTATTTTGGCATGTATATGAACTTATTTTATTTTGGTTTTTTATACTGGCTTGTAATAGACTGTTATAGATTGGTGATGGCTTAGTGATGCATGGTATTTATGTTCATGAGTCTAGAATGTATGTGACTGTAGTTAATTGGAATGTTTGATAACCTATAGGGGTTAGGTTATTATGAATGGTTATTATAGTAATGAAAAAGGTAAAAAGTTATGTTATTGAAAAATTGACCAAATGAATAGTAACTTGGGACAGTTATAGATCAATCGATGAAATGAATATTAAGTTATAATATGATAAGTAAGTTGATAGCTAATTTTACCAATCAATTTAGGTACCTACGAAATTGTTATAATTGGTTGTAAAAAAAATATACCGGTCTTCGCGTTTATTAACTGATTAATAAATTGGCTACATAATTAGGCTAATCGTCGTAGAATTGTTATTTAATTAATTGAACATACGATATAAGAGTGTTACAATTTTTATTAGTATCAGAGCGTAGTTTAGACGATTCTAAGATCGGGGTGGGTTATTAGGATTAGGATAAGTACATGTACATGCCAATTAATCATGGTTAATGTATGCTTGCTCCTTGTGTTAGATAGTGCGTAATGGCTTCTGAGGAAGGTTATCGTGAGGGAGATGTGAAAAGTGTAGCATCAGTCAGTGTTGGATTGACAGAGTTACCACAGCAGCAGGTTACTCCACCAGTTGCACCTCCTCCTCCACATCAGCCTGATTTCCTGACTATGATGGCGGATTTCTTTCAGCAGTGTATGCAAGCTTAGCCATTACAGCCTCAGGTTGCTGAACACCCATTAGCTCCACCTAGAAGAAGGCCGATTTTAGAGCAAATAAAAGATTAGGAGCTGAAGATTTTTATGTTCAAGATCCTCTGACTCATATTTAAGCAGAGGAATGGTTGTTTAAGATCAAGAGAATTTTTGAGACTACCCAGAGTCCACCTGAAGAGATGCTACAGAGAGCCATAGCTTTGTTGCAAGGACCTGCTTATACTTGGTGGAGTGCACTACGTAAGCACACTCCTGCTGATCAGATCACTTGGGTGCTTTTCTTGTCGCAATTTGAAAAGAAATATATTGGCTCAGAATATAAAGCTTCAATGCAAGATGCCTTTTGGAGGCTCAGGCAGGGAAATAAGACGGTAGTTGAATATGAGTGAGAATTTGAGTGGCTCAGCGCTTACTTAGATGATGATTTTATGACAGAAGATAAGTTATGTCAGAGATTTGAAAGAGGCTTGCATAACAGTATCAGATTGATTGTGGGTACTCAGAGGCACCCAGATATGAGATCTTTGATCAAGGCAGCTGTTAAAGTGGAGGCTATTCAGGCAGATGAAGCCGATAGACAATCATGCTTCAGACAAAAGAGAAAGCCAAGTCAATCTTCTAGTGCCGCCAGTTAGGGAAAGAAGTCAAGAGGGCCTCCTCAGTCACAGGGCCCTGTATCATCAGCACCTGCTCATACTCAGAGAAATCTAGCAGGCAGTAGTGCTCCAGCTACTTCTGTAGGCAATACACCCAAGGGTAAAGGTCGTGGTTCAGTATAGCAGTGTGCGCATTGTAACAAGTTCCATCCAGGTGAATACAGATTTCTAACTAGAGGTTATTTTAAATGTGGGTCCAAGGATCACCAGGTCAGAAGGACACTTAACTGTGGGTGTGAGCATGACGTCTCACTTATTATAGGCCAATGACGATCCTACTTAAATGTATTAGAATTTTTAAATGTCAAATGAAATGAATTGGAATGTAGGGGTGGTCCTTCAGGTTCCCTTTAAAATATTGTGAGTCTTTGGGGTTCACGTCTCGATTATCCAGTTTATAGATTTTTGCTAGTTTTATACAGGAAGAAAAATGGTAAAAATAAGCTTAAAATGGTTAATTTGTGATTAAAATGATATTTGTGTGAAAAATAGACTTAATTGGAATAAATAAAAAGATTGAGGGAATAATGGTAATTTTGACCATTAATAGGTTAATAAGGGTTAATAACGGTAAAAATGTAATTAATTGGTTAAATATGAAAATTTGTCACTTTTTAGGGACTAAGATATAATTTGGCATGAAAATGGTAGTTTGAGGACCAAAATGTAATTTGCATGTTAAATAATGATTTAAAAGGTAAAAAGAATGAACTAATGACATTTTTGTAATTTTGGTAAAGTTTGAGGACTAAATTGTAATTTTGCAATGTTTAGGGATGAAAAGGTAAATATGGACTTTTTTGTGTACTAAATGTGTAAATGCCCTTAAATAAGTAATTTAATGGTAATTAAGTATAATATTGCATGCATAATTGGTAAATGAATTAAATATTATTTTATTATGAGTATTTTATTTTATATAATATGTTTATGCATGTGAGTTTAGTTAGTGAAAATTGTTGGAATTGCAATCACCACTGGACATATTGAATGCTCAGCATGTAGTTTTATTTGACTACGTGTAGGTAATCCTTAGGACGCGGAGCCTAGCATA
The DNA here is from genome assembly GCA_947683425.1 of Excoecaria cochinchinensis. NCBI lineage: Eukaryota > Viridiplantae > Streptophyta > Magnoliopsida > Malpighiales > Euphorbiaceae > Excoecaria > Excoecaria cochinchinensis. Next base: position 8,135,886 of record CANTUQ010000037.1, read on the forward strand.
CCTTACAAATTTTAGGAGCTGAATCGAAGAATTAGTTGGAAGAATTTTATGTATGTTAAGTATTTTGGCATATATATGAACTTATATTATTTTTATTTTGGGTACTGTCCTGTAATAGACTATTATAGATTAGTACTGGCTTAGTGATGCATGGTATTTATATTCATGAGTTTAGAATGTATGTGATTGTAATTAATTGGAATGTTTGATAACCTATAGGGGTTAGGTTATTATGAATGGTTATTATAGTAATGAAAAAGGTAAAAAAATTATGTTATTGAAAAGTTGTCCCAATTAATAATAACTTGGGATAGCTATAGGTCAATCAATGAAATGAATATTAAGTTATAATATGATAAGTAAGTTGATAGGTAAATCTAATTTTACCAATCAATTTAGGTACCTACGAAATTGTTATAATCTGTTTTTAAAAAAATGTACCGGCCTTAATAAATTGGTTACATAATTAGGCCAATCATCGTAAAATTGTTATTTAATTAATTGAACGTACGGTATAAGAGTGTTACAGCTGAAGCCTCATGAGCAGAATCTGCCCTCCTCTCTCTCCCATTCCAACCTTCTTCTCCTCCTTCCTTGTCCAAATTCATCCCCTAAGCTGCTGTGATTTTTGATTGGTTTTAGCAATTCAAGAATTATTCCGGTAAGTGAATAGTTCTCTTATTTCTCTTCTTTATTCTTCTCTTCTTCTCCCTTATTTGATTGGTGGTTGTATGTTTGTGTTTAAGTAAATGGTGTTGTTTGGTTTGGTTTGTACAGAAGTTTCAGCTAGAGAAGCGAAGGGGAAAGAGAAAGTTGGCGATAGTGCTATTAATTGAGCCTCGAGGAGCTTAGGAGCTAAGATTTGAAATTTTATGTGAATTTGAATGAGTTTTGCTTTTGAATCATTAATATGGTAGAATGATATGGTTTGAGAAATTGAGATTTAAAGTGTGTTTATATGCATATTTGAATTTCTCTTTGTGATTTGGGGTAGAAATTGGAATTGGAGGTAGAGTATAAAATTTAGGATTGACCCTATGTGGAAATATTGATTTAGTAGGTTTGAAGTTTTGGTTATCTATATTGTCCCCTTTTGCCACTTAATCACTTCCAATAAGTGTAAAACTTTGATAATATGATGCATTATATTGGTTGTGTTGATTTTCTAAGGTTAAGTGCGTGTTTTTGGGGAGGAATTGTGTGAAGAGAGTTGTGCAAGTTGATGACAAAGCGTGATGCCCGGTTCTATTGCGAGCGCGACCTATGTCATGAGCGCGACAAAAAGCTCCGCAATATGATCTTCCCTCGTGATGCTCTCTGCCATGTGTGCGAGAGTGACAAAGGCCTTTTAGCCCTCTGTCGCAAGCGCGACCGTGTCCGCGAGTGCAACAGAGGTCATCCAGCTCTCTATCTTGAGCGCAAATGGCAGTCACGAGCGCGACATTTGGTGCAATTTGTCTCTGTCGCGAGCACGACTTTCCTTTGTGCTATGAATGTCCATTATTTGATATAGTTTGCATGGTTTCTCACTTATGATTTATATATGATTCAATGTATGAACTATAATATGTTAAACCATGTAAGACATAGTTGAATTAATAATTAGCCTGCAATAGTCGAGTTGTGGATGGATAGATAGGCATACCTAAAGGGTTTTGTTTGTTGCAGCCTATGCATACCTTGGACCCTGATTAGGTCCCTAATTATTTGAATCCTTATGGATTCCTATCAAATTGGATCTTGATAAGATCCCTATGCATTTTTGTTTAAATGGAAATACATGTTTGTTTGTACCTACGGGTACCTATACATTTACCCATTATCCACCTCATTGAGTTTGCAGGCATAGCTATGTGTATGAATATGACATAAAATATTACTAAAATGATACTAATTGAAATGTATGAAGTGAAGTTTATCGTTGATGAATGCAAGTTATGGGTTAAGCTTATGATTTTTTTTTTTATATGTGTGTGCCATATGAATGTGAATTGCATTAACATCCACTATGAGTAGTCGTTCATCTCTTGTTTTCCCCACTAAGCCATTGTGCTTAGCACGGGTGTTCCATCCATATAGGTGTGTAAATGGTTGGAGATCTTGGGAGGACCAACCCGCAGCAGCCAAGGCCAACACAATAGGATGGGTTTTTGTTAGATGATTAAGCTTTTGGTGATTTGTATTCTCTGAATGTAAAGTTTTTGTATTGTAACCAGTTTTGTAATATGTATTACTAGGATTTACACTTATGTAAGTTTTGTAATATTTCCAGTTATGTAATTTATAAGACTCGAATTTGTATATATGTAAAGATTTTTTTGTAATATAACTTAGCAATATATGTATATATTTTTGTATATGAAAGTATGTTCAGTTATACATGTGATATATTAATTGTATTTTGTATGCTTTGATTCTGTTTGTGGCAACCCTCACCTATCGAGGCACTCACTTTTCCCTACGTGTAGGTATAGGGTGTTACACATGATCTTCTTCAGGAATCAATAACCTCTTTCAGGCAGATATGTGATCTATTCATGAAGAGATTCATAGTTCAAATTTGAACGCCTAAGATGGTTATGACATGTACAACTTGGTGCAAGGCCGTAATGAGATCCTTAGAGATTATATTGATAGATTCCAAACATTGGCATTTGAGATAAGGAATTTGCACCCAGAGATAGCAGCAAACGCTTTAGCTAGAAGCGTAAGGAGCATTCAATTATTTAAATCCATCAACACTTAGCCACCAACTGAATTCACTGATATAATAGAAAAATCCAACTAGTATATCTAGTTGGATGATGCGCTAAGGGCTGATGGAAGGATGTTGAGTTTGGCAGAAAGGATGCAATAGCCAATCAGATGGGTAGGAAGGAGAGCAAAGAGCCTAAAAAGAACATCCACATCAAGAAGCTCAGGTAAATAGAAGGAGACTAAATAAGAAAGGCTTAAATGCCATGTTAATAATTCGGCTAAAACCTATACCCCACTCAACTCCATCCATACCAATATTCTGATATGAATCAAGGAAAAGCACAACAAAGTGAATTAGCCAAATAAGATGTCTGATCGAACGTATGCCAAGAAGGAGAAGATAAAATATGCAGATTCTATATGGACGTTGGTCATAGGACAAATGAGTGCAACTTGCTAAAGGAGGAGATTAAAACGCTTTTGCAAAAAGGGTTTTTGAAAAAATTTGTAGGACACCAACAGAGGAGTCCTTGCAAGCCCCTTCCTAAAAGAAAATGTTGATCAAATTCTGATGATGATGAAGAACGAAGAAAATCGAGAGATGTTGATTGGCAAAGGTAGAAAGCTGGGGTAATTAACATGATCGTAGGGGGGTCACCATATGGAGAAGATTTATCTAAGAGAAAAAGGGTAAGGGGATATACTTTTTAGCAAAATCTCAGAAACTGCCACCTGTCTCCTTATCCCTGAAGACGTAGGCAAACTAAAGTTCCCACATGAAGATGCCCTAGTTGTCCAAACAATCAACAACTTCTTAGTAAAAAAAATTTTGGTTGATAATGGAAGCGCAGTGAATGTCCTCACTTTGGAAGCCTATAAGAAGATGAACCTTTTGATCGAAAAACTAAAGCCAAACACCACCCCACTGATTAGGCTCGATAATGTAACCATACTAGTGGTAGGATCAGTTGACCTTTTCATGGATCTTGGAGATGAAGTGGTGACCCACATGTGCAAAATCACTTTTATGGTGATGGATATGGGCTATGTAAACAATGCAATTTTTGGAAAACAGCTGCTTTTTTAGAGCAGAGTGGTGACTAGTATTAGATACATGGTCATGAAAGTGCCCACAGAGGTAGGATTGGCGATCATGAGAGGAAATTGAAAAGCCTCCAAATAAGCTTACATTCAAGTGATAAAGCAAGAGAAGCAAGCCTACATAGTAGAGCTAAGCTGAAAAGCCAAGAATGAACCTAAAGGGGGAGTTAACCTTAACCATGAAAGAGCTATCCAAAGGGAAAGAGATCCAGATCAGGTCAAAAATGATCAAGGAGGTGGAAGAAGAAATTATGCAAGTACTGATTATCAATTAGCCCTCTTTTATATGAAAGCCAAAAAATATCCCTAACATTAACCCAAAGGTCACCACGCATAAGCTGAATATCGATCCAAACCACTCTCCTATCAAGCAGGAGCTCAAAATGCATGCACCCAATCGGAAGAAATTCATCTTGGAGGAAGTAGACCCACTCCTAAAAGTTAAAACTATGAGGGAAGTCCACTACCCTGATTGGCTCGTGAAAGTGGTCCTAATGAAGAAGAAGAACGGGGAAGCTTAGAATGTGCATTGATTTCATAGTTCTTAACAAAGCTTGCTCGAAGGATAGCTACCTATTGTCTAGTATTGACCAACTTATAGACGCTACTGCTTGCCATGATATACTCTTTGCTTGACGCTTATGCTATATATCATCAGATCTTAATATTGCTGTTGGACCAAGAGAAGACAAGTTTTATTATAGACGATTGAACCTTTTACTACAAGGTAATGATGTTCGGTCCGAAAAAATACCAACAGCTGATGAATAAAATTTTCAAGGATAAGATCAACAATAATATGGAGATATATGTCAATGATATGATCGTGAAGAGAAAGAGCCATTTTGGCACTTTGAATAAATTTCAAATGAAGCTAAAACCAGAGAAGTGCATATTCAGAGTGTCGTTTGAGAAATTTTTGGGATTCATGGTATTCCAAAAGGGAATCAAAGCCAACCTAGAAAAATCAAAGCCATTTTAGACATGTAACCCCTAAGTAGCATCAAGGACATTCAAAAGCTAAATGGAAGAATCACGGACTTGGAAATAGGGTTGTGCAGAACCAAAAATTGAACCGAACTGATTTTAGTCTATTTGGTTCAATTTCTTTGGTTCTCGATTTTTTCGATTCTGGACCGAATTATTGGTTTGGTTTTATCAATTCGGTTCAGTTCTTAAAATTAAAAAAATTGAAGGAACTGAACCGACCGTAATTTTTTAAACACACGATTTTGATTATGATATATATATATATATATATATATATATATATATATATATATATATATATATATATATATATATATATATATATATGTATAATAACCTAAATTCCTTTCTTCCTTACCTAAATCAGAATCCCTAGCAGCACAATAGCCACCACGGCGAGACCACCACCTCTACCTATTTCTTCTCTTCTTCGTTTCATCAAATCTTTGATTCGTCTTGCAACCATAGTAAGTATCATTTCTACTTTTCTCTTCTGTTTGCTCTTCTTTTTTTTCATTTTTTCCTTCTACTCTTCTGTTTGATGCTCTTCAACTCTTCGATTCGTCTTGCAAACATAGGTGTCTCGATTTTGTTTTTGACGAGGTTGCGTGGGTAGATTAAGGAAGCCAATTTTTTATTTTTGATTATTTGCTCTAGTTTTGCTCATATTTGACAGCATCTGTATATAGTGATCCCATTAAGATTATTTAGGTTTTTTAACCAAGTAGAAATTATTTGAGTTAATAGTTATCAAAGTAACATTGCATGGAGCAAAGTAACATAATTTTCTTATTATTTACACGTAAATTGTAATCAGGAAAGAGTGGGTGAAGAGAATGAATTTGCAACTAAAGGCCTTAACACTCTCAATTTAGGGAGTTAAGTTATTAAATTATAAATATTGGGCAGTAGGCCTCCAAATCTATTTCAATATGTAAAGGTTCTTGTAAATAGTTGAAAGTGATATACATATAGCTTGTTGATGTGTGTGTTCACAGAAGATTGTTTTGGGTATGTGGATTAATTTCTGTTCAATATATTCACTCTGCCCAGTTTGCCAAAGTCACAAGAAACTATATCAAGTTGGTTGGTTTGTGGTTGAAAGTCACAAGAAACTTAACATTACTTTCATAAAAAGGTCAAGAGCAATTTAGTTTCGGATTTATCAGGAGTTTTAGTTACATTTTATTTCTGGTTGAAGCTGATTTTTGTTCTGATCTACCTATAGCTTTCCACATTGTCTTTAATGATGCTTGCATGCTTGATTATAATTTGTGGTCGTTACTTTCAGCAAGTCACTGATGTATGCGGTTTACTGTAATTTATCCATTCATGAATGTGTGCTTAATAAAGTTTTCCCTTTATTCCATTTCAATGTTAGAAAGCTAATTTTGCCAATTAAATCCAAAACTAAACCATCTACTTGCTTTGAAAGTAGCAAATAAAGTTTTTAAATATTTATTAAGATAAAATTAGATTCTTACTAATTAGTATAATATTACTTTGATAACTATCAACTCAAATAAATGCAATTAATTGATGGGAGCTGCAATTTTAGCTTTAAAATCCTTGCTTATTTTTATTTTTTATTTTTAATTTAGGCCTCTATTCAAGATGAAACTCAAACTCCTATCACTCAAGATGAGATGCAAACTCCCAATACTGAAGATCCTTTTCAAACCCAGTCCGAGACCAATCAACCTACAAAATCAAAGGTAACATCTAAGAATTTAAAGAGGAAAGCTATTAGACTAAGATCGGAGGTTTGGGATCACTTTGTCAAATTTACAAATGCAAAAGGCAATATAAAAGGCAAGTGTAATTATTGCTTTAAAGAATTGTTTTGTGATCCTAGGAATAATGGCACAATAGCTCTTAAAAAGCACATTAGTGTTTGTAAGAATCTCCCTGAGACTCAAGATACACAATCACAATTGAGCTTTAGGGTTGACAATGACGTTGGAGGTCTTGCTAATTGAAAATTTGATCAGGAGTCTATAAGAAAGGCTTTAGCTAAATTGATAATTTCAAGTGAATTACCTTTAAGCTTTATTGAAAATAAAGCATTTAGGAAATTCATGGCTCTTGTGCAACCCAAATTTAGGATGTCATCTAGATTCACTATGTCTAGAGATTGATTTTAGATTTATGTTGATGAAAAAACTAAAATTAAACAATACATTGAGATTAAAAGACAATAACTTTGCCTTACTACAGATACTTGGACATCAATTTAACAAATCAATTATATGTGTCTAACATGTCATTAGATTGATGATGAGTGGAAATTGAATAAAATAATCCTGAACTTTTGTCCTATATCTAGTCACAAATGCAGAGAGTTAGGGATTGAAATTGAAAAATGTTTGAATGACTGGGGAATTGAGCATGTTTTTACTATTACTGTGGATAATCATGCTCCAAATGAGCTTACCATAAATTATTTGCAGGAGAAATTTAATGATTGGGGTCATAGTGTTTTAAAGGGAAAATGGTTGCATATGAGATGTATTGCTCATATAGTAAATTTGATAGTGTAAGATGGCTTAAAAGAAATAGGGAATTCAGTTAAAAGGGTTAGGGCGGCTGTGCATTATGTGAGGTCATCTTGTAGAAAAATTAAAAAGTGCAAAGAAAGTTGTGAATCTGAAAAAATTCAATGTAAGCAGATGTTGTCTCTTGATGTCTCAACTACGTAAAACTCCACTTACCTTATGCTAGACACTATCCAAAAGTTTGAAAAGGCTTTTAAGCATTTAGATGATGTAAATCCCTATTTTAGAATCAATTTGTAAGGAAAAAATGAGTGCTCGGGTGTGTCTGATAAAAGTGATTGGGATAAAGTGAGAATTCTCACTTTTTTGAACCATTTTTATGAGCTTACTTTAAAAATTTCTAGTTTAAAATATGTGACATGCAGTACTTTTTTTTATGAAGTTTACGTGATGTATCATTTATTGGAGTGACTTTGAGTTGTCATTGATGACTACAAAAATGAAAGTGAAGTATGATAAGTGTTGGGGAGATCCATTAAAACTTAATCATGTAATTTATCTTGGTGTTGTTTTAGATCCCCGATATAAGCTTCAATGGCTTAACTTTGCTTTCAAAAGGATGTTTGGGTCAAAAGATGGTGAGTTGATAGTATTTCGAATTAAAGATTTGTTCAACAAGCCATAAAGACCCTATGGAATAATATGATTCTATTATTTTGATGCAATTGGATGAAACTGAAAATTTGAAGAGAATTGTTGAATCGGAATACAAGAGTGAAGTGTTAGGTGAGAATTCAAGTAAGAGGACAGATATTGATACGTATTTGAGTGAGCAAATTGAGTATGATGATAAGAAGAGCTTTGATATTTTAGAATGGTGGAAAGTAAACAGCCCTAGATTTCTTATTCTCAGTAAAATTGTTCATGATGTGTTGGCTATCCCCATCTCTATTGTGCCTTCGGAGGCTACATTTAGCTCGAGTGGAAGATTAGATGATGCATTTAGGAGTTCATTGACTCCCAAAATTGTGCAAGCTCTTATTTGTACTCAAAATTGGCTTCTTGAATCAGATATACTTGAAAGAGCAATTGAAGAAGATGATATGATACAAATAGAAAAAGGTATATATGTCTATAATCTTAGTTCTTTGTTTTAATTATTTAACTTATTTCTTATAAAAAATGATTATTTATTTTTTTATTTGCAGATTTTCAAAAAATGCATATGGAGTTCACTGTTGATACAGTAAAATATTTTTATATTTTTCAATTGTTTTGTATTCTATTTTCACAGTTTTATTGAATTTATTTAATCATTATTTGTTTATATGGAATGCAGGTCTAAGAGAATTTGATTGGATTTGTTGTTGTTTTATGTATACGAAGTTATGTTATGTTTATTTACATGTATTTTTTTTAAATTGAAGGACATTGAATGTATTATTAATCAAGACTTATGTTGTATTTATTTTTGATATATATTTTTTTATTATTTATTAGGAAAATAATATGAAAAATTTATGTATATTTTTTTCCTTTTAGTTATTTTAAATGTTTTATTTTGTTGAATATAATTTAATTTAATTTAATTTGTGGACCCATATAAGTTAAAAAAATAAAAAAAAAGCTTATATTTGTGAAGAATCGATTAGATCGAACCGAACCGACCGAAAGTATTTCGGTTTATTCGGTTTCGGTCCTATAAACTTCTATTTTCGGTTCAGTTCTAAAAATAATTAAAGTTCGATTTTCAGTTTGTTCGGTTCGATCCAAAACCGAACCGACCATTTACACACCCCTACTTGGAAAGATTCATATCTTCCTTAGCAAAGTGTTGCATGCCTTTCTTTAAGAAGCTGAGAAAGAATTATGCCTTTAGCTGGAAGCAGATAATTAAAAGGCCTTTGAAGAGCTAAAGCAATTCCTCATGAATCCACCATTGCTGAGCCAACCGGTTCTTGGTGAGAGACTCTTTTTATATTTGTCCACCGCGGGAGAGGCAGTGGCAAAAGTTCTGGTCAAAGAAAATGGAACTCAACAATTGCCAATATATTACATCAGCTAAGTGCTGAGAAGGCCATAACTAAAAAAAAGTCCAACATAGCAGTTGATCATCACACTCATTATATGCACCAAAAAGCTAAGGTAGTACTTTAAAGCTCACACCATAGTCGTTTGGTTTGATCAACCACTTAGGAAGATCCTGTAAATGCTAGATTTGGAAGGAAAGATGGTGGGATAAGCCATAAAGATGCATTACTTCAACTTCAGGTATGAACCAAGGAGCACAATTAAGGCACAAGTTTTAATAGATTTTGTGGTAAAATTCATCAATAGTGAAAAAGTTGAACAGCTCGAGAAAGTTTCTTAAGAAATAATTGTTCATGAAGCCTCAAACAATCAGAGATGAGGCATCAAAATAGTGGTAAATGGACCCTTGGGCATGATGATCAGATATGCCATAAGGTTATCAAGGTGTCCAATAATGTTGTGAAATATGAAGCACTTCTACAACGATTAAGGTTGGTCAAATCTATCTGATAGGAAAACCTCAAGATCAAAAGCGACTCACAGTTGGTAACAAGTTTATTACTTGAAAGTTTTGAAGCCAAGGAAGATAACATCAAGAAATACTTGGCGAAGGTGAAGTAGCATTGAATGAGCTGAAAGACGCTAAAATTGCGTAGAGCCTAGAAAAGGCACCGAGAGAAGAGACCAGTGCAGCTGATTTGCTGGCTTAAATAATAGCCTCTAAATAGCAAGAGATTGACGAAAGCATAACAGCTGAAGAGCAATTCTCTTCTTCCCTTGAAGAGCCGGAAGTAATGGAGATAGAGCAGCAAGAGAGCACATGAAGGAGCCCAATCATCCGATAACTCCGAATGGGTAAATTGCCTGAAGATAATGCTGAAGCAAAAAAAATCACAAGTAAGTCACTCAATTATTCTATAATTAGTGATGAATTGTACAATAAGGCACTCATCCATCCACAGCTCAAATGTATAACAAGGAAAGATGGGGGTTAATCATTAGAGAAATCTATAAAGGTATTTATGGGGCACATAAGGCCAGCAGAGTAATTGCAAGAAAAGTACAGTAGATTGGCTATTTATGGCCAAGTATCTTTAAAGACATTCAAGAAAGAGTCAAGTAGTGCTAGCAATGTCAAATCCACAAAAGAATAATCAGGTGGCCAGCAATTGAACAGCAGTAGATCGGTGTCTCATGGCCATTTGATCAGTGGGCACTGTATATCTTAGGTCCTTTTTCCCTAAGGCAAACAACAAATGAAATTCCTTGTTGTAGTTTTTAACCACTTATCAAAGTAGATTGAAGTCGAATCCTTGGCCACAATCACTGCTGAGAAGATTAAAAATTTCACGTGGAAAGAAATCATCTGTAAATACGGCCTACCAAAGGTTTTCATTATAGACAATGGCAAGCAATTTGACAGCTTGACCTTCAGAACTTTTTGCTCCGATATGAATATCAACCTCAGGTTCACTTCAATGACTCATCCACAGAGCAATGGGATGATTGAAGCCTCTAATTGGACAAGCTCGGAAGGGTTGAAGAAAAGATTAGGAGAAGCAAAGGGCAACTATTTAGAAGAGCTACAAAGTGTTTTATGGTCTTATAAAACCTTGCTTATAGCTAGGACTTTACAAACTCCTTTCTCGCTAGTATATGGTCAGAAGCAGTAATACCAGTGGAGATTGGAATTCCCTTCTATCAGCTGACATTCTTTTTCGATAAGAGCAATGAGCAAGAAAGATGCTTGGATCTAGACCTGGTCAAAGAAACTAGGGAAGACACTTACATGAAGATAGCAGCTTATAGGAAAAGGATCACCAAGTACCACAACAATAAGGTAAGGTCAAGAGCTTTCAATGTTAGAGATCTCGTCTTAAGAAAGGCTGAAATTGGCTCTAGAAATGCTGGAGTTAGAAAGTTCATGCTAACTAGGAAGGACCTTAAGAATTTTCCAAGGTCCTTAGCATAAGTACATATAAATTAAGAACCCTAGATAAATAAAAAAACCCTAGATGGTTCAAACATTCCAAGATCATGGAATATTGAAGTGCTTAAAAAATACCTAATGTAACATTATATTCAAATCGCATTGATTATAAAATATACAAATTAAAGATTATTCCCAAGTTAATTTGCAAAATTAATTCGATGGATTTATTTGCTTTATTAACCTTGATGCTTATTCCGAAGTTAATTTGCAAAAGTCATAAATTCGATCTGATTATTTTCTTCATAACTTTAATGTTTATTCCCAAGTTAATTTGCAAAATGGTTATCAGTGTGATCAGATTATTTGCTTGTTAATCTTGACACATGAAAATGGAAAGTTTTCTAAATCTTTTAAGACAATGAAATATTAAGTTTAACATTCATTCATTGAATCTTATTCCATTGGAATTACTATTGCAAGGCTATAAGTAAAAGAAGCAACGAAAATGAAGACTTGTAACACTAGAATTGAGAAAATAGCCATTGCATTAATTTAAAATTTTATAAGTACAAAAGTTAAAACTTACAATTCAAAAAGATAAAATTATTATTCTAATCGTCTCTATCTTCATCTTACTCTTCCTCATGGCTAGCATAATCTGCATTTTTTATCAGAGGCTCATCATCCCTGCTCTTGGGAGGAACTTCAAGAAGCAAAGTTGGGGTCATAGAGAAAGTTAAAGTACTCCAAAGGAAAGTGTCATTCACATTCATTTGAAATACAAACGATAATATCTCTTTAAAGGTAGCCTAATTGATCCATCAGGTATTCCTTTTGATCGGCCAGCTCCTTTTCATGAGTCTCATGCAAGAAGTGCGGCCTCTCTTCGAATTCTTAGTGGATAGCCTCTAAGGAACCCACTTTCTTCTGAAACTCCTCCATTTAAGCCTAGAGCTGAGAGTTATAAAAGAAAAACTGAGTGTTCTAGGAAGATAGTTGAGCATTTTGGGAAGACAACTCTTGAATTTAGGTAGCCAATTCCGAATGAAACCTTCAAAGTTTTGATCTTTCTTTACCAACTCTTCTTTAAGCTCCCTCTCAACTTGTGCCTTCTCATAAACCTTTTCCTTCCAGCCAAGATTCTCCACAAATAGGTGCTTGTTTAAAGTAAACAAAGAAGTTTAAAAATTTCTAAAGTTAAAAAAGGAAGAAAAAGAACAAACAATAAACATATGGAAGAAAACTTACATTGATGAGTTCCAAGTTCATCTTAGTAAGTTCCCGAGAAAGAGAGACAACCGAACGCTTTTCCTGCATGTCCTTCTTGGAAAGAAGCCTAGGGCTCATGAAGTCCAAAACCTGAGGGTTTCAAAAGGAATATACCTTGCTAAACTTCTGAATTAAGATCTCTTTCATGGAAAGAGATCTGATTCCAAAAGATGGAACAGCATCGGCAACGGCAGCATTGGCAAGGTCTAACAGCTCTTCGAATACTATTGCAACACCCCTTACCTATACGTAGGGAGTTTCATCCCTCGAGAAGGAAGAAAGATCCCGGTAGATGAGGGTTATCAAGCAAAAACTCAAACAAATCGAATAAAGTTGCAAATCATACATTCAAAGCGGTAAAATAAAATTCTTAAAACAGACGACAGATGCTGAAACCAAAAGTACATTATTATTAATTTACATAAAAGTCTTTACATATCCAAAAATACAAAAGTGCCGTAGCACAAGAGATCAATACACATATTTGATATCAAACCAAAATTACAGAAGTAGAATTTACATCAAGAGTCATATTACAAAATTAGTAACTAATACATATACAAAAGGGGTACAATAAGCACTACAAAAATCTCTCTCCCCTAGTTGTGTTGGCCCTGCTGAAACGGATCACCCTGCCCAAAAACTCCAACATCTTCTACACCTATACGGATGAAACACCCATGCTAAGCGAATACGTTTAGTGGGGAAACACAAAGAAACACGACCACTCACAGTGGACGTCAGAACAATTCACATACATATAGCACATGTTGATCACCAATGCTTAACACAGTTCATCTTACTCAAGATAACAATATCTTTCACCATACAAACATTTATACTGAACAGAATTATAACACATGATTACAATAAACCTACTTATTCAAAACAATGGATAGCGAGTAACGCATAGTCATTCAAAACGCATGGATACCCGAGGGTATCAAAATTATTCTTTTCTTTTTGTTTCAAACATTTTCGCATGGAATCTTAGACAAGATTCAAGTTTAAAAAGGGATTTCCAGAATCCGAACAGGGACCCGATCAGAGTCCAAAACGCATACGCATGGCTGCAGCTAACTGAACTCTATAGGCATGCCTATTTATCCACATAATTGACTTTCGCAGGTCAAGCATAATTCATTTAATTTACATTCATATAATTCATAAAATTGTCCATGTATAATCATAAAAGCATCACAAGATTGAAAATTAAACATTGAAAGCATAAAAAGAAACTAAATTTTTAAAGTTAGGAGGTGTCGCGCTCGCGATAGAGGCGAAGTTTTCCCCAAGTCATGATCGCGGTCGTGGCAGTCCTCGTGCTCCCGCGGGGACAGAAACAAACCTCACTATCGCGCTCGCGACGGTGAACGGCCAGCATATGCTGTCGCTCTCACGACAGGAGATTGTCCAAAACCACTCGGCAACCGAGCGCTCTGTCGTGGTCGCGACCGAGAGCTCTCGCTGCGGCCGCTTGGCAGCCCACACTCGGCATGCACGAAGGCTGAAATCACCATGCTCTGTCGCGACCTAGCGATAGTGTCGCGCTCGCGACAGGGTCGGGATTTCCAGCCCTTACGCGAAAACCTGCAGAAATTCACTTCCAAACTTCACCCAAACCTCCAATTGACTTCAAAACACAACCCCACACAAATAGATCATTCACAACATCTTAAGCAGCCTAAAACTCAACTTATAATCCAATTATCATCATCAAATCATACAATTTACAAGATCAAAATTCAAAATTTATTAAACCAGCAATTTCTCATAGAATTCCATACAAACTCATAATACAGTTCAATTCTTCACAAACTATGCATCTTAACTCAAGATAATCAATACCAATATCAATTAGATACAAACACCCACAATATACCCCATCAATTCCAACAATTACCACATAACACAAGAACAATCACACAAAACACACAAAAGCACAAACATTTCCAAACCTTAAGTTCTTGAACTCTAATCACGGGCTCTGCTTCCACTTGCTATTTCCTTGCCTTTGGGCTCTCTATGAGGGATCTCTGAACAAAACATCCATTACACAAGCTTTAAACTCAAACCCCCAAATTACCCAAATAATCAAATTAACCAAATTAAAAAGAATAAGAGGATGAGGAAGAACAATTAGCTATTACTCACCTAGATCAACTTAGCATTAACCAAAACTCACCCAAAATTACAGCTAGAGAAGAAAGATTACAAGAAATTAAAGAAGCAATGAAGAGGAAGAGGAAGAACGGGAAAGAAAGAAGAAAACGAGAAAAAAGGCAAAAAGGAAAAAGCTAATTCTCTCTCCTCTCTCCACCTTATATACTCTCCCACTTGCCACATGACGGCCCCCTGTAGGAAGACTACCCCAAAACACACCCAACAACCATCCACTTACCTACACCCAAAACCAACCTCACTTATACACACTCTACTCCCTTACACACACTCACACCCAAGCAAAACCCCACATTTACATAATATTATAACTCAAACCATACACATACACAAAATAACACATGCCAAATTTATACATACACACACAATCACACATACACAAGGTTCAAACTACTAGGATGAAAATGGGGCATTACAACTATCAAATCGATTGAAGCTTTTAGCGATGGCCTCAAATAGGGCACATCCTCCATAAGCACCAAAAAAAATCCATCGAGCTAAAGGAGAAGTAACAGTGATAGGAGACATCTGTTTGGCCATAGTAAAAGCCTGGAAGCCTAAGATGGTCCAGGCAGTCCAGTCATTAACCAAAATTTTTGGACTTTAGTAGGCTGCCTAGACTGAAAGTCCACTAGCATTGATTTATTTTTTCTCTTGGCCTCCAGTGCTCTTTTAGCCTATTCAGCAACATTCATCGACAGTTGGGGATCCATAGAGGCTACAAAAGATAAAAATAATTAAAAATTATGCGCAAGGTAAAAACAATAAAATGTAAATGCATGCACAAAAGTTTTCTTAAAGGACCTCACATTCTGCCCCATCCCCGCTATAAGGCTTTGGATTATCTACGGAAGCTAGCAATATCGCCAAGCTAGTCGGATCGTTGGAGTGCTCCTCCATATACTTTATAAGCTTTTATATATTAGACTATAAGATGTAGAGGCTAAAAGTCGAGTATTTAAGTTTAATGGCCTTATTCAAACGAAATAAGCTAAAGCCAAAATTGCCCTTCCGTCAAATTAGAAAAACCTTCTTTTTGTAACCCTTCACCGAGGAAGGAAGCGAAAATAATTTCCTTTTCTATCTGGTAGTGAAGTGGTATTCGGTGCCATCCTCTCAACCGGACAAGTAAAAGAAATAGGTAAAGAGCTCGAGTATAGGAGCTACACCGAGCTGCCTGCACAACACTTTGAAGCAGGCAATAGTCCTCCATCTGTTTGAATTTAGTTGGTAGGGTGTGATTCTGTAACCCTTAAGTACATTGATATCGAATGAATAGAGTGGGAATTGCAAGTCATGGTCCAAACTAGGCTGATGGCAGATGAACTATTAGTTGTCTGGTCCGAATGACCCCTCACTTATAGACATTGGCAAAGGATATATTAGAATGGGCACATCCTCAGGCAAGTTGTATCTCATTTTTAAAAGGCTCACTTCTGAGGTAGAAATTTTTGTATGCCTAGCCACAGGTTCTCTAGTGCTATATTCAGTGAGGAAAATTTTATCTAAAGTAGATCTACATTTGAGGAACTCCTAAAGGCCATTTTTAAGGGAGAGAAGTAAAAAATGAATTTTGTATTTGCTCCTAAAAAGCAAATCCCAGGTTATCAAAAGAAAAAGATGATGATGATAATGATGATGAATCTGAAATTTCAATGAAATTAAAGGAAATACCAAGTGAAGATTACTTACTTGGTAAAAGATAGCAGAAATGCAAAGAACTTAGAAGAATCCTAGAGAAAATCGAAGAATTTCAGAGAAAATAGTTGAAAAACTTTGTAAAAGAAAAAAATGAAAATGAATTCATCTATTTATAGAAAAAAAACTTCCTTAATAAGCCAAGCATTTATCCTGAGGCTACCACGTGTGAAAAAAATGATTAGCTGGCATAGGATACAAAGCGTTACCGAACTGAAGAGAATAGTCTGACCAGGATTCTGAAGACACTATCTCCCTTATTTCAACCATTGAACCATTTACCCTCTTTCCCACACCTTCACCAAATTTCATACTATCCACCCATCCTATTCCACTAGTTCCAGCAAAAATCTTTCCAGATAAATTTGCTAATCCTATTAACATAATTGCCTTCATTGATACTGGAGCTTACAATACCATCCTCAACCCAAAAATACTCCCTTCATCTTATTGGAAACCATACACTCAACATTTCCAAGCTGCAAACCAAAGAGTTCTTACAATTAAGCTAAAAATCAAACAACCTATAAAGATTCAACTTTTCCCTGATTGTTTCATTTGGACCCATGTTTTTGGTTCAGAACTACCAGGAAAAGATCTTGTATTTGGTTTTGATGCTCTCTTCCAGTTACCTCATCTTCGAATCAAACCCAATGACTTGAAACACAAGAGATATTTTCAACCTTACACCACAACCCATTCACTGTTCTCTATTTCTAGCCCAGAACCATTCCAAAGTATTAAAGCCCAACTTGAAGCCCATTGCTGTGCAACTTCTCACACCGACTTTCTTGCCAAACATCCAAACCCTTTGTGGACTAGGCCTGAATTCTTTATCACCCTTCCATTCAAAAAGTCAGAAGATATTAATCCTACTAAAGCCACTCATCCAGGAATGTCTCCTGAAGATTTTGCCTTGGCCCAAGATGAATGCTCTCAGTTGCTAGCCCAAAAGTTAATTGAGCCTACCCAATCTGATTGGGCTTGCCAAGCCTTTTATGTCAATAAACACTCTGAACAAGTTCGTGGGAAAAAGTGCCTAGTTATTGACTATACACCCCTCAACCCTTTTCTAAAAGACAATAAATATCCTTTACCAAACATCTCTTCACTTTTCCCATACCTTCACAATGCCCACATATTTTCTAAGTTTGATCTCAAGGCAGGATTCTGGCAACTTGGTATTATCCCTGAAGATAGACCAAAAACTGCTTTTTGTATTCCTAATTTCCACTACCAATGGACTGTGATGCCATTTGGCCTCAAAACAGCACCATCCATCTTTCAACAATCTATGATACGGGTTTATAAATCAATCCTTTCCTTTGCTCTCATCTATATAGATGATGTGCTCATCTTTTCACCAGATGTCCCTACCCACCAATAACATTTGATTCAATTTTTTGAGCTTACAAAGGAACATGGAATAATGCTTTCTCCCTCAAAGATGATCTTAGCACAAAAGGAGATTGATTTTCTAGGAATGCATTTTGCCAACCAAGCCTATCAACCACAGCCACACCTTGCTAAGGAATTGCTTAACTTTCCAGATCACCATCTTTCTAAAAAGCAGGTCCAACAGTTTATTGGCATTGCAAATTACATACGACAATTTGTCCCACATTTCAGCCACCTGTCAACACCTCTCACACAACTTTTGAGAAAGAATCCACCGCCTTGGTCAGAAATCCACTCCCAATCAATCCAAAATCTCAAAGCAATCACTCAGACTTTGCCACCTCTCCATATTCCATCCACTGGAAAAAGATTACTCCAGACTGATGCAAGTGATGAAAATTGGGGTGCAATGTTCTTAGAAGAAAAAGACAATGTTCGACAGATATGTGGATATGCCAGTGGTCACTTTAAAGAGTCAGAATGCCATTATCACTCAACTTACAAAGAAATCTTAGTTGTAAAGTATGGCATTAAAAGATTTGAATTCCATCTGATTGGCCACCAATTCACAGTCATAATGGATTGCTCTTCTTTTCCAAAGATTCTTTCCTTCAAAGGAAAGTCTGTGCCACATCATCAACTTCTTCGATGGGCAGAATAGTTCAGCAAGTATAACTTTGAAGTTGTCCATATAAAAGGAGATAAGAACTTAGTTCCAGATTATCTCTCAAGACTTTCTAAACCAAAGCCTCCCATTCCTAAACCATCTCTTCCTCATTCCTCTTTTATGTCCCTCATGGCTTTTGAACATTTTAAACCTCACCCTTATCTCAGAAAAAGTGAACCACCTTACTTAAACCTTCCTACCACCAAAACAGATTCAATACCACCAAATTGTCCTCGCACCTCTCCTGCAGCCATCAAAACATTTGCAACCCATCACATGTTTCATTACCTTCACCTTTTCACACAAAAGAGAGATATTCCCTCTCATGAAAACTATTTTGTGGCTGACCAGCCTTGGTCCATTCTTTTTAAATGTTTTCATGATTCTCCTTACTTTGAAGAAGAACTTGTGTACTTATGGTGCTTATCAACCTTATACACTCATGCTGTCCTGTTTCCACTCATTGGTCTCTTTGAAATACTTACCAATCCTGACAAACAAGGCTCTTTTCATTGGCAATTTCTCCAGTGGTATGCTCCTCTCTCATGGTGGAGAAAACAATTGCTTAAAAAGATTCAAGATCTTAAAGTTTGGAATATGAAAGAATCATTTGCTAGAGAACATGTCATTCTCTATTTCTTTCATAGGCCTTATTTCTGAAATCCTACTCAGGATACCATATGGGATCAACCTCAAGCAATTTACTGGAAAACTTTTGATTCTAGCAAAGATCTAGAGATTCCTGCAATAACTAAAGCTCTACATGCTATGCTCTGTGAACTCAATAATATTGAGTACTCTGCATTACATCCTCCTGTGCTAGACACTGCAGAATCATCTCTCCGTCCTAATTATCTTGATGAACTTTTCAAGGACTCCCAAGATCCCTACGAAGACTTGGCCATAGAAGATCGGGATGAAAAGGAAAAAGACAAGGACAACAAAGGTGCCAGTACCAGTGCAAATCCCACTCGTGATCTCCTTTCTCATCTTGATAAAGGAAAAGATAAGCTTGAAGATATCGATTGGATAGCTGAATATAATCAAGATCCTGAAGACATGAACATGTCGCCCTCTCATGAACCTATCCAACCTGGTAATAAAGACTAAAGTAGCTTTTAAGATTCCAGCTTTAATAAAGTATCTTCTGTATCTTTTGCTTTTGTAAAAGTAGCTTTTATAAAGGAGATTCCTCCTTATCTGTAATTAGTGTTTGCTTATGTAAGCAGTAATGTAAGCTACGAGTCTTTCGGCTCTATAAATATGTATCCTTGATTCCTTTGAGGATCAAGTGGTTTTTAAGAAATAAGAAATCTTCTCTCTTCTATCATGAGGTTCTAATTTTCTCTTCTCTTTTATGAGAATACTCTTATTCTTTAGTCAGGGATCCTGCTATTAAAACATCTTGGTCCATGAATCTTAGTGTTCTGTATTGTTCTACCTAAGAGGACATTCTACCAGTCAGGCCAGGAGAGTCGTTTATTTGGACAGTCATACCTGGTTTTCGAGAGGTTCAGTCTTGATTCATGGTCCTCGGTGTACTTGGTAGGCCCGACACAAGCCAAAGTGGAGTCAATTCAAGGCCCGACACATGACAAACACTCACCCAAAGAACTAGCAACACGAGCTATCTAATTGGACTGACAAGGGGTGTGCCCTGTTGAAGTCCATTGACACACTCCACTATGCACTCTCAGTCATATCATAGTCGCCTATGCTGCCTACCTACTTTCTGCACCTAAACAGCCCACTCTTGAGACTCAAGTGCATACAAATGGAAGTCCAAGAGCACTAGTTATTAAATCCTTGAGATATTCTCTGTCTACATTCTTTCTCAAAAGGCATTATTGACTTAAGTTTCGGAGTGCTTACTCCTGATTCGACCAAGCTTGTCTTATTGCATATCCAATAGCCTTGACATCCGATCGGTCATCCACTCTTTCCATTTGGTCTCATTTCATTTCTAATATTTTAGAAACTGTCATTTGCAAATCTTGGATTTCTTTAATTTTTAGTAAGAAATTGGCATCCAAAAACGATGTACTGGCTAATATTAGGTGCCAAAAAGTACCTTACCCAGCATAAGTAAATCACACCCACGAATTTTTTCGATAAGCAAGGGGCAAAAGAAATCCATTTGTAATTTTTGTACCAAATTAAATTGTTTGGATAATTCGTTATTTTAAAATTTATTAATCGAAAAATCTGTGCTAAGCCATCGCTGGCTTTGGGGGTGAGTAAAAAAACCGTTGTACTTGATTAACCGAAAAACCGAACCGAAATCGATCCGAAAATAGGTTAACCGAACCGATATTTATGGTTAACGATTAGTGTTTTACAAAAACCGATATTAATGGACTGATTTTTATTTTTTAGCTTATAAATTGGTTAACCGAACCGAAACCGATAAATGAACACCCCTATATTTTATTAATTATATTTCACTCTTTTTTTATTTTTATTATAATTTTTTATTTTATTATTTTCATATTTAATTATTTATATCCTTTTAATTTTCATTTACTTTAAAATATTTCAATTTTAGTTTAGTTTTTTTAAAGTTATTTTAGTTAATTTATTAATTGTTCAATATGTACATATTTAGTATTTCTTATTATTTCCCGATATATCAAATTTTTATTAATTAAAATCAAAATATATTCGAAAAGTTATATAAATTAATATATTAACTAAAAATTTCAAATAAAATAAAATTTTTAATATATGTGAAAATAATATTTTTGAATATTTTTAGTTTATGTTTGTTGTTTGAAAATTATATTTAATTATTATGTTGGATTATGTTTGTTTTCTAATTTTAAATTTTAAGTATCTTCGTCAATTTAATTTTTTTATAAATGCATTTTAGAATTACAGTGGTTAACCGAAAAATATTGGTTAACCGGTCCGAAAATACAAAACCGATGGCCTGATTAACCGATAGTAATGGACTGAAATTTCAAAGAACCGGTATTAATGGACTGGTTTTTTTTTTGGGCTCATGGATCAGTTAACCGGTCCATACTCACCCCTAGCTGACTTTAATTTAAAATATTTAGAAATAACAAATTTAAAATGTAAATGACTCAAAAATCCATTGGTAATTTTTTAAAATAATATTATTTTCTTAGGGACGGCTATTTATTTGCATGTAACTTTTTTGAATAAAAATAGATATTTTTATTATTTTCTATTTTATGCTATTTATTTATGTAAAATCAATTATTATTATTTTTTGAAACAAATGCGAAATTAATTATAGTTCCATGTTTGCATAAAATATGGGAAATATCAAAGAGAGGATTTCCATTGAAAATATATCTAGTTGTCAATTCTTGTAAGAATATACTACAATTAATTGCTTAATTATATATTATATATAAAATAATGAATTTAGCTTTATAGTGAACGGCTGATATTTTATTGAATAAAATAAATGGGCAGGAAACTTAAACGCATCATGCGTCAGATGACGGAAGCCCCAAAGGCTGCTTATATTTTATAAACAAGCAAAGGAAAATAAAATATGTAGAGAAACTATGTGTTAAATATAAGGAGTAGACTTTGAAATTGATCCAGTTCTTGCACAAAGTAATTAATCGTAATATAATGGAAGTTCCACAAGTTCTTAACATGAATGGAGGAGAAGGAGATAATAGCTACCACAAGAATTCAACATATCAAGTATGTGATTTTTACCAATATTCAGATTTGCTATTTTTCTATCAAAAATAATTTTTTTTTTATTGAATTATGCAGAAGGAACTGATTTTGAAAGCCAGGCCTGTATTAGACGAAAGCATAGCAAAATTATGTGAGAAAAGCTTGGGAGAAAGCCTAACAATGGCAGACATGGGATGCTCTACAGGACCCAATGCGCTATTGCCACTGTTGGAAATGATGGAAAAAATAAAGTCAACTTGTAGTAGATTGAACAAGGAACCACCAGTTTTGCAGGTTTTCTTGAATGATCTTCCAGGGACTGATTTCAATACCATTTTCAGATCATTGATACCTCAATTTTATGAGAAACAAGAGTTTGGGTCTTGTTTCATAGCTGCAACACCGGGCAGTTTCTATCAAAGGCTATTTCCCCTAAATTCTTTGCACTTTGTTCATTCTTCTTGCGGTCTCCATTGGTGTTCTCAGGTACTACTCTTTAGTCCCTCTAATTCATGAACTGCATTTATTTCAATAATCTTTCGTAAATTTTCTTCAAAAACTCCTTGCACATCTCGATCTTCCCACAAAATTCAATCAGATCCGATCTAATTTTTGAGCTGCATTCTGAATTGATTTTATCTGGTTTATCCTATCAATAAAATAAAGAAAATAAGAAGCACTTTTAAGTCCTTAAATTTTAATAGTCTTTTCTATTTAGTCCCTCAATTGATGATATGATCAATTGAGTTTGTACACATTTATTTTCATTACATTAGGTTCCGTGCCCAACCAAAAAAAATAATAATAATAATAACAATAGTTCAAATTTGATCCAATATACATGAATAGTAATTTAATGAACGCACGTCTAAACCGTGTCATCGGATTCTCCTATTGTATGTCCATACTATTACATTTCAATATATATAAATTAAGTTAAAAGTTTAAAGAATTAATAAATTGCAATAAAAATTAAGAGGTCAAATAGAAAAGAGTGTATGAAAGTGAGGGAGTGAAGAAAGCTTTTTGGGATGAACTGATGAGCTGCATTGTTTAGGTCCCAAAAGGGCTTGTGAGTGAAAATGGGATACCGTTGAACAAAGGAAATATTTGCGTGGCAAAAACGAGTCCTCCAAGAGTTGAGGAAGCATATTTGGATCAATTCAAAAAAGATTTCACAACATTTTTGAAGTTAAGATCAGAAGAGATGATTTCCGGAGGTGGTATGGTGCTTACCTTCCACGTTCAAAGTAAGACAAATCCTTCTTGTAAATTCAGTGTCGAAATTTTCCAATTAGTTGGGATCTCTCTTCAGGACATGGCTAATCAGGTATTCTTCAACTTAAATATTTTACTGCTAAATTAATAAATAAATTTGTAAATAATTGAGTTATTGGTGAAATTGATGTAGGGAATAATTCCACAAATGATGTTAGACAAATACAATATTCCAATATATGCTCCTCCTTTAGAGGAAGTAAAGCAAGTGATAGAAAATGAAGGCTCCTTCCAAATCAACCGAGTAGAGGAATTCGAGCTAAGGTGGGATGCTAACTTTGAAAATGGCAACAGAGAATTAGAATCTAATGAATGGGAGATCAGAGGAAAGCATGTAGCTAAACAAATGAGAGCCATTACTGAGTCCATGCTCGCAACTCATTTCGGAGATGCCATTATTGAAGATCTTTTCCATAGACTCTCCTTCAAAATTTCTGATTACTTGAAAAAGGGAATTGGTTTGTGCAATAACATGGTCATTTCCTTGACAAAGAAATGACAACTATCTTCCTTACTCTTTCTATGAATTTTAGCACTTTTAATTATGTAAGAAAATAAGATATTTAGTTAGGACTTGTGAAAGGAACGGGTCGAACGGATTTGGATCAGTTTGGATCATATTATCTTTTTGTAAAGTTATATGACATATATATTTTGTCCAATCAAATCACCATAAGAAATCTGAAAAGTCTTTCAAGAATAAATACATATATGAGAACAAGGCACATAGAGATAAAACATTGTTATTTATTTACTCACACTCACCCACTGTTCTCAAGCTAAAACAAGCTACTCCACATTCTCAACAAAACACCACACTAATTCATATCATTATTCCCCAATTACATCCAAGCAAGGACTGAAAAAGAAAATGTCATCAAGCCTATCATTACTCGGAGAATTACCACCATACACCAATACCCCTCTCTCCCCACCCAACCAGCCCGACCCAAATGCACACCATCCTCTTGGCCCGGGATGATTTTCCGAGCCCGGCCCATCATCCAACCTTTTCCATACCAACGTCTGTGTGTCCAAAACATAACCATATCCGGCGAACTTTCCGGCACCCATGTGGCCCAAATCACTTGGGTCCACTTCCCCACCGTATATGATTATGTATTTCCCCATCCCAACCGTACAAAATACGCTCCGAGCAGTTGGTTTTTCGCCACTTGTCTCCACTTGGGCCCACTTCCCATGGGCCAGATCAAAAGAATGCACGTCGTCCATCTCCATACCACCAAAACCATACACGACCCAGATTTTTCCTTGGGCCACGGCCAGCCCGGGCCCACCTCTTCCTTTACAGTTATCCCCTGGGCTTGGATACTGGACCCATTTTTGCTCTATCGTATCATATGCCCATAGATCATTCACCCTGCCCGCGACACCACAGCCGCCGAATATATACACGTGTCGACAATCGGAGGTTGTTGAATGATAGCTCCGGTGAGGAGGCCCACTGTCCCCAGTTGAAAGTAGTGTCCACTTGTTTGTGCTAGTGTCAAAAGAGTAGAGTTCATTCAGTTCCTTGTGGGTAGCATCCCTCCCACCAA
The DNA here is from genome assembly GCA_947683425.1 of Excoecaria cochinchinensis. Lineage (NCBI taxonomy): Eukaryota > Viridiplantae > Streptophyta > Magnoliopsida > Malpighiales > Euphorbiaceae > Excoecaria > Excoecaria cochinchinensis. The sequence goes on from CANTUQ010000037.1 coordinate 8,160,846, forward strand.
ATACATAGATTGTTTCGCCGATTGCAGCCATTGTGACACCGACCCGCGGCGGCGGAATGTCTCCGGTGACTTCGGGAACAGACCATGTTTGGGTTTGGAGATCAAAGATGTGAAGATTGTTGTCAACGGGAACTCGAGGCGCGAATTCGCCACCAAAAGCATAAGCCTTTTGCCCTACAAGGGTTACGGCGTGTGAGCTTCTGGCTCCAGGGCCGGTACCTTTTTGATCAAGCTGAAAATGCCGATAAACAATTTTATTGTTTAACTAATTGGAATGGTCGAAAATCTAGAAGTGAAAATTCTTTAAGAAATCAATTCCCACAATTTAAAGTTACAAGAAAAAATGAAATTTAGTGAAATTGAAGAAAGATGAGGAAGAACAGACCTTGACCCATTTGCCTTGAACTGAAGCCATGAGTAAGTAAACTAAGATTTCTGGTGGCTATGGAGAGAAATTATGATTTCCTCGGCCTGCAAAACCCCTTTTTATTTACAATCGCAGATGTAAAAGGTTTCCTTCCTATTATACCCTCTTCTTACAACATCTTTACTATATTGCCTCTTTTAATTTTATATGGAGGAGATGAGTGTATCGTAATTTGGTCGGATATAGGGAGGGTAATATCTTGATATATATATATATATATATTTTTAAAGTCCAGATTCTGTCAATGGCATGCAATGTGCCATCCTGACAATGACCACCATTTATTTAATTTCCGTCTCCACATGAATTAAATTAAGGAAAAGTTTTGGCCTACTTTTTCTAAAATTTTTTAATTTATTTCAATTTATTCTTTTTATGTATTCTTTTTATTGACATAATTCATAAATTTATATAAAAATTCGGTTTAAATAAATATTTTTTAAATTATTTTTGGGATGGATGAAATTTGAGTCATACTCAATTGACTGAATTTTTAACCATTTAAATAGTAAATAAGTTCAAATTAATGACAAGTTACAAACAAAATAATTCTTAAATCCAATTTAGATTTTATTTTATTTTAATTATTAGATTATTTTAGAAAAATAATTAAGTTTGTTATAAATTCAGTACATGCAAATATGTCTGGTCTCATCAATGTGAAATAACTTTTTTTTTCCTTTTATTCCATCTCTTATTCACATAATCATGCACATGTACCGTAGCACAACCCATTATTTTAGGTGTCCAAGGATTGGGGCGGAAAAGGAATTGATTACTAATGTGGTTTCTGCCCTAATTATATTCCTAAGATGATCTCACCTTATTAATAAATTAAGTATATAATTATGTTATTCCCTAAATTATCCATGGAAATTATCAAATTTTATTTTTTTTAAAAAAAAACTATCATTTTTTTCTAAGGAAAGATTGAAGTTACAACAAAACCTCTATTGACTTTTGTTGGTGTTGAAATCATATAGGATTTGATCGATTAGATAAATTAAATAAGAAATCTTTTTTTTTTACAAAAGAATCTACTTAGTCTTAATTAAAAGAAAAAGAAAAATTAGAGCAGAACAGAACTAGACAAACTGATTAGAACTTAGTTTTTATGTGGACAGTCTGTAGCAGTTTGATTAAAAAATAAAATATATCAATCATAATACTATTAAAAGAGTGATTTATACAACAAGAGAACTCGATAATATCACTATAAATTACAACATTATTTGGTCAACAATAGATAAACTCAATGGTGTTAGGTAATAGGTATACAATACATATATTATTTATTAAATCAACAGTTTGTCTGTTTTTTATTGTTAATAATTGAAAACCAAAATCTACTTTTTAACTCTTCTTATGCACAGGGGTATGTAAAATTTGAACTGATCCTATCAATTCGATCCGAAATATCAATTCGAATAAGATTGCTTGGGGGTTTGGGTCCGTAATGCCCCCATATCCCCTACCAGGATAAGAGGATGCAATACACTCGGAACAAAGTGAATTAATAATAATGTTCAATTATTAATTTAAGTTAATCACGTTAAAACAACATTTACCAATTTGATTATATAATGATTTAACATTATCTACATATATATTATCATGTCCAATAAAACATATGTTTATATTACATTACATTTTAAACAAAAATTCTATATAAATTTACATATTAATTACATTACAAAATGTTACAATATCATATTAGCTGTACATCCAAAATTTGTACCAAAAAGACTTTTGCATTCCCAGTGGCCTACAGATGTAGACACCAAGCACCTCTCACTTCTATACCAGAGTACTTACACAGGAATAAACAGCTGTACTGAGTGGGGATAAATAAAGCAAATTGACTTCATAATGAAGTCATAAATAAAAACAAGTATTTTACAAAACAAATAAAGCAGCTAATCATGTACACTTTATTTCGTTAGAAAACATAAATAAGATATTATCATTCACTGATAAATTAATATTCCACTATTTTATAATCATCTCATAACAATATTATAACAGCTCAAATAAAATTGTAAACACTTATATTGCCTGAATCATGTTTAAAAATGGATAATGAGAACAGAGGATACCAATAATGGTATCAAACACTGGACATTGAGTAAACAATAGTAATCACTAGAGACATGATGGTCTCGATACATTGGATACCAAACATGTATTAAACGCTAGACACCATTCAATTTTATCACTAGCAGCTGCAATCACTATCACTTATAGGCGTGCCTATCTATCCATAACTCAATACAATTCAGGCTCCAATCCAGGTTATTAATCACTGTTCATATTATTATTCACTGGTGAATTATGAAAATTCACAACATTATTCATGTACCAAATATGCATATCTATAAACATGTAACAAATATAAACAACTATAGACATTTCATTATTATTTTCATGTAATCAATAATAAACTCATGCATCATCTGGATAACAAATTCATGCTTTAACATCATATCATTATTCATATATCCAATCAAATCAATACTCATTCACTATATTCACTTTGCATAACATACACTCATATATCCCATTAAGTCCATATACATTCAATTATATTCGTGTATAAGGGATGTTTATAAATATTAAATATCAATAAACAAACATTGGACAAGTTTCATGCACTTTTGGATAAATTCGAGATTGAAAAAGTAAGAAAAATTCATAATTTACATTGCTGAAACATTGGCAGAATTTCAAGTCTACTGTGTTTGATGAATTCCTCCTAGAAAATGATACTTCTATGCAAGTGTCCATTATAACAATTGTTCTACTATGTCTTATGGTTATCATGGCATAAAAATCATTCAATTTGAACCTATTACCTAAGAGTTATATAACACAAATTGCTCCAACAGTATTTTTGGGTAATTTTAAATAATAGACAGAATCTTGGGGCTACTGTAATTAAGGAGTTCCACTAAGAAAATGACATTTCTGGGCAACAAAGTCTCATAATAAATATTCTAATATATCTTATGGTTGTTATGGCACAAAAATCATTCAATTTGAACAAGTCATAAAATAGTTATGCTCAATTGAATACAAATTGTTCCAACAGTAGGGACAGAATTTAACTTAGACATTCAGCTATATTTTAACATATCTTAGAGCTAGAATCATATTTCCATTCTCCTAGACAATTAAAGATACATGTCTTAATAATCTACAGCCACTGGAATTAAGTCATTTGCAGTTCTACAACTCGAATTATAACCAAAATAATAAAAACTGTTCAAGTGAACCAAAACAAGTATTCATTCGAAACCAAAACTCCACTCATATAAGCATTCAATACGGCCACATATTCCCTAAACCAGTGTTTTTTCCATCATTTTCATACTCATTATGAGCTACAAATCAATTCAAAACTAACGTGCAAACACACTAGCACATGTAATTTAAAATCCCAAACTTGTTTTCAAGTCACTTGTTTCAAACTTTGAACTTCAAGTTCCTGCCTTCTCTTTTCCCTTCTTTATTCTTTCATTTTCTTCAATGAATAAACACATACAATATCCCTTATTGATGACAATCAAGTTCTTCGGGACACTTTCTTGAGTTAATCACCTGAAAACACGAGAGAAACAACGGATTTCCGACAAGAGAGATTCCGACGATCAAGTCAACAAATTCACTAGAGTGTATATATGTTTTCTATTGAAAAATTCCAGAGAGGAAGAAACATACCTTGATTCCCTTTTTATAGAGTTATTTCCTCATTTTGGAATAGAAAATAAACTCTAAATAGGAGAGAGCTCTTTTATCTCCTTGATTTGTGCTTGATTCTTGATTTGTAGGGATATTATTAGGTAACGGCAGATAACTTCCTTCATGATGAGATTGGAATCGTCTGAATATCCTAGAGATATTCGTGAACAATGACCTTCCAAATATGAATTCCGAGCTGTTTAGGTAACCGAGCTACTGACATGGTGGATGTCCGGAGGAGCCCGGTTTCTAAACTCTTGGATAAAGAGTCTGGTTATCATAAGTCCCCCCCTGCCTAGGGCTGTTACCTTTCCATTGAGTTTTTGAACCTCCCGAACTGACTTTGGTGGTTGGATCTCCAAAATGGCTTGAATCTTTTCTAGGTTGGCCTCTATCCCCTTTTTTGAGATCACGAACCCCTGGAATTTATCGGACTGTACCCCGAAAGCACACTTTTCTGGATTGAGCTTGAGATCAAACTTCTTGAGGGTAGTGAAAGTCTCTGTCAGCTCGATTGGTAAGCTCTCTGTTGTCTTGCTCTTGACAATCATGTCATCTACATAAATTCCATATTTCTCCCGAGCTGATTGGCAAAATCCTGTTTATCAGTCTCTAATAAGTGGCCCCAGCATTTTTAAACCCAAACGGCATAACTCGGTAACAGTATATAGCTCGGTGTGTGATAAATGTTGTTTTCTCTTTGTCGGCCTTATCTATGGATATCTGGTGATAGCCAGCTGAGGCATCCAAAAAGGCATATTCTTTGAACCCATAAGTGGAATCCACCAGGAGATCTATATTGGGTAATGGGTAGCTATCATTGGGGCAAGCCTTATTGAGATCAGTGAAGTCAACACACATCCTCCACTTTCCATTGGATTTTTTTACCAGTACTATGTTTGACAGCCAGTCCAGATATAAAACTTCCCTTATGAACCCGTTCTTCAACAGCGTGTCTGTTTCCTCCGCCATTGCTAACTGCCACTAGAAAGCATAATTCCTCTTTTTCTGTTTAACAGGCTTGCAATTAAGTTGGATGTTAAGGAAATGGAATATTACCTTAAAAGATATGCCTTTGATGTCCGAGGGCTGCCAAGCGAACACATCTATGAACTCAGAGAGTACCGCTGTCAGTGCCTCTTGTTCCTTTCCCTTCTTACTGGCTGTTATTTTGACAGATTTTTTCAGTGCAAGCTCTACTTCCTAGAGTGAATCTAAGGGCTCGGCATTCCGAACTATTGGGATATCCATTGCATTCAATGGCAAAGCCTAATCGGTCTCCTTTAGCATTGTGACATATGCCTTCCGTGCTGCCTTTTGGTTTCCTCGAAGTACTGCCACACCTCCTGGGATAGGGATCTTCATCAGCAGATTGCACATAGAAATATACGCATCCACCCCTACCAAAAGAGGTCGCCCAAAGATCACATTGTAAGAGAGTAGTATATCAACCACCATAAAATAGCTCTTGCAGTTGCAAACAGTTTCATCATCCCCGAGTTGTAGTGTTAACATGACCAATCCTTCTACCTTGATCGGTTGCCCAGATATCCCAATAAGTGGGGACTGACATGATTTTTAATGTATTGGTAGACATTCCAAGTGCCTTGTATGCCTAGAGAGTGATGAGGTTGACCGCGCTCCTCGTATCCACCAAAATTCTCTAAACCAAGTAGTTCTGTATCAGAGTTTCTACTACCAGAGAATCCGTATGAGGTGTCCGAACATGAGCTCCATCTGCCTTATAGAACTTTACTTTATAGCCTCCTGCTTTTGGACCAGCCCCTAAGGAAAATACCTCCTTTGCTTTCCATTTTCTAGAGTCCTTAAAGACATCATAATATTTACCCCCTGCAATAACATGGATAACCCCAGCTGGAGCTTTCCTGCTCGTACTGGCTCTATTGTCTTATCTCTAAGGTGATAGGGATCGATCTCTTTCATTCCTATCTTTATCCTTTACGAACTGACCGAGCTTACCCTTTCAAACTAAGAGCTCAATCTCCCGCTTCAGCTGTCGACAGTCATTTGTCTCATGGCCCTTGTCTCTGTAAAAAGAGCAATAAAGGCTTTGGTCCCTGTTGAGATCTTCCCTCATGGGACCAGGCCAATTGACTCGCTTATTTTCCTTCATCCATGCCAAGATTTGGGACCTCGAGGCCATCAAGGGTGTCAGTCTATCATCCGGTTTATCATTAGAGCTCGGCTTTGTGACTACATGAGCTCGGTTCGAGTTGCCTGATCCCCTATTTTTAGAATCATCTCACCCTCCATTATTCCTGTCCCGGCCTGCTCGAAAACCTTTGTCTGATTCTTTGAGCTGAGAGCTGTATCTAAGTCGGCGAGCTTTATCCATTCTATTATACTTATGAGTCTGGGACATGAGCTCGGTAAAGTCGCTCGGTGATTTTTTGCTCAGGGAGTCACTGAAGCCTTGACACCTAATGTTACGGATGAGGGCGTTGATAGCTACTTCTAGATTCAGATTCTGAATATCCATAGTGTGACGCAAGCCGAAACCAGCAAGGCCCTCGTTGCATCCACTTTTGGGATTCGAGAGATTGGTTCGCGTCTTTTTGATCATGGGCGCCATGAGACATCTTGGATGCTTCCTTCCCAATAGAACATTGGAAAGAAACACCTTTGGGCACCTTTGAGGTATTTTGGAGTCGCCACCCAATTTATAAGAAATTGGGAAAGGTCTCTAACCTCTTATTGGTCTAGACCAGAGATTGATGTTCGGAACTTCACTCTTATTTATGCTTTGGTTAATTATAAACGAGTTTCTAACTTTTTAAAATTCTACCTCTATTCTCACACGGTCAATGCATTTAAATTAAATGCGTATTTAAAAGTACGTAAAGCAAATAAAGAAAAACAATAAAGAAAGCGGTGATAAAGTAACTAAGGAAAGCGATAAACACATCAAGCACACAATTACAAGAGAAATAGGGACGGAATACAACCCCAATAAAAGGAGGTTAAAGATATAAATGGGGACGGAATACAATCCCCAAAATTAAATAATATTACCCCAAAATTAATTATAAGGGCCCAAAAAGAAATGAACTTTAACTTTAACTTTAAAACAATCAAATAAAATAAAAAATGAGGAAAACATACATAAATCGGGATATTCATTTTGGATCGGAACATTGGTTCCTTCATGTTTATTCGAAGAGGGTTCGATGAGTCATTTAATTGTTGAGTTGAAAAATCGGGATGAGTGATCCCCTTTTTGGAGAAAACTAACTCTTCATTTTGTTTGTGATATTTTTTCATTCCTTAATTAAAACAAGGGACATTGGTCCCAATTTTATTAGTGAAAATTTCAATTTAATTATAAAAATATTTTTGTAATTTTTTATCGTACGCGTGCATAAATAAAATAAATATTTACAAATAAACATAAAATACATAAAAAGGGGTCAGAAAGATCTCACCAAACCGTAGTGTTCATCCATGTGTCGCGACCCATCTGGGGAGTCACGGGAATGTTGACATAATGCGACTCAAAATAAAATGTCAGACAAAAAAATTAATATTAAGAATATTAGTAATAATTCTAAATAAAATTAATCGAATAAAAACGAAATAAATGTTGAACACAAATATATAATGCTAATAACAATGATAATAATATAAGACAATAATGAGAATAATAGTAATAACTAATAACAATAATATTAATAATAATAATAATAATAATAATAATAATAATAACGACAACAACTAATAATGACAATAATGATCATAAATACCACGTCAAATAATAATGATAGTAATAATAACATTATGGAAGCAAACAAGGAAACGATTGCACTAATAATAACATAAAGTAATAATAACAATGATAATAAACAAATAATAGTAGCAATAATAATACTAATAGCATGAAATAAATAAACATAACATAATAATACTAATAATGAATAAATCAAATAATAATAATAATAATAATAATAACAATAATGATAATAGATATTTAAGATAAATAATAATAATAATGACAGCATAAAAGCCAACATAATAATAATAATAATAATAATAATAATAATAATAATAATAGTAAGGAAGAAGAGAAGCTGACGTCAACAAGCCAAAATAAAACCACACAAAAATCAAACTATTAGCTAAATGGGGATTTTGACAGTGTGCAAACCATGAAGGAAATATTAGATGATGAACATAATATTAATGGCAGAATACAAAAATGTTAATAACCATAAATATTATACAGGAAAATTAAATAAGAGTGGTTCCAAGTGTTTACCCTCAGAATTTTATAGATTAAAGAAAACGGTGTCTTGATCCGTCCCCCTTATCGAATTTACGGTGATAAACGCCCGAAAAAAGTATAAAAATCTATGTTTTTAAATAAGTTAGCTCAAGAAAATATTTTTGTTGGAATGAATAAGCGAAGAAAATTAATTTTTCTTGCTCAAATCAAACCTAAGATGAAATGTTTTCTAGAGGAGAAAAGATTAAAACTTAAAAAAGGTTAAGAAATTTTTGAAGAAGAAAAATGTTTGCTTGAGAGAAAACCGGAGAGAAAACTAAAAACCCCCTATTTTGAATAAAATTGTCGTCCTTCAAAATGAGAGAACAACTCCCCTTTGATTCCTGTCTTTGTCCCAAAATATGAAAAGACAAATGAGTTTTTCTTTTTAGTTGATCAAAACTAGCGTAAAAAGGTGAAAAACGCCGGTCAAAACGGACTGAGGAAAGCCAAAAAACTACAGGTTCGCTGGGCGAGCAAAGATGCCTGCGTGTGGGAGGAGCAGCGCGCGTGCCAATGGGGCGCGTGCTCCCTCGGGGAGACGCGCCCTAACGGGGCGCCGCACGCACGCAGATGCGCGCTGCTTCGGCAGCGCTCGCGGGCGCGCGCTGCCTCCTACGCCGGCTCGACCCGCCTGCTCGACACGCGGACCAAAAAATAAAAATAAAATAGGAATAAAACATGAAAAAATAAAAAATAAAATAAAATAATAAAAAAATGAAAAATAAAAATAGAAAATAGAAAATAAAAATAAGAGTAAAAATGAAAGTGAAATTAAACAAACAAAAAAATAACGATGCGAATTTTAAATCGAAGTTTTCAGAGGAACAAAGGGAGCTTTCGACAAGGAAGACATCATTCTCGGCACCTTACTGGCGGCAATTATCCTTTTCATCATCGGGTAATTCTGATCTTGGACTGTCTTGAGACCCGGTATTTACACATAGCCACCACATTAAACCGTTCTACATAGGTTCTAAGTGACTCTCCCTTCTCCTGATGAACCAAAGTGAGGTCGGCCGAAACCTTTACTGGGCGGATAGCTGCAATGAACTTAGCAATGAACATATCGCTAAACTGCTTAAAGTTATAGACAGAGTGCTCGGGTAGATTGCAAAACCAGATATGTGAGAACTCTGCGAGGGTTTGGGGGAAGATTTTGCACAAGGCAGCATCTTTCGTTGTGTACACCAATATGGTATGATTGAATTCATCCAAATGAGCTCGGGGGTTGGTACTGCCGTTGCACTTTGGCAAGTGCGGTAATCTTATCTGGAGGAAAGGAGTAGCCAAGATTTCCCTAGACAGGGGGGATCAGAAACTTCCCTGATATGGCAAGGTGCTGCGATTTTTGTATTTCTGCATTCTTTCTTCAAATAGCCTTTCAAACTGCTCGGTTGTCAGGGTTATAGTTGTCCCCAGGGGCCAGCGTATTTGGTAGGGGTGGTGTTTATGCGGGGATTTGAGTAGTTACGGGTTACTGAACTATGGGTGGTGCCAAAGGGATGGTTGCAGGTGCTGTAGGTGGCGCCTGAGCTGCCATAGCTGATAAGGCAGTCAGGAGTGTTTGGACCGTTTGAGGGGTTAGGCCTGGGATTGTCGGGATAGTGATGGATTGTGGTGTTACTGGCATATGGATTTGTGTTTGCGGGAATAACTGTCGTGCTGGCTCTGGTTAAGCTCGCTGTAAGTGATGAAGTGTCTAGCTAAAGAGATTGATCGGAGGTTGGAGGGCAGTTTCTGGTTGGTTTGCTGATGGGGCAACGAAGATAGGCAAGTCGGGGAGAAGATCCATTATTGACTGAAGATCTTTGGGGTGCTCCACGCTCACCGCACCAAATGATGACAATCAAGTTCTTCGGGTCACTTTCTTTAGTTAATCACTTGAAAACACGAGAGAAACGTCAGGTTTTCAACAGGGAAGACTCTGATGATTAAGTTAGCAAATTGACTAGAGTGTATATATATTTTCTGTTGAAAAATTCCAGAGAGAAAGAAACATACCTTGATTCCCCTTTTATAAAATTGTTTCCTCATTTTGGAATATGAAACAAACTCTAAATAGGAGAGAGCTCTTTTATCTCCTTGATTTGTGCTTGATTCCTGAGTTGTAGGGATATTATTAGGTAACGACAGATAACTTCCTTTATGATGAGATTGAAATCGTCTGAATATCCTGGAGATATTCGTGAATAATAACTTTTCAAATATGGATTCCGAGCTGTTTAGGTAACCGAGCTACTGGCATGGTGAATGTTCGGAGGAGCCCGGTTACCGAACTCTTGGATAGAGAGTCCGGTTATCACTTATCAACATTTAACATCCTCACATTTTCGGCAACCAATCCAAAAAAGCAAAAATTGAAAAAGATGGCAAAGAGGAGAGCAAAACTTACCAAATATACTTCACTTTACACCATTTGATTAACATGCAGAATTTTCTCTTTTAATTTCTTAGATCATGATTTATGTGAGAATAGAGAGAGAAGATGCATATTTTTGGCTAGATTTCCTTACTCCGTCTCTGCTGAAAATGGCTTCTAAATGAGAGCCAAAAATACTGCTAGGTGTCCTCGCCACATTTTGCATGCACATATATATACATAATATTAAAATAACTCCCCTTTTTAATGCTTTAATCATTTCTTAGTCTAATAAATTACATGCATTTAAACTCATTCTATTCAATTGGTCCAATATTATAATTTCGTTTAAACATGTGTACATAATTTCTTCACTTTATAATTTTATGCATCCTTTTGGTAAATTTTCAGTTAAAACTCGATCGTCGCGTCAAATAATTAAACATGCATTTTTAATCGCCATTATACCCTAAACATATATCAATACTATTAGGGTGTATTTTGGAGTCTTACAGAGTCGGATCGAATTTGGAAATTTAAGATATTTCGGATTCGATAGGATTAAACCCCCCAAAAACACAACCCGACCAAATTACTATATAAAGTGTTTTTTTTTTTGGTCACTGTACCCAGTATCCAGCAAGGAGGACCACAAAAAAGAAAAACAAAGAAAAAACCAAAATCCGGCGAGGATGAAGCAAACATTTGGGTTTTTCTTTTTTTTTTTTCTTTTTTTTTTCCTGAAATCTGGGTTTATTACAAGTTGAATTGAAACTTTTTTTTTGTCTTTTTAATTTTCTTGATTTTGACATGGGATTTTGATTTGAAGGATATGTTTAAGGTTTGAGATCTGAAATTTTCAATTAAATGATGTATTTGAGGTCAGAGATTAATGATTTTGAGTAGAGATTTTTGCAGATCATTGAATTTTTGGGTTCATCGATTAGTTCAGGTCGAGGTCCGAAAAATTTCGAGTATTTCGGTTTGGAGCTCTACTATAAGTTGGAGTCAGTTCGAGTGGTTTAATGGTGTTCGATTCGAATTGATCCTAACGTAATCAATGCACTCCCCTAGTACGCACCATTTGCTACCTCAATTACAATGCTATTGAATCCCAAACATTTAACATCTCTCTCTTTCCATACAACTTCTCATAGGTAAAAATAGCAAGTATAGGATATGTAAGAACCCAGAATTTGATGAGCTCAGCTAACAGTAATCGCCCTACCGTAAGAATTAATTGATTCTACTACAAAGATATTAGAATTTACTAAAATCCCTGTTGTTGAAGTACAAGTAAGTCAGTTTTCCAGAAGCTGTAGCAGTAGGCATTGCCGAAAACCCAACATAGTCTCTCTCTATCTTAGTTTTGCATATTTCAGCAACAGATTTGAAGAGCTTGTGTTCTCTGTTATATGGTTGATTCACATAATCCTCAATAGGCATCCACTGAGAATTAAACATAAAGAAACAAACAAATTTCTCAAGGTTTTTTCTAACAAAATTTAAATACTTGTAATACAATGCATATTTGATGTAATGTACAGATTCCAAATTTTCATGGTTTTATTATGGTTTGTGATAAAGTTTTTATCTAATTCAAAGGAATTGATGCAGTATCATGATTACCTGGGCCGCTTCAATCTCTGAATCTTGCTTCTGGATATCAAAGGAGAGTGGCCGTAACATGCAAACAAAAAACAAATCTGATTTGCCAAAAAATGATCGATGGCTTTGCCTGTGTATAGAAAACAAAAATGAGGTTATGAATACATCATCATGAAAGGAATATATAGATCAGAACCCAGTGCTTTTAACCTGCTGCAAGGGATTCATGAACTTATAATATCCAGTAATACAGCAGGAACTCACGAGGAAGACAAACTGCATTACATATATATATATATATATATATATGACATAAAAGTCTGGACACGAATGATATAGAACACAGATTTCATACCTGAATGCTAAAATTTCCACAAATTCAGCATTAATCTGATACAAAATAAAAAAAAAAAAAAAAAAACTTAGTTTTATGATGGCTCTAAGAAATTAAAATTACAACAGACCGTGCCATATTCATTTATTAATCTACAAATGGATAAATCACTACTTACTCCAGTTTCTTCTTTAACCTCTCGAACAGCACCATCACAGATATCCTCACCCTGTGGGGAGAAAAAAAAATCAATTTATTATGGAAAAGGAAAATATTGCAAAACACAACCAAACTATAATGCCTAAATACTCACCTCATTCACCACTCCAGTAGGTAGTTTCCACACCCCTGTGCCTTTGAATCCACCTTTACTTTCTTGAACTACAAGCACCTATCAAATTCAGCAATTTAATGTCAAAAAAGAAAGAGGAGAGAAACCAGTTAAAGCTACCAAACCACAATGTCTTGTGTACTAGAACATATCAGTTGGCATGAACCTTTGTCCGTCAAAGTCAGGCCCGTGAGCATAGGCATATAACCATGAAAATGGATTTAAACTTGTACTATATAAGTAAAAGTAAAAGAATCAAGTTAAAGACAAATGTTAAGATTTAAACAGAAAGAAACTTGTAATACCTCTTTATTATTATTGACCAAAAGTGCTCCAATACCCACTCGATGAGAAGCATTTATAGGAATAGTATCAGGAGTACTAGCTAGCCATTGCACCAACATCAAATAATCTGGTTCAGCATGATGATACCTAAATCCTGCCTGCACAATTTTGCCAATTTCCAGTCACAATTCTGTGCCAGTTTTCCATTTCGCATTAGAAGGTGAATCTAACGGTATTAAATATATGTTTGTGTGATGCATATACCTGAACTGCAGGATCTACAAGATTAGAAAGTTTTATTGGCAATTTGATCCAAACAGCTCGTTTCCCCTGAAGAAGATACATAACAAAATTAGATTCATAGTATAGATCACAGCAACGTTCCAAGAGAACGAAATATGAATATTAGGAAGTACTTGATGCCTCCAATTTGAAATAGACGCTCCAAGTATAGAAGCAAACGTTTTTGAATCCATGTACTCTTTCATTTCTACAACAACTCCTCCATATAAATCATCAACTGCATCAAGCAATCCAACCTGCTCAACTTTAATTTCAGGAACCATCTGCTCCTTAATAGACGTCAAATATGCTGTGGATGACATGTCCCTGATAAAGCTAGAAGTTTTACAGCTGCAACCTGGAGGATTTGGGCATTAGCTGTTGAACAAGGCAAACTCACCATCTGATTTTTCTTAAAAAAAAAATTAATAAAAAAAAAATAATAATAATAATAATAATAATAAATCTTTTCCAGTTTGTATGTTTATTAACGAAAGCATCAATTGCCGGCCATTTTCATGTCAAACGGCATTTTCTGCTTATTAAAAATCAAAAAATTGTTCAGCCTTCGTAATTTCGATGGGTTGGGACCTACACTACACAATGGATGCTATTGAGACATCACATACATATAAACTATTTAAAGTTCAAAGTATAGAACTGAAAATAACCCCATGGCCAAATCCTATTGCTTTACCATTCAACAAAAAATCAAAGCAAACCCAATTGAATTTAGAGTAGTGCCATTCATAACCCTTGGAATGAATAAAAGAATCACCCAAAAATTACAGCATATGAAAGTACGATTACCTTTTGGAAGATCATATACAGGACATGATGGATTTCCTAGAAAAGGGCTTTTTGAAAGTGACGGCCAAGCAACAGGAGATGAAGATGATACTGGAGCTCTATCGAGAGCAACAAAACGAATAAAGAAGAAAACTTTAGCAGCCCAAGATCTCTGATTCTGCATCTATGCAGAGATCGTGGGAATCTGGTGTTATGAAAAAAATACAGAAACTGATCCGCTATGGGGGCGATATTGTGACTGAAGCTTGGGATTCCTTGCACATGTGGACTCCAGAATTGACTCATTATTGCAAATTGACCACAAATTGAAATGGATTTTTGGTGTTTAATTTAATCGTATAATTCTAAACTACTGTGAATGGGGTCAATGCCGAAAGAGGAAGGTTAACAGAAGAACCCTCAATTCCCATATGCCGAGTTCCTATGCCGTATTTCTCAACCGTCAGCAACTACAAGACCTCATTCAGTTTCCACGATCCCTATATATAATGCGTGTGTATATATATATATACAGGTGCACACAAACGCATTTTTTGACCCCCGAATTTTTCCTTCTGTACCGCTGAAGTTGTTAATTCGTTGAAAAATTATGGGACAATAATTAATATTAAATATGTATAAGTTTCAATATATTATTCTTTTATTCTATGTAATTTACATAAATCAAATTTAGATTATAAAAAATTAAATTCTAAAATGTTATCTTTTTTTTAATGATATTCATTAGCGCATGATATATAAAACAATAATAAAATGTGTATATATGGTGCACGTTTATTTATACCGTTTATCGAATAATACATATGTATACACACCTAACGAGTGCTATGTTCTATATATTATTACTTTTATAAATATATTTTAGTAATTATTTTTTTCCCAATATATATAAGATTTAAGTTTGATATTATATTTGAAATTTTCTCCTAGAAATAAGATTTGAACCTTCTATTATTATTTAGAATTTCCATAAACATTTAATACAAATTAAATTAATAATATTTTTAAGCACTTATTATACATTATATTAACTGACGAGTAATATTGAACTATTAAATTCTATATTATCTACTACGTTCATTCATATTAGCTTGTGAAGAATAATTATAAGAACAACTATAAATAGTTTAATCAATAAAAAATTAAATACTAACAGAATTCCAACCAATGATTAGAAAATCGAATCGAATATTAAACTAGAATATTACCAACTAAATCATGGTTGGACTAATTTGATTGAGTTGAACCGAATTTTTTTTAATACAAGTATTAATAATAAAAAGTTTGAAAACATAGTATGAATAGCACTATATATAGAAAGAAAGAATACATTCAAAAATAGGATTTATTAATTTGCAAGGTTCTCAAATTTTGAGCTATTTATTTACATGTTTATTAGAAAAAAATCAGTTGATGAAAAAGAAATTAGGAGCATATCATTGATTATCTGTTTAAGAGAAGCAATTCCTCAACTCTATCCTGGGAAAGGTATCAAATTCGATAATGTATTATCATATATTATTTATACATTTACACTTGGCGAAAACTTTTTTTTTTCCCTAATACATAATTAACTTTCATGTTTTTATCATTCTGGCTTTTCAATTTAATTTTTTTACTATTTAGACATCCGAACTTAACTAGAATATATATATATAATAAACACCTACTAGACCTATTACACAAAATTTGAAAGAATGCCTGCTCTGCAAATGCGCTAATATGGAAAAGCTGCTTGGAAGACCAGATAAAAACATGACACATAGCTATATTTTCTTGTATTTTCCTTCAAATTCTCATTAACCAAAAAGAAAAAAAAAATGAATTAAACGTAGCAATCCAGATAAAAATTGGAGATGTTCTGGAATATTTCTATTTGGATGGCTATATTTAATTCTAATTAAACTCTAAGTCTATTAGGATTATATTCTTAATCAAATTCTGTTTATCAAGTTTTAGTACTTATAAATATGCTCATCGTGTTTATTAAATACACACAATAAAATTATCAGAGAATATATATTTCCATTTTTTCTTTATATTTCTGCTTTAATTTTAATTTAAAAAAAATACGTGGTTTAACATGATAAAGATAAAGGAAAAAAAAAAAGAGTTTGTGCGTGTATAAATGATAATTACAATAAAATGCAATAATTAAATATATGTGAGCTCAAAACAAAAAGAGTTAGAGAAATATATATAAGCGTACCTTACTTACTGGTTTTTGAAACTCGAAACAGAAGTGCAAAATGGATCAAGGAGCGTAGGCTTATTTATACACACTTCTACATTGAATAACCAGTAAAAATTCTTATATAGACCCAGTTGGTCTGCCAACCAAAATTAATTATTTCCTATCTATTCTATTATACTATTTTCAGTTACTTCCTGGAATATCCAATTAATTAATTGAGAAATTAATGAGTTTCTTTTTTTGAATTTTAAATGGCAAATTATATGCAGTCGTCAGTACCATGTAGTTTCCTATATGTGCCACCAAATAAAGAAGAACAAGATAAGAACATGGCAGCAAAGCAAAGTATAGTTTATTATTTAATTTCCTCCTTTTTTAACTTTTGGAGGCTTTTAATATTATTTTTCTTGAGGGATTATCCGATCAAAATTATATATCATTTAATTGATTTTTAAATATAAATAAAATGCATCTTAGTGATATTGATATATGAAGTTTCGAACTCGGCCAATGCATAATTAATAGAATATATCTTAAAACAAGGTGATGGTTCCCTACACTGAGCGTGGATGTACGTGCTTAACATTCAAAGGTATTTGAACTACGTTTTATTTTCATTTATTTATTTATTTTTTAATGAATCGAGTTGATTGAAATTAGAGAGTATTATAATACTATCCATTTATAAAGTTCTGCGACATGAACATAAAATGCATGCAAACAGCACGCCACGTTTTTAGCGCAACGCAATGGGAATGACGCAGGGTAGAAAATTGGATGAGAAAAGCAGCATAAATTTTCTCAAAAGAACTAAAAGGTCAACGTTTGATCGGTCAATTACGCTCCAATACCAATACCGGCACATGGAATATAATCTGAAATTGTTATATTGACTCAACCAATTAAATCAATCCAGATTTTTTTTATTAGGAAAAAAAATGACCATAACTCAAATTCGAAACTTTTCGGTATAACTTTTGTTTCTTTTTAATATGGACTAATCAGAAACCCTATAAATTTCATGCTTAAAATAAAATGGATCAATCTTGCTTTTATACACTTGATGAGTGACTAGTTTAACGTATTCAATTTATTCATATTAGATTATGTTTCTTAAATCATGATATATTGATATTAGTTCACTTTAATTTTCTTTTTTCAACTCAAATATTTAATTTGAGATCCTAAATGTGGGTAGGACAATAATTAAGTCGTAATTAATTTCATGAACCGGATTTGGAAAATTTTCATCTGCTCTATTATTTTGCATCTTGATTCTCAAAATGGAAAAAAATTTTCTGGTCATTTTGAATAAAATATTAAGATACCCAGTGAAGGATGATACCAGATAGTATAAATGGTTTTTTTTCATTTTAATAAAGAAACATTTTAAAATGCTTAAGATAAATCACTTTCTCTTATAAAAAATAAAAAATAAAATATTAAAAACGATACATATTATATTGAAGAGTCCAATTTATCTCTTAAATATTAAAAATTGAACATATTTGCCCTTTAAGTATGTTTTTGGCAAATTTACCATTAAAACTAATGTAATTATAGGTAAACAAATAAAAATACACATAATATTTTAATTAAAACTACATAAACTGGTCATACGTGCGTTGTAGATAAATATTCTATATTAACTGTAAAAAAATATTAAATTTTTTTATAATCTTACTTTTTTATTTGTTTATTTAGAGTTTGATTATTTTGATAAGTTTAACATCAAAATTTTTAATTTAATCCTTTTTTTCAAAAAACAAAAAAATATATCAATTTATAGTTCACATGTGTCAAATTTATACGATTTTAATCGATCTGTTATGTGTTTTTCTGTTTGCTTACCTGAATATTCACTATTTTCAGTATTAAATTTAAGTTCAAAAATATATTTAAGAGAAAAATATATGCTATTTTTAATATTTTGAAAATAAATTCTAACTTTTTTATTATTTAAAAAGGGCGGAGAAAAAGCAAAGGTCAAAGGAAATGACAGCAAATGTTTCCTTGGACGTTAAGAGTTAAGTCTCTTCAAATTGAAGACAAAGCCACAGTGACATGAATGAAGAAATGAGAGTCTCACATCCATTTTTTACATCTCATTGCTATTTGATTTATAAGCCTTAACAACACATTGATTGAGCTAGTAAAAAACTAATGGATGGAATGAGCTCTGTTCAGTTTGGTGAAAATCAGTCCCTCTGTGCGCAAAATACTCGTGGGAGCTCATTCTGAGTGAAATTTTTCTTCCTAAATTAATTAATTATTTTTTTTTTTTGCAATTTAAAATTAATTTTTAAGAAAATTTTTAAATTAAATTAAATTAATTCATGAACTCATCGATCTGAACTAGTTTAATATTTGACCTGTTAAAAGATACCGCCCATATTTTCTCTCCCACTGTTCCTTATTTTCCTCCACTTCCTAATTACACAATATTCTCCTATTTTTTCTCTTAGTATTGCTAGAAAAATACTAATTCTGTTGAACTTTGAAATACATATGCACACAGAAAACTTCTTCCTCCTCTGCATGGTTTAATATAATTACCGTTGTTCTGGGGTACATGTTAAAATTGTAATTAAGGAGTTTGTTGAATCCCGACAGATACACCATTAATTTAATTACAGATGGTGAATTTAATATTGACCAAAAAAACACATGATCCAATTCAAAAATTAAAAATTAAAAATTACTCAGAATTGTTATGTGGGTCAAACTTATCAACCCAAAACAGACTCCAATAATTCAGGTCATGTAACACACAATCCAAATGACAATATTAATTTTAAGTTTTTCAATTCTTGGTATCAATTCAATTTATTATTAAAAAACAAATCTTTTACATGCATTGTATTGTTCAAATCTGACCCTTTACCCAAAAGGGAATGGCAAAGGAAATGACAGCATACATTTCCTCCGACCCTAAGTCTTTTCAATTTGGAGATAAAGCCAACAGGAAGCCATGAATGAATTGAGAAATACACATATCTTTTTATTTCCCTCTTCTTTAAGTATAATTATTGGTATTCGAAATTTATTGGCTCGATTAATTTAAATTAGCATTGAACAGGCTCAAGAAGAAGAGCAAAATCTCTCAACCAATATTTAAATATACTTTATTACCAGAACTCAAACTTAAAACCTTTGATTAATGAAAATGAACACCTATCATCCCATCTTATTTCAATTTTCCTTTTCTTTACATACATCTTGTTCCACACTTGACAATTAATTGATAGTTATGAACTAAATATCTTGGTGTACCTACCAACTAAGAAAATGAAAAATGTAGAAATTTCAAATAACTTCTCCATAAAATTTTAAGTGTGTTCAAGTAATTTGAATATCTAAATTGTTTTGTAATAAAAACATAAAAAACAGCACGTGTCGTAATAAAGAGAAACATATTAGGTAGAAGGTATTTAGTATTTCGAAAAAAATACAAAAATATTCTTCATATTTTTTTATTAAAATGTTTATATTATTTATTTTGGAGTAGAGTAAAGAAATTTGACATAAAAATATTCCTACACGTAATTTTTGAAAATTTTGAATTGATAACGCTGAGATAGTATGACATGTCACTGAAATGAGACTAACATATGGCAAAACATACCATGTCAATATCACATTTTGTCAAGTCAATAAATAAATTATTAATATGTAAAACTAAAAAAAAAATTAAGAAACTTTATGTTTCCTCTATGCCAGCGCTACGTTAATGTCATGTCAGTGTCATTAATTTAGATTGACAATAATTGCTTACAATGATATTTTTGTACCAATTTTTATTACATCATGAATATTTTTGCTACAAAATAAATTATATGAGCATTTTAATTAACACTTCTAAAAAAATGTGAGTTGGCATGTTTGTACTTTGTTCCCCTAGTACTTCTTAAGAAAATGTATTGGAAAGACTATACTCCAATAAATAAGATGAGATAGCAATGGTGTCTTTTTCTTTAATCAAGAGTTTTAAATATAGAGTATTTTCAAATACTTGAAAGAAAATATTTATTTTCATGAATATGATCGATACAAATTCAAATTGATCATGTCAATAAATTTTGACACTGTATGATTATAAATAAATAAAAAATTTAAAGGATGTAAAATGACTCTTAAAATTTTGTACCCTAATTCTCAAATTTATCCCATTTCATTCTCAATTTTCTTCTTCAATTACTTTTTTTTTTCAAATAATCTTTTCTATGATTAGTTTTGTATTACACATAATTATTTTCCAATATTAATGTCTATTAGACTATTTCACTCGATAAGGAATTATAAAAAAGGAAAGGGAAAAAAATGATTGTCTTTTTCTTATAAAATGGGGTTAAATTGAGAGTAGGTATCAAAAGTTTTGTATTAATTTCATTTAAATATTAGTTTTAGGAGAAATTGATTTTTTTAAGAAAAAAATTAGAGGTCAATTGCACCTTTATTGCAGGTAGGGGGATACATCAATTAATATTGAAATTTAAAAATCACTAATTATAAATTTACTCATTCCCGTTAGAGGTGGCAAATGGGTGGGTTGGGCGTGTTTGAATTGAATCATAAATGAGTTGGATCATAAATGAATAAAAAATATATGAGTTATAAATGGGTTAATACCCAAATGAATTGGGTGGGTTTGGGTCGATCCAATTGACTATTTTTCTAATAAAAAATAATTATCGATATAATAACGGGATACTAAAAAATTACTATAAAAATGTTAGCGCAAATGTATTAGGTGGCCCAAATGGGTCGGCAGAGATGCAAACGGATCGGGATGTCAGTTGACTTATAACTGCTCAATTTACTATTCATTTGATAAAAATTTTGGCACAATAACGGCTATATATATAATCTACCCTTTCTGCAATTCAAACAATTCACAATCCATACAAGAGCACAATAACACAATAATTCATAAACTAAGTGGCAATTTGTCTATTTTTAAACCCATTATGTAATCCTAAATTATTTCACTCACTTGCTAAACTCAAGTTCTCCTAAAATTAATTTTATAATTCTTAAAATATGTAAATTAGCCTCCCTGCAAAATTTTAGCTCAAATAAAGTCCGTTTTTTGATCTGGTATATTTAAATCAATATGTTTTGACAATTTTCAGTGTTACCGAAAAATTAATTTTTGACTGTCAAAAATTTCTAAATATTAATCTAAATCTATATATACCATTAAAATAATTTTTAGAGGTCATTTGCTATTTTTAGAGATCTGATCAAACCTTGGTTAAACCGGATGCCCTTTAAAATAGGCCAGGCTTTTTTTTTTTAAACTTTTGGCTACCTATTTGAGATTTTTTTTTTTTTCGAATTTTACTCTTGGACTCCTCTTAACTAATATTTTTCAATAGTCAAATAAAATATTTTTTTTATCTCCAGATGTGCTCAAATAAAGTTCATTTTTTGATCTGATACATTTAAATCGGTCTGTTTCGATAATTTTCAGTGTTACCGAAAAATTAATTTTTGACTGTCAAAAATTTCTAAATATTAATTTAAGTCTATATATACCATTAAAATAATTTTTAGAGGTCATTTGCTATTTAAGAGATCTGGTCAAACTTTGGTCAAACCGGATACCCTTTAAAACGGGTCAGTTTTTTTTTTTTTTTACTTTTGGCTACCTATTTGAGCTCATTTTTTTTCCGAATTTTACTCTTGGACTCCTCCCAACTAGTATTTTTCAATAGTCAAATAAAATATTTTTTTTTATTTCCGGATGTCATTTTTGTCCCGAGTGCACTATTTACTGTTGAAAAATATTATTTATGACTAATCCGGTAACTCGGCTATTACAAATCTAACTAACAAAATACGTATATACATTACATAATAATTATATAGTGAGACAGTTCGAGCAAAATATCTTGTGCATTAAGGCAAAAATTTTTAATATTCAGGAAATAATGGAAAAAAAAAAAAGAAAAAGAAAAGAACAAACAAACATTCATTGGGTTTAGGAAAAATGACTCAAATGGGTTGTATTTTATGTGGATAGATTTTGGGTGGATTTAAATGGATTGTATTTTATGGATTGTATTCTTCTCATTCTATCTCTCTATTTTCTGTTTTGATTTTAACTTTTATTTATAACATATTTGTATTTTAATTGTATGAAATATTTATAAATATTTGTATTATATTTGTATTTAAATTGTATGAGATATTTTTAATTTTAAATCATAAATTATTAAATTTTGCAAGATAAATACTGTATAATATTTTTTATTCGGGTCGGAAATCTCTATCGAGGTCGAAAATTTCTATTAAAATTGGGTAGTTTTATTAGGGATGTGGATTCCCACGGGGGACGGGGATCAGTGGCGTAGCTAGAAATTCAGTTCAGTAGGGTCAAAAATCACAACAATTTATAAGAAATTTATTTCCATACAAATATGAATAAGTGCAATTTTTAAAAAAAATATTAAATCGGTACAAATTTATTATTCAAATTTAATTTTTTAAAATGTGTTAAAATATTGAAAATTGTACATATTTTATTTTACAAAGATAAATATGAACATTTTTATTCATGGCGTATATGAAAATATGATTCGTATTTATTTCAAATTATTGAAATGATTTATATTTGCCCGTCAAAGTATTGAATAAGAGCAAATTTATACTGTTTAAATAACTTGAAAGTATTTTTTTAAATAAATTTTAGAGATAAATATATACTATTTTTAATAATTTAAATGCAAATTTAAACTTTATCATTAAAAAAATAAGGAACTCATTTAAATATTTTAGTGGAGTCAATTTAAAAAAAGTTAAACATATAGAGTTATATTTAATTTTTTAATAATTAAATTGGGTCATTTTTTTTAAAAAAATAATAAAATTATATTGATAATTTTAAAATTTTTATAATTGAGTAGGGTCAATTGACCCCACTCATTGTAAGGTGGCTACACCACTGACGGGGATCTCCGCCTGGGCGAGGATGGGGGGCATTTTTTCCCCGCATCCCCAGTGGGGATGGGAACGGAGAATCCCGCCCCTGCGCGGAGCAGTAGGTTGGGAGCTTTCTCTGCTTCTGCCCGCCCCGTGATCATCTCTAACTGGGACCTACTGTTGCTTCTCGTGGACTTCGTCAAGGCTTTCTTCTTTTATTAAGCAGAAGGAATCTCAACATAGACTTACTGACTGTCGGGTTGCTAGTGGTTTTCCATCCATCAGCCATTTACATTTACTATTTGCGGATGACTGATATCTTTTTCAAAGCTAACCAAGGGGAGGTTGATGTAGTAAAGTTTATTTTGCAAACCTATGCAGCAAAACCAGGCTGACTAGTAAATTTTAATGAATCCTCCATTAAGTTCAGTTCTAATACTACGAATTTGGACGGGCATCAGGTGTGTTCTTCTCTTTGATTAAATGCTGGTGTTCAGTATGATTTTTATCTTGGATTACCTTCGAATTCGATGATTGGTAGAAATAAACGAGAGGTCTTCTCTTTTATTAGGCAAAAGATGAAAAGGTTGCAAGGGTGGAATCGTGTTTTGTTATCACAGGCAGATAAGGAGGTGCTCCTTAAAACGATGGTTCAGTCCATTCTAAATTATGCGTTGAGTGTTTTTCTTCTCCCTTTGAATACTAGTAGAAGGTTAGAACGGCTGTTCAATTCGTCTTGGTGGGGAACTAATGACAGAGTAAAGAAGAGTATCAATTGGAATTCTTGGGATCGTATGAGCTGGCCGAAGAAGTTTGAAGGGATGGGTTTCCTTTCCATTTATAAATTCAATCTCGCCTTGATTGGGAAAAGATGTTGGCGGCTTATTTCTGATAATTTATCTCTGACGGCCAGGGTTCTGAAATCTGGATATTGTTCCAAATGTTCTTTTCTTAATGCCAAACTTGGAAATAATCCAAGTTTTGTTTGGAGTAGTATTTGGAAAGCTTAATCTGTGGTTAGGGGAGAGTGTAAATGGCGAACTGGCAATCGGTCTATAGTTCGTGCTCTCAAAGATCCATGGCTTCCTGATTCTTCTAATCCCTGTGTGTCAACAATATTTGAAGGAAGATGGGATAACTTTCTGATCTGATCAATCATGATGAGAAGCAGTGGAATTTTGATCTTATTTCTTCATTGTTTAATGACAGAGATTTGGGGTTTACCCTTAGTATCCCATTGAGTAGAACGCATTCAACAGATTCTTGGCAATGATTCCTAGAGTCATATGGTTCGTATTCAGTTAAATCAGCTTATAAGAGCATTCACCAAGTTCCTCCTTATTTCTCTTTCCTCTTGGATTCTAAGTGTTGGCAGAAAATCTTGCACCTTCTTGTTCCTCCAAAATTGAAAATTTTCATTTGGCGGGTTATGCATGATGTCGCCCCCAGTTCGGTCTCTTTTGGGGAAGAAAGGTGTTGAGATTAGTCCTCTATGCCCATTTTGTGGAATAACAGATCAAACAATTTTCCATGTTCTTGTGGAGTGTTGTTTTGCAAGAGATGTCTGCAATCGCAGTGAGGTGGGCTATGTTTTTGGGAATGCAGGTGGTTTGGTGCTTGGATAACATTATTTGCAAACATTCTTGTTGAGGCTTGTTGTCATGTTGTTTCGATGTGCTGGAGTATTTGGAAGAGTAGGAACAATTTGGGCTGGAAAGGTTTATATGATTCTACTTCTGCTGTCATTTACGTAGCATCTCACATGATTTCACCTTGGCAATATACTAAAAGATGTGAGGAAAGTTTTGAGCACCCTCCTCCTTCTTCTCTCGCTGATGTTCGATGGGACCAAATAGTGATTGTGTTAAGATTAACACAGGTGCTGCAATTTTTAAAGCCAATAACAAGATAGCTACAACTTTTGTGGTTCATGATCATAATGGTCAGTTTGTTGAAAGAGGCTGCAGATGTTTTAGAGATCTTTATTCGCCTTTAATTGCAGAAGCTTTGTCCATTAAGGAGGCTCTAAGTTGGGTAAAGGATAAATCTTTTGCAAAGGTTTTAATTGAATCCGATTTGCAGGTGGTCATCAGAGCTCTATAATCTTACATATGCATCTTCGAATTCTGATTTGGATTCTTCTTCAGTATTTTTTTTGCAGAAGACCTCCATGCCTCCGAATTTTTCAAATTATTTTGCTATTGAGCTTTCATACGTTTATTTAGTAACATTTAAATTTTATATTTTTATTTCTCATCTGATTTAATTTGAGCATATTTCTTTAATCTTTTAAAATTATATATTTTTTTTTATCTCAAATTAATTTTTTTCCTTCATAAAATTTATAGTTAACTTATAAAAATAATTTCAAAATACTTTTAAAAATAATAATAAAAAAACCTATAATATAATAATATTTATATTATAAAATTTCCGTATAAACAAAGCCTCTCATATAATAATATTTATAGAGCTCCATTTTTCGAAATTGCAACCCACAAATTTGAAGACAATTCCTGCATCATTGTACTCCCTTTTGCTTCAAAAATAATAATAAAAAAAACCTACATCATTTAACTTTCAAATCCTATACAATGATTTTGTTAATTTGATCAAAATCTGAATGTAATTACAAAATCGCCCGCTCCTCAAATTTGTCTGAGAAAACTCGCTTAACTTCTGAACTTTGCGATCAACTTTTTGGTTACTTAAACTTACAAAATCATATTAAAACTATTTTAATTATTAAATGATAAGAGTATTTTAATACAAAAATGTAAAGGACATTTTTGTACGTTTATCCTAAAAAAATTAATAACTACTGAGCTATTGATTTAAGAATTTGACAACGTCCCTGTTTTGAGTTTAGGAGATTAATCAAATGGTAGAAATAATTAGCATATATATAAAAATATAAGCATGACAAGTGTGACAATTTCTATGTATAATGGCAGAGACTTGAATTGGTAATGGGAATACATTCACAACTAACGCTTAATATCCTTATCAAATGGAGAATAGAATGCAAGGAAAGATTCAAAGTCAAGGAAAAAAAACAGCATTTGATTGGAACCATTTTCTGGATATACCAATACTAGGAAGTTTCTTGGTAGATAACAAGCTTAAATGTATGGAAGTTTCTTGGTAACATTTAGAAAGGTTGACCACGAACCATACATCAATTTTAAATAAAATCATTGTAATTGTGAAGAGATGCAAATCAATTGAACAACGTAACTGAGCAAAAGACAATATGAAAAGATAAAACTATACAACTTAATCCCAGCAAATCTGCTTTGCAAACAAGGCAATTGATAATAACTAATGATCAAGCCAGACCATTGTTAGGAATTGGAATTTTAGTGTTACAGAAAGTTCAAAACAAAATTCAATTAGGAAATTTATAGTTTCAGAGTTAAGCTCAATGCACAAGTTTTACTATTCTATAGACTTACAAAAAAATACTAGGAAATTTACAAGGTTCTATCTGATGTACTTGTAAAAGGGCAGGCTTCGCTGAGCTGCTTTTTGTTTTCCTTTGGGCCTAAATAGCAATTTACCAATAAGATTGTTATGCAGAGAATTTAAAGGTGCTCGTTTTAAAAGTCTTCTAAAGTCATCGTTTACTCCGTCAATGTTATTAATGGGCATCTAAATCCTATTCCTATCTTTCTGTTCGCCTTCCTCCATCCTTCATAGAATGAAAGGAAAAAAGAAAAAAGAAGTGCCCACTTAAGCAAAAGGGGGAAGAATTCTTTTGAAGTAATAATGGCAGATGGTGCTGTGAACTTCTTACTT
Organism: Excoecaria cochinchinensis; assembly: GCA_947683425.1. Classification (NCBI taxonomy): domain Eukaryota; kingdom Viridiplantae; phylum Streptophyta; class Magnoliopsida; order Malpighiales; family Euphorbiaceae; genus Excoecaria; species Excoecaria cochinchinensis. Next base: position 8,188,218 of record CANTUQ010000037.1, read on the forward strand.
GATAAACTAACTGATATTCTGCTGCAAAAAGCATCATTACTGGGAGATGCCCGAGATGAAATAGAAGAAATCAAGCTTGAGTTAGAGAGTATGAGATCATTCTTAAGAGATGCAGAACGCAGAAAGGAAATGAGCGAATCAGTTGAGACCTGGGTGAGACAAGTTAGAGAAGTTGCCTGGGAAGCTGAGGATATATTAGATGAGTTCATGTACCACAATTCCAAACAACGCCTCAACAATGGATTCAAGGGAGTAGTCCAAGATGTGGTCAATCTCCCCAAGAACTTATCTGCAAGGCATCGAATTTCATCAAAGCTCCACAAAATCAAAGCTAAGGTTCATCAGGTTTCTGAAAGAAGCAAGCGATATGGCTTTGATCAGCTTGATGATGGGCAGAAAAGCCGTGTGATTTGTGATCAATGGCAACATTGTGGAGACTTATCATCTTTTGTAGATGAAGATGAGATAGTAGGGATGGAGGAGAATGTAGAACAGTTGCTTGGATGGTTAACAGAGAAGGAACCACGCCGGACTGTTATTTCAATAGTGGGAATGGGCGGCCTCGGCAAGACCACTTTAGTCACACATGTCTACAACAATCAAATGGTCAAGAGGGATTTTGATTGTAGAGCATGGATATCAGTGTCACAGACATATGGAATGGGTGAGTTACTAAGAAGCATGATCAAAGAAGTTTTTGATACAACACAAGTGACAATACCAAGCAACCTGAGTTCAATGAATCATAGGCAACTTTTAGGGATACTTGTTGATTACTTACACCTGAAGAGGTATCTTATTGTGTTAGATGATGTGTGGAGCATAGATCTTTGGAGCAAAATAAGAGGTGCATTTCCCAATAACAAATATGGAAGCAGAATTGTCCTCACCACAAGGAATGAGAATGTGGCTTCCTCCATTGGAATTGGAAGTCGTGTCCATCGCCTTCGGCCTCTTCAAGAAAAAGATGGTTGGGCCCTCTTTTGCAAAAAGTCATTCTGGAATGACCCAGAGCACAGGTGTCCCAGAGAACTTCAACCTTTGGCTCAGGCCATTCTGAAGAAATGTGAAGGCTTGCCTCTAGCAATAGTGGCAGTTGGAGGTCTCATGTGTTCGCGAAGCAAAAGGATTGGAGAATGGAAGTCTGTTTATCAGAGTCTCAATTGGCAACTTAGTAACAATCCAAAGCTTGAACAAGTGAAAGGCATCTTGTTGCTAAGTTTCAATGATTTGCCATTCTATCTGAAGCATTGTTTCTTATATTGTTGTGTTTTTCGCCATAGTTACCCAATTAAGAGGAAGAACTTAATTCGGCTTTGGGTAGCAGAAGGATTCATTAGAGAAAGAAAAGGAATGACAATGGAAGAGATAGCAGAAGAGTATCTAACAGAACTTATTCTTCGAAGCATGATTCAAGTGACAGAAACTAATGACACTGGGAGAGTGAAGACGTGTCGAGTGCATGATGTCATGCGAGAACTAGCTATGACAATATCTGAAAAAGAGAATTTCTGTACAGCATATGATGGGTGTCAATCAAAGATAGAAGAAAAAATCCAACGTCTATCAATATCTGATACAGGTGAAAACATTGGATTAAGCAGTACAGCATCTCGACATCTGCGTTCATTCTTTGTGTTTCCAACAGATATGCGCTCATCATTCTCTCTAGATGTTGTTTCATCAAAATTCAAATTATTGAGAGTGCTAAATCTAGAAGGAATTCCAGTTGAAACCATACCAACCACAATAGTCGAGATATTCAACTTAAGGTACTTGAACTTGAGGAAGACCAAGATTAAGGAGCTTCCTATGTCAATGGAAAAGCTAAACAATCTACAAACTTTGGATGTGTGGAGGACCAATATGAAGAGGATACCAAGTGGGATATCAAAGCTATCTAAATTGCGACATTTGTTAATGTGCAACAACCATGATCAATATTTTGAAGCAATTGATGTCCCAAGTGGTTTGCAGGCTCCAACCGGAGTATGGAAGATTCAAAGTTTACAGACATTAGCATGTGTTGAAGCAGAGAAGGAGCTACTCCAACAAGTTTGGAACTTGACTGAGCTCAAAAGGTTGGAAATTACAAAGTTGAATGCTGCTGATGGACCAAAGTTGTGTTCGTCAATTCAGAGGATGGCAGGGCTTATTCATTTAGGTGTGGTGGCGACAAACACAGAAGAACAACTTCTATTAGAAGCGCTACTTCCACCCCCCAAGCTTCTTCAGAAACTAAAATTGGTTGGAAAATTGAATAGATTGCCTCCATGGATTGGGGCTTTAGGCTGTCTAACTCACTTATATTTGAGTTTTTCTTGTCTAGGAGATGACATACTTTCTTCTCTCCAGGAACTTTCCAGTCTAGTGTTTCTTGAACTCAAGAAAGCTTATGATGGGAAATTCTTGCACTTTAAAGAAGGATGGTTTCCTAGACTGAACAAACTGGTTGTTCTACAGCTAGCACAGCTTAGTAGCATAAAACTAGAGGAAGGTTCACTACCTAGCATAAAAGAGTTGTCTCTAGTTGGTTGTCAGGAGCTAAAGGCATTGCCTTGCGGCATCGAGCACCTCACTAGCCTACAGATGTTACATCTGGAGGAAATGGCACAAGAATTTTTACGAAGATTAGAGAATGCTGCAGATGATTATCAAGAAAAGGTACAACACATAACCGCAATCAAACTTGTATATCTGAAAGGAGGAACTCGAATGGTTGAAATACTTTAAGGGTCTATTGTTTCTTTCAATGTTTTTCTTTGAGAAAAGAATAGCAAGTAACATAGTTGAGTTTCAATTATTCTAACTACCAGTATGCCAAGCAAAGTAATTTATTCATACCTTTGAAAATATCTGGGTATGCTCATTTGTAGGGATTCTTCACGACCATGATAATTCTGCTTTTATACTTTGAAAGGTTCTTTTAAAGCCAGCTTACCTCCTTGCATTAACAGCTACTTTGGTGTCGGTGTCATTGTCTTTTAGGCATTTTTACAAACAATAACAATCCCCATCAATCCCCAACCCCCATGGGAAAAAAGTCAATTACCCTTACTGAAAATTTAACTAAAGCCATCATTTTTGTTAATTTTTTGTTTAGTATAAATACCTTTTTTAATAAATAAATAAAAGCATTTCATTAACATTTAAAATTTAAAATGTCTTTATAGTCCTAAATAAATAGTTACTTGCTCACTTTTTAAATCAAGTTTCATTATTTTCTAATTCAACTTTTTGATGTAATATTTTATTTATTTATTGTATGATATTATTGCAACTCTTAATACTTTGAAACATCAAAAGTAATAAGTCTGAATTTCATATCACATCAAGGTAAAACAATTATCATCATGTTCATTACTTGAATTTAGGTCAATTTTTTTTAACCATATATATTTGAAATTTATTAATTCAATTAATATAAACTCACACTAGAAATCGATAATAAAGAACGAATTACTCTTTTTTATATATTTAAAAAAGATTTATATTTAAAATTTGAATTTAAAACATATTATTAAAAGAAAAATGAGCGTCACCTTTCTATCTCATTTCTATTAGTGCCAATTTAACATTGACATTAGTATGAAAAGTAGGGGTGAGCAAAAAAACCGATGGACTTGGTTAACCGAAAAAAAAATCCGAAACCGAACCGATGGACTGGTTAACCGATTGTAATGGACTGGTTAATGGTTAGTGATTTGAAAAAACCGACATTAATGGACTGGTTAATGGTTTTTGACACATATGACTGGTTAACCGAACCGAAACCGAATTTTTAGTTAATTTATTAATTTTTTAATAATTTATAACAATTTATCCTAATTAAAAGTGATCATGTACTTTTTTTTAATATACTAATTATTTTAAAATTTTTAAGTTTTTTTAATTGGCTATTAGTAAGTATAATAATTTATCTAATTAAAAGTGATTATGAACCGGTTAATATATTTACTTATTAAATATTAATTTTTAAAAACAAATTTACTTATATCCACCAAATATTTTTATTTTAACAACAATGATGTTATATTATAGTGAAAAAATTTTAATTTTTAAGTATTTTGAATATTTTAATTTTATTTATGAATATATTTATAATTATAGTGGTTAACCGAAAAATATTGGGTAACCGATCCGAAAATCCGAAACCGATGGACTGGTTAACCGATGGTAATGGACTGGTTAATGGACTGTAATTTCAAAAAACCGATATTAATGGACTGGTTAATGGACTGGGGCTAATGGACCGGTTAACCGACCATGCTCACTCCTAATGAAAAGTGCTCAAGTGTGAACAAAAATTTAAATATAGTTATTTACTTTTAATTTTTTTTAATAAAAATTATTTACTTATAATTAAAAAATAATATTAATGCTTATTCAATTCAAAAGAATTATAATAAATGTACTAACATATTATAAAAACAAACATTTAATTCTATTCTATTAGTTTACGCAAACATTAAGCATGCTTAATCATTTTTAGAGGCAGTTTGTGCATCTAATCATTTTTATTTCAGTGAAATTAATTTCAAAAATTTACATATTTATCTCTATTTATTATATACTACTAAATTTGATAAAATAATATATTTAATTTTGATTATATAAAAATTAAATAATATATTTTTAATTAAAAAATAAATTAATCAATTAATGATTGATAACCAAGCACTCCTCCTACGAGTTCGGTTCTATCTTGCTCTTGAGTTCGGCTGCCGAACTAATCTGAAATATCTCAATAACAACTCGGTATATGCTAATAGATCGGACAGAACTTGTCTCTGTGACCTACAAAGATTGTTGAATTCCATTAAAGACTTCCATTCCATCACAATGCAGTTTTTTCGTATTCAACCTTATATAACCAGAAATCAATTTTATCTAATCAATGATCAATCTTATCCATTCAGGAATTAATCCTTATCTAGCCAGTTTTTGAGTTCTGCTCCAGTTAGGATTCTCAGCTCCTGTCCTATTGGGAATGCATATCCTAATCGAAAATGGACTCCTTCTCCATTACTGATTCCTAACTCTATAAAAGGGGAAATCCAGGTATATTTTTCTTTTTGATTATTTTCCAATTACAATACTTATTCAATCGTCAATCTTCTTGACTTGACTGTTGGAGTATCCTTGATCGAAAACCCGCTAGAATTCTGTGTTTTCAGGTGTTCATTCCAAGCTGCCAGCTCAGGAATTTTGGATCGTCATCATTTGGTGCGGTGAGCGTGCAGCAGCTTCCAGATTTTCTCAATGGATCTCTTTCCTGACTTAACCTCAACTGCTGTCCCTCTGGCAAACCAACCTCAACCCCCACCAATTCAGCCTCTGTTAATCCAGCCACCTCCAGTTCAATTATTGAAAAAACAATACAACCTCCACTGGTTCAGTATGAGCCGGTCCAATTGTTACCAGCTCAACAACCCTTCTACCACACATAAAATTCAGCTCCTCAACTTGTCCCCATATCAGCCATTCCTGGCCTTACCCTACAAACGGCTCAAGCCTTTTTTACCCACTTTAACAGCAATGGTAGTCCAAGCACCTGCCCCTCAACCACCAGTCCAAACACCTCTCCCTCCAGCTCGCACACAGCTTTGTTCGCCAGCTCCACAAGCTCAAAAACCTATCCCACCAGCTTTTCCTCCCACATTGGCCTCGGGTTATACCATAACCCTCACCTCAGATCAGTTTGAGAGGCTTTTTAAGGAACAGATACAGAAGTATCAGAATCGAAACACTCTGTAGTACCAAAGTAATTTCAAATCGCCGTTAGCCAAGGAGATTTTGGCTACTCCGTTCCCAAAGATCAGATTACCAAATCTGCTCAAGTACAATGGCAGTACAGATCCTCGAGCTCACCTAGATCAATTTCATCACACTATGCTCGTCCACACCTCAGATGATGATGCTCTGTGCAAGATTTTTTTCCCAGACACTTACTGAGTCCGCCCAGATTTGGTTTCAAAATTTGGCCGAGCACTCTATTGCAAGTTTCGAACAATTCAGCGATATATTTATTGCGAAGTTTGTGGCAGCTATTCGACCCACAAAAGTCTCTGCTGACCTCAACTTAGTACGACATGATAAAGGGGAGACATTACGAGCCTATATGGAAAGGTTCAACACTGTAACAATAGACATTCAGAACCTGAATTTAGAGGTGGCTAACAATGCTCTGATACGCAATACTAGGTGTCAGGATTTCAGTGACTCATTGAGTAAAAAATCTCCAAGTGACTTTACCGAGCTTATGTCTCAAGCTCATAAGTACATAAGGATGGATGAGGCATGACGCCTCCTCAATAGCTCCCATTATGAAGATACGAGCAGAGATTCGTATAGATCTGGACATGAGAGAAGCAATGAGAAAAATAATTCAAGAAGCAGGGGGTCAGGTAGCTCGAATCGAGCTTATGTAGTTTCATCACGATCTGGGGATCATAATGATGATGGTGGACACCCTTAAATGCCTCGAGGGCACAAATTTTAAAGTGGATGAAGGAGAATGATAGGGTGAACTAGCCAAGACCTATGAGGGAAAGCTCTAACAGAGATTAGAGCCTCTATTGCACTTTTCACTAGGATAAAGGTTACAAGATGAATGATTGCAATCAGCTCAAAAGGGAAATTTAATTCCTAGTTCAGAAGGGTAAGCTTGCCCAGTTTGTGAAGACAGCTGATAAGGGTAGAAACCGATCTCCTTCACCTCGGAGACAGGATAATAGATCCAGTACAAGGAAGAGGGCTCTAGCAGGCATTGTTCATGTCATTGCGGGTGGCAAACATTACGACATTTTTTATGATTCTGGAAAAAGAAAAGCAAAAGAGGTGTTCTCCCTAGACTCCAGTTCTCCTGAAGAGAGTTACGAGGTGAAATTCTTGAGTGAGGATGGCGATCATGTTAGACAAACGTACACGAATTCTTTGGTGATAGAAGCCCTGATTCAGGACTATTTAGTCCAACAAATTTTGGTAGATATGGGTAGTGCAGTCAACCTCATCTCTATGTAGGCATATAAAGCGTTAAGAGTGTCTACCAATCTCTTGGAACTAGTATCTGCTCCCCTCATTGGGATATCTGGTCAGCTGGTCAAGGTAGAGGGATCAGTAAAATTATCTTTACAACTTGGGGATGGCGAGGTAGTTCGTACTTGTACCAGTTGTTTCATGATAATAGATATTCATCTGGCTTATAATGTCATTTTTGGGAGGCCATTACTAGCCGGGGTGGATGCATACATCTCTATGTGAAAGCTGTTGTTAAAAGTTCCCACCAGAGGCGGCATTGCAATGCTTTGGGGAAATCAGAAAGTAGCTTGGGAAACATATGTTACAATGCTGAAAGAAGCAAATCAGGCACTCCCATTGGATGCCTTAGATATCTCCACCAATGATGCTCAATAGTAAGCCTTTATTCATGTTTAGCACAATTCGGCAGGACATCATATGCTCTCTTTATTTTATATATTAAGCTCAATTCGGCAGGTTCACTACAAGCTCTTTTATTTTATATTATGCTCAGTTCTGCAGTTTCATCGTGAGCTCTTTATTTTATATATTAAGCTCAGATCGGCAGGTTCACCACGAGCTCTTTTATTTTATATTATGCTCAGTTCGGCGGGTTTGCCACGAGCTCTTTATTTTATATATTAAGCTCAGTTCGGCAGGTTCGCCACAAGCTCTCTATTTTATATTATGCTCAGTTCGGCAAGTTCGCCACGAGCTCTTTATTTTATATTAAGCTCAGTTCGGCAGGTTCACCACGAGCTCTTTATTTTATATATTAAGCTCAGTTCGGCAGGTTCGCCACGAGCTCTTTTATTTTATATTTTGCTCAGTTCGGCAGGTTTGCCACGAGCTCCTTATTTTATATATTAAGCTCAGTTTGGCAGGTTCACCATGAGCTCTTTTATTTTATATTATCCTCAATTTGGCAAGTTCACCATGAGCTCTTTATTTTATATGTTAAGTTCGGTTCTCCAAGTTCGCCACGAGCTCTTTTATTTTATATTATGCTCAGTTCGGCAGGTTCTCCACAAGCTCTTTATTTTATATATTAAGCTCAGTTCGGTATGTTCGCCATGAGCTCTTTTATTTTATATTATGATCAATTCGGCAGGTTTGCCACGAGCTCTCTCTTTCTATTTAATGTCAGCTCATCTCGGTAGGTTCACCACGAGCTCTTTTATTTTATATTATGCTCAATTCGGCAAGTTTGGCACGAGCTCTTTATTTTATATTATGCTCAGTTCGGCAGGTTCACCACGAGCTCTTTATTTTAATTTTTAAGCTCAGTTTGGCAGGTTCGCCACGAGCTCTCTCTTTCTATTTATTATCAGCTCATCTCGGCAGGTTCGCCATGAGCACTATTTACTATTGTAATCTTGGTCTAGCTATATTGATATTCGAGCAAGTTTTATTATTAATGAAAAGCTCAGTTCGGTAATATCGCCACGTGCATTCTTTCAATTATTAGTTCTTTTTTCTAATTGAATTTTCAAAAGCTACTCATGTAGTGACTATATCGCTATCCGAGCATACGGAACTATTTATGCAGGCTTATGCAATAACTCATTACGATTGTTTAGTTTGGAAGAAAACTCATTTTATATATTGAACAAAAAAGGTTACAATTCAACAAATTGGCAGTCCTAGCATTTATTCGTCGAGGTAAACTTCATCCAGCCAGGTTCAGTCCATGTTCGAGTGCCGGTCCTTCACTAATTGGATCAGTTTATCACCGAACGTAACACATTTATCTGCTGCCAGGTCTGTTGCCTAGTATTCGAGCTCCGATCACCTCGGTTCTAGCTTGCCCTTCTCTTTATTTGCTTGCTCCAAGCTAGATTCAGCAGCTCGGCTTCTCTCCTTCTCTTGATCTGGGCGAGCTTCAGCTGCGGTGGCTCTTTCCTTAGCCTCAGCTACCTCACTTCCTTTGGCGAGTATTTTTTTCTCGGCTTCCAGAGCTCAATTCTTTGTTGCTTTTATCTTCGCCCTCACTTCACCAAGAGGTAGCTCGGTTTGATGCCGATTGGGAAGAGTTATTCGGCACTATTATTGGTACGGATGAGGGAGCAGTAGTGGACAAGGGGCTCTGAGTAGGAACACTAGAGCTCGAGGTGGTGGAGGTATGCCGTATTGAAGTTGCAAGTTTATCTCAGTCTTTTCTTTAGCTAGTTCCCTCCACCGAGCTAGTGTTCTCTCCTCAGCATCACTAAGTTACAATGGATTGTCACTGCAATTGATAAACCGACCCCATCGAGTCCTGAAGGGGAAGTCTTGTTCGCTCTCTACAACAAAGAACTGATTCGTCCAGTTCTTTAAAGACTCGGGGTTCCCAACAAACACCCTGTATCCAGGTCAGGCTTGGATATAGCTGTGATCTTCATCGTTAGCCCGGAGTCCGACCACATGTGTAGCTCAAAAGATACAAATGGAGATCTATGTCATTTTCGGCGGCCCGAATTTGCAGTGCTGAGAGTGTGCGCCAGGCATTGGGATGCAGCTGTCTAATAGTTATGTCGTAGAAATCCAGAAATTCAAGCTCGAAGGTTGTCAGTGGAAGACTCACTCTGGCTTTGAAGTCTGCCTCATAGACGACTATGGCCTTCTTCCCTTGGAATTTGGCATTGGCCCTTATGGAAGCACCAGCAGTGCGTATCTTGTATATATAAGGTATGCTTAGCCTTTCTCTCAATGCATTATATTGCCAGGTTTCAAAATATAGCTTATGCTCTCTACCCTTGGAAGCCTCCTTGGTTCTTTCCTCTCTTCTTGTCTTGGTTGGCTGGTACTGGGGGATTCAGGGGGACTGTGAATAGAAAGCCCTTCCTCTACCCTCACTCTTTCAGCAGAACTCTCGGAGGCACTCATGATAAAAAGAGAGAGATAAAGAAAGGACTAGTACAAACCTGAAATTTCAGAAAAGGCTTTGAAGGGAATCTGGAATAGCTGGATCAAGGAACGCCTGGAGATAATAGCTTACAAGAGAAACAAATCTGGGAATTTGTAAGAAGAATGTGCAAATCTGGAACTCTGGAACAATGAAGCAGTAAGGAAGAAATAAGGCTAAAGGGTGAACAGAAGAATGAAGAAAACAAAAGCATGAAAGGGAAGCAAATTCCCTAAACTACAATGAAATAAATAGGCAAGGTGAGTTAGTGGTTATGGGATAAGTGGCAAGAAAGAAGTGGTAGTGTCAAAGATCATTAAGTGAAGCACAGAAATCGAAGCATCAAAATGATGGCATTTAATTGCCCTGGCCGTCATTTCGCATGAAGCGAGGCGTTGTTCTCTCTTCCAGTTGTTACTTTACATGAAATGAGGCGATGTCCTCTCCTTTCCTCTTTTAAGGCCTCACACGCCTGACAGTTATCTTTTTGAATTTTTGGTTTGTTCGGACAGAGCTCGTCTCCATGAGCTATAAAGATTGTTGAAATCCATCAAAGACTTTCATTCCATCACGTCGTATTCAACCTTATCTAACCCGGAATCAATTTTATCTAATCAAGGATCAACCTTATCCATTCAGGAATTAATCCTTATTTAGCCAGTCTTTGAGTTCTGCTCCAGTTAGGACTCTCGGCTCCTGTCCTATTGGGAATGCATATCCTACTCGAAAATGGACTCCTTCTCCATTACTGGTTCCTAACTCTATAAAAGGGGAAATCCAGGTATATTTTTCTTCTTGATTCTTTTCCAATTACAATACTTATTCCATCGTTAATCTTCCTAACTTGAACGTCGAAGTATTCTTGATCGGAAACCTGCTGAAATTCTGTGTTTTCAGGTGATCATTCCAAACTGCCAGCTCATAAATTTTAGATCGTCATTAATGATCAAAGTTTTTTAATCATTTCAATCACGTTTGTGTTGAAGTGAAAGTGGTAATGGATAAAGTAATTTTTGGAGGCAAGATGTTGTAACATTCGAACCATATTTACATAGGGACATAAAGATAAAATTCTACTATGTTCGAACTAAGTTCGGTATGAATTGTTAGAAGCATTTTGCTTTTTTCCTTAATAAAAATTAAAGAAAAAATCTATAATTATAATAACTATCAATCAAAAGAGTTTTTTAAAAATGACATGGCAAGTTTTAAAAGAGTAAGTTTATAAGTAAAATAGTGATATGTCAAATTGCATATAAATTCAAGCTAAATTTATGTCAATAATGAGTAAAAAAAAAACAAAGATAGTTTGCATTTTTAAGGGGATATAATAAATAACCGAGTCACAAAAAAAAATATGAATAATAAATCATAAATAATATTTTATTCATATTAGCTCTTTAATTATTTTTAAAATATTAATTCATTGCGCACATATACACATTGTCTGACTGGATGAAAATACATTTTTATTTTTCAATCCAGATGGTGCACATGCGCCCCTTATCTATATTTATAATAAGCTTGAATTAAAGAAAAAAAAACTTTTGAAAGCTTATATGACAATATTTCAAGTGATAAAATTTTGTAACTAAATGTCAAACATGACAAGTGATAGCCGAACACTCTTTAGGAGCTCGGCCCATCATGCTTGTAGGCCCGGAAAGTCGAGCTAATTGAAATCCCTCAATAAATAGCTCGGCATAATCCAAAACCTAGAGAAGCATGAGTTACCCGATGCCATCCATTCAACGGGTTCGGCCATTACCGTGCTTTTGAGTCTAGTTACCGAACTGTCCAAAAACCTCTCAGCAACGGCTCGAAAAACATGGATAGCTCGATTTCCACCATGAAGACAGTCATTACTCATTAAAGTCTCATCATGAGGACAGCCGTTATTCATTAAAGTCTCATCATGAGGACAACAGTTACTCATCAAAGCCTCATCATAAATGCAGCTGTTATAAATCAAGCAAAGGATCCTATAAAAGGAAGAAGAAAGGTACATTTTGGGTAAGTCTAGATAAAAAAAACAATCTTCTTTCAATTTACTCCCTTTATAAAAAAATCACTAATTTGATTGTCGGAGTCTCCCTTGTCGGACATTCGTCGATTTACTTGTATTTTCAGGTGACTTAGCCAGGAAGGTGCTCTGAAAAATTCTCATTGTCATCATTTGGTGCGGTGAGCGTAGAACCTTCAAAAATTTTCAATGGATCTTTTCCCTGACTTAACCACTGCTGCAATTCCAGCCAGCCAACCATAAGCTTTACCCTCACAAACCCAGCCTCTACTAACCCAGAGTCAATAGCCCCTCGTCCAACTATTTGGCCAACAGATATACCCTCAACAGCCTGCTCCTTATCCAGTCATTCCCAACTTAACTCCATAAACAACCAAGGCTTTTCTAGCTACCCTAACTGCAATGGCAGCTCAGGCACCTCCCATTCAACTGCCCATACAATACTTCCCTCCAGCTCCACGGGCATCCACATCTACCCCCCCAGCTTTTCCACCCCCTGTGGCTCCAGGTTCCACCATAACCCTTACTGCAGATCAGTTTGAGAAACTCTTCGAGGAACGGATGCAAAAATACCAGAATAGAAACACTCTGCAATATCAAAGTAATTTCTGATCACCGTTGGCCAAGGAGATTCTGACAGCCCCGTTCCCAAATATACGATTACCAAACTTGCCTAAATATAACGGCAGTGCTGATCCCAGGGCTCACCATGATCAATTCCACCATACAATGCTCGTCTATACCACGGATGATGCTGTCATGTGTAAGATCTTTCCCCAGACGCTCACGGAGTCAGCTCAGATACGGTTCTGGAATTTGCCCGAGCACTCCATAGCAAGTTTCGCCCAGTTCAGTGACATGTTTATTGCCAAGTTTGTGGCTGCTATCCAACCTACTAAAGTCTTTGTGGACCTTAATTTAGTTTGGCAAGATAGGGGTGAGGCATTGCGAGCTTATGTAGAAAGGTTCAATCTGGTAGCGATGGACATTCAGGATTTGAATTTGGAGGTAGCCAACAATGCCTTAATACGTAACAACCGGTGCCAAGATTTCAGCGATTCACTTAGCAAGAAACCTTCGGGCGATTTTACCGAGCTAATGTCCCGAGCTCACAAGTATATAAGAATGGATGAAGCACGGAGATTGTGCAATAGTTCTCTGTATGACGATGCGGGTCGTGACTTATATAGATCAACATAGGAGAAAGGCACTGGGAGAAATGAGTCGCAAAATCGAGGTTCAGGTGGATCGAACCGAGCTTATGTTGTTTAATCGAGATCTGAGGACCGGAAGGATGATAAGTGGACACCGTTAAATGCCTCAAGAGCACAGATTTTGAAGTGGATAAAATAAAAAGACAAAGTGACCTGGCCTAGACCTATGAGGGAAAGTTCTAGCAGGGATCAGAGCCTCTATTGTGCTTTTCACAGGGACAAGGGCCATGAGACGAACGATTGTAATCAACTTAAGAGGGAGATCAAATTCCTAATCCGGAAGGGAAAGCTCGCCCAGTTTGTCAAGAATGAGAGGGCTAGAGTCAGATCTCGATCGCCTAGAAGGCAGGATAACCGAGCAAATACTAGCAAAAGGGCTCTGGTGGGCGTCATACATGTTATCACGGGTGGTAAACATTATGACATTTTTTATGATTTCGAAAAGAGGAAGGCAAAGGAGGTGTTCACCCTGGACTCTAACCCCCCTGTAGCAGGATAAGAGGCGAGGTTTTCAAACTCGGATTGAGCCCACCGTGGGGCATACCAAACTTTCCCAAGAGCAGCAACTGGCCTCACTCCTTTCTCTTTGACATACAGGGCAGAAGTTGTCATCCCATGTGAGATTGGCATTCCAAGCATCTGAACTTCTTCATATGATGCCGATAGGAATAAGGCAAATCTCTTATACCACCTGGATAGGTTCGAGGAAATTAGGGAGTCCGCCCAGTTGCAATCAGTGATATATAAGCAGAGAATGTCATCGTATCATGATCGGATCCTTAAAGCCCGGTCCTTTCGGGTTAGACAGCTTGTTCTCAGGAAGGTTGTTGCCACTCACTCGGCTTTTAGAGTTGGAAAGCAGAGCCCAAATTGGGAAGGTCCTTATATAATATATGAAGTTAATGGAGCCGCCTACAGGCTGAAGGACCTTTCGGGAAAGTTGCTTCCTCATTCTTGGAATATCTCCAATATGAAGCGTTATTTTCAGTGAACAAACTCATTTCGGCGTGATCGCCACAAACATCTGTAATTTTTGTAAGCTGGGTACAGCTCATTTCGGCGTGATCGCCACGAGCATTTGTAATTTTTGTAAGCTGGGTACAGCTAAGTCACTATCCAAGCATAGCTTATTATCAATGAAAAGGCTCAGTTCGGCAAACATCGCCAAGGGCATTAAAATCAATTTTAGTTTTGTTTAAATACGTGAGTTATTTACACAATTGTGGTTGTGATTATCCAAACATACGGAACCATTCACGCCAGTATATGCAAACCCAAGACAATTATCCAGTTCGGAAGAAGTCTATTTTATAAAAAAAAAAGTTACAATTCAGAAGCAAAAATTGACAGGTCAGCATTTATTTATCAGGGTAAACTTCATCCAGCCAGAACCAGTCCATGTCCGGATGCCGGTCCTTTACCGACTGAATCAGCTTACCCCCAAATGAAATACACTTATCGGCAGCCATATCTGCCACTCGGTATTCGAGCTCCGAACACCTTTACTCCAACTCGGCTCGTTCTTTATTCATTACTTCTTATCCGAGTTGGGCTTCTCCCAAGCTAAATTCGGCCGCACTGCTCTTTTCTCTCTCCTGTGATAGGCGAGCCTAAGCCATCGCAGCTCTTTCCTTAGCCTCAGCAACTTCGCTCACCTGTGTAAGCATCTTTCGCTCTACCTCCAAAGCCCGCTTCTTCGCATCCTCCATCTTTGCCTTCATCTCGCCGAGCTCATACTGGAGCTGGGTCGCCTCTTTTTTCGTATTATTGCTTAGGCTGATAAGTTTATTCATTTTGCCAATCACGGCTCCCGTCACCATTGATAATTGTGAAATTAATGATATTTTTAGTGTGTTTTTATTTATTTATTTAAGTTAATTTAGTATTTATTTGGTTGAATTATAGTTGAATTAGTTAATTTTATATTTTAGAGTTTAATTGTTGATTTTGGTATTTTTCAGGATTAAAATAAAGGAAAAAGGATTTAATTGAAAATAATGCTAAGTTTGGATCAATTTGGTAATTCTCAGATTTGTGGAAGTCAAAGAATGGAATAAAGTGCATGTGCATAATGCACGGGAGTGCAAATTCTCACATGGCCAAGTGATTGTTATTTGCTTAATGCACGGGAGTGCAAAATTTCACATGGCCGTGCATTTGCAATTAGAAAATTCAACACGACAGTGCAGTTTGATGACTTTTTCTTCAACTGCCAGCGTTTTCATAAATTCAAAACCTACCAAATTTCCAAAGAAAAGAGAGAATCGTTTTCCCATTTACCGACCGAAAGAATTTCGGCAATAAAAAGTCAGAAAGAATACCAGATCGAGGAGGAGAGTTTTCTGGAACGAAAAAGAAAGATTTATTTCTGCAACTTAAGATTTAGATTTTTTGATATAGTTTTAGAGTTTAATTTATGCTGTTGTTATTTTAAATCGGAGAGAATAATCAGAGATAGTGGGAAGTTATTATTTCTTTTTGAAGTTTTGAGAATAGATCAGACGGAAGAACATCAATTTTATTATTGTAAGAATTTCATTTTCAGATCTCAAATGGGTAATATCAACTTATCTCTATTTAATTCAGTTTTTATTTCAATTATGAGTGAGTAGTCTCTTTTCTTGTTAAGGGATGCTTTGAATCCCCAATAATCATGTGAATGCTTTGTGTGGATTGATTTATGCATATGCTTCAGTTTTATCTTCTCTGAATAAATCTGTTGGTTATTGAAATTAATGCCAGTTTAAGATTGATCTACTGTGATAATCTTTGATTATATTCATTTTATGAACTTACACATACTCTGTTCTATTTCTATTGATTTTCACTGGTTTGATTAATCCGAGATGGTAGTTAAATCTGTGGATCTCTATTTTAATAGGTTCAGAATTGTAGAAGATAATTGAGCTTTGATATCTTAATCCGGGATGGTAGGATCATCTAAGTTTAGGACTTAAAGACCTGTTTCGATGCTAAAATATGTGCTGAATCCAGGATGGTAGGTGCATATCTTAGAAAAGCTTGATCCGAAAGGCAGGCTATGGTATAGGCTAGGTTGTTCACTGATTTGCATATGTTATTGATAAGTTAAAGCATTTACATGGATCTGTTGGGGAGGATGAGTATTCCTTGACAAGATCTTTTAAGTTATTTCATCAAATCTGTATTGGTATTGAGTCTGTTTAATATTCTCTAATTAGTTATTTTATCAATTACAGTATTTAATTTTCACCTTAAATAATTAATCACATCAAACAATTGGGAATTCTTTAGCATACATTTAATTGTTAAAATTTTACACAACACAGTCCCTTGGGTTCGATAACTTGTGGTCTTAATTATACATCACTATATTACTTGCCGATTCAGTACACTTGCTGAGGTCGCGTCAAGTTTTTGGCGCCGTTGCCGGGGACTGGCGTTGTTAGTAAGTTTTAATTCTTATTTGTATGTGTTTTTATTTTTCTGATTTTGTTAATTTTTTATTCTTTTCAGGTAGTTGTGGTGTATGAGCAGATTGAGGCAAGAAGAAGTAGCACCTTACGACCCTGAAATCGAGAGGACTTTGCATCAACGCAGGAGAGCCAACAGAGACAACAACATGGAAAACGATCCTCTCCCTATTGATGAATTTCCTCCCGAGAACGAACAAGTACCACGAGCACGAGAAGAGATGCTGGGTAATTATGGAGAAGAAGTCCCAAGGCAGAGGACAATAAGAGACTATGCTGTACCAAGATGGAATGAGGATCACAGGACAATTGTGTTGCCTAGGGGAATGCAATTTGAACTTAAACCAGCAACCATTACTATGGTACAAAGAAACCAGTTTTCAGGATCAGAATTGGAGGATCCTGCACAACATTTAGATATATTTTTGGAGGTCAGTGACACAGTTCAAATACCAGGTGTCACTTCTGACTCAGTAAGGTTGAAATTGTTCCCATTTACGCTGATTGGAAAAGCAAGGGATTGGTTGCAGATGTTACCAAGTCAATCAATACGATCATGGGAGCAATTACAAGAGAAATTCCTAATGAGATTTTTCCCTCCCACCAAAACCGCAAGAATTCGTAACAGCATTATGGGTTTTGCTCAAATGAATGAAGAGCCTTTTCATGAGGCTTGGGAGAGATTTAGGAGACTATTGAGAAGTTGCCCGCACCATGAAATAGCTGTACATCAACTGATGACTTTATTCTATGCTGGAGTTACACTACAGACAAGGTCACTTTTGGATGCATCATCAGGAGGTTCCTTTTTGAATAGGTTGCCAGAAGAAGCTTTTCTTATGTTGGATGAGATGGCAGCAAATGATGCTCAATGGGCTGCTCCAAGATCAATTCCAAAAAGGCAAGGAATACACAATGTGGATGAAGTATCAATGCTGAAGGCACATATAGAATCAATGCAGAAGGAGATGAGCGGATTGAAGGTTCAAAATGTGTCCTCAGTCTCTCAAGAGAGTGGGCATTATGAAAGTGTTCAATATAGTCAAGAAGGTGGAACCATGGGAGATGTAAATGCTGTAGGAGACTACCGCAGGAATGACCCTTACAGCAACACTTATAACCCAGGTTGGAGGAGCCATCCTAACTTCTCTTGGAAGGATGGAAATCAGAATGCGTCATCTTCTCAACCACAAGGGAGAGCCCCTTTCAATCAAAACATGCATAACAGCCACAATCAGTCATACCAACATCAATCGTCCACTCAATACCAAGCACCATATCCATCGAACTATAACCAAGGGCAGGGCTCAAACCAATCCCATTCTCAAGCTTATCACCCACCGGGTTATCAACCAAGACCACCAGTACAAGAAAAGAAGCCAAATTTGGAGGATATGTTGGCTAGCTTCATGAATAGTCAGCAACAGTTTTTGAACAGCCAACAACAATTTATGGCCAGTCAAGAAGCAAGGTGGAAATCCCAAGAACAATGGAATCGGAATCAAGACGCATCAATGAGAAATTTAGAAACTCAATTGGGACAACTTGCAAATTCTGTGTCTCAAAGACAACCAGGAACATTTCCATCAAATGTGGACCGGAATCCTAAGGAAGAGGCGAAAGCAATCACTTTGAGAAGTGGAAGAGAGATGGCACCAAGAGAGGACCAAGGTAAAAATTCTTCACCATCCACAAGTAAGGAGGAGCCAACGCGGGAGGTAAGTAATCCTAACTCTAAGGTAGAGGTTAATGAAAAGACTCCTAAAAATGATAAGGGTAAAAGTCTAGTGAATCCTAGAGTAGAGGATCTTGATATCAATAGATTGCCATTTCCTGCTGTAGCTAAAAAAGAAAAGAAAAATGAGCAATTGGCTAGATTTTTAGAAATGTTTAAGAAACTACATATTAATCTACCATTTGCTGAAGCTTTAGCTCACATGCCTAACTATGCTAAATTCATGAAAGAATTATGTTCCAATAAAAAGAAATTAGAAGGGCATGGAACTGTGCAGCTTACAGAAAATTGCAGTGCATTGATAATGAACAAAATTCCTGAAAAATTGGAGGATCCAGGTAGTTTCACTCTACCCTGTGCAATTGGTGAAGATTTTAATGGAAATGCCTTATGTGATTTGGGGGCGAGCATAAATTTGATGCCTTATTCTATTTGCAGGAAGCTGAATCTTGGAGAGCTCAAGGAGACTGGAATGAGACTCCAACTTGCAGATAGGTCGGTAAGGAGACCCAAATGAGTGATCGAGGATTTATTGGTGAAAGTGGGGAAATTTATTTTTCAAGTAGATTTTGTAGTAATGGAAATGGAAGAGGATCGGAAGATACCATTGATTGTGGGAAGACCATTTCTAAATACAGCAAAGGCGCTGATTGATGTACATGGTCAGACAGTTACCTTGAGATTCAATGATGAGAAATTAGTGGTGGATATGAACAAGGCTCAAAAGTATCCAATGGGAGATGTGGAAGAGTCTGTTTATTTTATGGATGCAGTAGATGAGTGTATAGAGGAAGTGCAAGAAAAAATAGAAGGAGAAGTAATAGCAGCTGTAGAAAAAGAAGATGGAAAAGAGGAAGTACAGCAAGAAGAGTTTAAGCCAAAAGAGGGGGATTCAAATTCTGAACTTAAACCCCTTCCTTCTCATTTAAAATATGTATTTTTAGAAGATGAGAAAAAGCCAGTGATTATTTCTTCTTTGTTGACAGATATCGAGGAGAAAATGCTACTTGAGGTGTTGAAAAAGCACAAAGGAGCCATTGGATGGGAAACCTCAGATTTGAAGGGGATTGACCCAAGTTACTGCACACACCGAATTCCGATGGAAGAAGAATGTAAGCCGGTTGCTCAACCTCAAAGGAGACTTAATCCGGCAATGCAAGAAGTGGTAAAGAAGGAGGTATTGAAACTCCTTGACTCAGGTATTATCTATCCTATTTCTGACAGTAAGTGGGTTAGTCCAGTACAGTGCGTGCCTAAGAAGGGGGGGATGACTGTGGTTAAAAATGAGCTGAATGAATTGATCCCGACTCGTACTGTTACGGGGTGGAGAGTTTGTATTGATTTCAGAAGGTTAAACAATGCCACAAGAAAAGACCATTTTCCCTTACCATTTATTGACCAAATGTTAGAAAGGTTATCAGGTAATAAGTTTTACTGTTTTTTAGATGGGTACTCGGGATATTTACAAATCCCTATAGCCCCTGAAGACCAAGAGAAAACAACTTTTACTTGCCCTTATGGCACATTCGCCTATAGGAGAATGCCTTTCGGATTATGTAATGCACCGGCTACGTTTCAGCGGTGTATGATGGCTATCTTTCATGATTTCATAGAGAAATTTATGGAGGTTTTTATGGATGATTTCACCATTTATGGGGCTGACTTTAAAAATTGTTTAGAGCATCTTGATGTAGTGCTAGGGAGGTGTGAAAAAACCAACTTAGTACTAAATTGGGAAAAATGTCACTTTATGGTGAGAGAAGGCATTGTACTTGGACACAAAATTTCTGAAAATGGGATAGAGGTCGATAGGGCCAAGGTAGAGGTGATAGAGAAGTTGCCACCCCCAACTAGTGTAAAGGGTATTAGGAGTTTCTTGGGACATGCAGGGTTTTATCGACGTTTTATCAAAAATTTTTCGAAAATTGCTAAACCCTTGTCAAATTTGCTTATGAAAGATGCTCCTTTTAATTTTGACAGTGAATGTATGCTAGCTTTTGAAACTTTGAAGCAACGGCTAATTTCAGCTCCGGTAATTATATCTCCGGATTGGAATTTGCCGTTTGAATTAATGTGTGATGCTAGTGATTTTGCAGTTGGGGCAGTGCTTGGACAAAGGCGAGATAAAGTATTTTGTGCAGTTTATTATGCTAGTCATACTTTGACAGGAGCACAGGTTAACTACACAACCACTGAGAAAGAACTTCTAGCAATTGTGTATGCTTTTGAGAAGTTCAGACCATACTTGCTGGGAGCAAAAATCGTGGTGTGGTCAGACCATGCAGCTTTGAGGCATTTGTTTGCCAAAAAGGAATCCAAGCCAAGGCTGATTAGATGGGTGCTGTTATTGCAAGAGTTTGATTTGCAAATCAAGGACAAGAAGGGAGCGGAAAATTTTGTAGCAGATCATTTATCGAGATTGGAGAGTGAACACATTGAAGAAGGGGAAATTTTGGATTTGTTTCCTGATGAACATATCTGTGCTTTATTTGCATGTGAAATTTCTGTCCCTTGGTTCGCTAATATAGCCAACTTTCTTGCAGGAGGCTTTATGCCAAAAGACTTTACATGGCAACAAAGGAAGAAGCTGCGAGATGATGCCAAATATTACATTTGGGACGAACCGTACTTATTCCGCTTGTGTGCCGATCAAGTAATAAGAAGGTGCATTTCAGATGGAGAAAAAGGAGAAATCATTAAGGCTTGTCATAGTGGGGAAGCTGGTGGCCATCATGGGCCAAATCGAACGGTAGCAAAAATTTTATCTTCTGGTTTTTATTGGCCTACCATGTTTAAAGATGTTCAAAGTTTTGTGAAAACATGTGATAGATGTCAACGGGTAGGAAATATTTCTAAGAAAGATGAAATGCCGTTAACCAATATGCTTGAAGTGGAATTATTTGATGTGTGGGGGATAGATTTCATGGGGCCTTTTCCAATATCCTTTGGTTTTGAGTATATATTAGTAGCTGTGGATTATGTGAGTAAGTGGGTAGAAGCCATAGCTACTAAGACTTGCGATGCCAAAATTGTACTAGAATTCCTTAGGAGGAACATTTTCACTAGGTTTGGCACGCCAAAGGCCATAATTAGTGATGGGGGAAGGCACTTTGTTAATCATCAATTTACTGTCCTATTAAAGAAATTTGGTGTGAGGCACAAAATTACCACCCCATATCATGCTCAAGCAAATGGACAGGTTGAGGTTTCTAATAGAGAACTCAAAACAATCCTAGAAAAGACTGTAAATTCATCTAGGAAGGATTGGTATTTGAGGCTGGATGAAGCTTTATGGGCCTATAGAACCGCATTCAAAACGCCTATAGGGTTATCCCCGTTTAAGTTAGTATATGGTAAGTCATGCCATCTCCCTGTCGAACTTGAACACAAAGCTTATTGGGCAACCAAATTTCTTAATTTTGATGTTAAGAGTGCAGGTGAAAAGAGACTTCTCCAGATGAATGAATTGGAAGAAATACGCTTTTGGTCGTATCAACAAGCGGAGAAGTATAAGGAAAATACGAAGAGATGGCACGACAAGAAACTGATCAGAAAGGAATTCACTCCAGGTATGAAAGTCTTATTGTATAATAGTCGATTAAGGTTGTTTCCTGGAAAATTGAAGTCGCGGTGGACGAGACCATTTGAAGTGGTAAGTGTGACTGACTTCGGAGCTATCACGATCAGAAAACAACCTGGGAGTGAGGAATTCAAGGTAAATGGCCATCGATTAAAACCATATTTTGAGAACCGCGCTGAATTGGCAGCGGTAATCATTATTTTCGAAGCTGAGTGAGGTAAATTCAAAGTCTAGCTGAGGACTCTTAAACTCAGAACTACATTCTCTACTCTATTTGTTTTAATTTTAAATTTTAGTCATTTTTATTTCTTGTGTGTTTTTAGTTAGTTTAAATTTTTGCCAATAGATTCATGAACTACAAAGATACAAAGTTGAAGCAAATTGGATTGCAGAGTCTGGACATATGCATGATAAAAGTTTTTAAAGCAGGGCATTAGTTTGAGTTTTTTTTATAATGCATAAATAGATGGATGTGTGATTCAATTAAATTAAGGAGTAAAAAAAAAAATAGAAGCATTGTAGGCTAATTTAGCAATTTATTTAGTCGAATTTTTAGCATGAATAATTTTAGTCCCAGAATTTTTTTAAGTCACAGAGGTAAATTACTCAGCTGCGTAAGCAATTGTCCCGCCGCGTGAAAAAATGCCCAGTCGCGTAGAAACTGCCCTGGCCGAGTGAGGCCATGCGCGGCCACGCATAGAAACGAACCCGCCGCGCAAGGAACTGCGCGGCCGAGTGGGAATTTGCCCACCTGCGCAAGAGCCATGCGCGGCTGAGTGGGAAATTACCCACCTGCGCATGGCCCATGCGCAGCTGCGCATAAGAGATGCGCAGCCGCGCATCTTCCATGCGCAGCCGCGCATGTGCTGCGCATCTCCCTTGCGCGGCTACGCAAGGCAAGGCAATGCCTTTGCGCAGCCGCGCAACTCCCCCCTCCCTCCCTCACGCAGCCGCGCGTGTGTGCTGCCCCCTTGCCCCTTTTATTTATTTGTTTCTATTTTATTTCCAAAAGCTCAGTTTTACTCTCTCTTGCATAACCCGCGCAGTGCATCTCCTTCACCCACTCACACACATAAACCTCCATTTCTCAAATTTCTTGCATCATTCCACACCATTTCAGTTCAAGTAAGTGTTTTTCTAAAGATTACTCCTTAAATTTGATTAATTATTTCCATTTTTACTTTATTTTTTTTTTCCTTAATGTACATGATTTGGGTTAATTTCAACATGCCATTTAAATCTCATTTTAAATTCTTTTGGCAAGTTTAGTTGTTGTGTGCCTAATGTGCATGTACATGTTGCTTATTTTGAATTTTGGTGGCTAACACACCTTAATTTGGCTTCCAAATTCACTGTCAAACATGTGCACACCACCTGCTCGATGAAATGCCCCAATCAATTTTTTCAATTTTGTTCATGGTTTCTCATTGTGTGCCGTATCTCTACATTGTGATTTTCATTTGCTATTGATCAATTTTCATTCACGAAATGGCGATCAAATAAAAATAAAAAAATAAAAAAATAAAAATAAAAAAATAAAAAAAAATAAAAATAATAATAATAATAATAATAATAATAATAAAATTTACTTCTGCTTGTGTTTTCTCTTTTACAAATTTTTGCCCAATTGTCTGCATTCCCATTCTTCTATTTCAATATTGCATCTGGTAGTTACTTGCTATTATTTTGGTGTTGCCATTTTGCATGCTCATAATTTTTTTTTATTTTCACAGTGGCACCTAAAAAGGCGAAGAACACTGAAGCCTCAAGCTCTTCTGGCACTCATATACCTTCTTATGTCAATCCAGAAAAATCTGACATGTATGAGTACTTCAGCACGTGCCAATATGTCCAACCAGCATTTCTCAGTCGTTTTTATCTGCATGTTCCTGTTGGAGACCTTTGGACAGAGATATTACCATTGATTCAGGGCATCGGCTGGGAACAGTTTATGGAGCATAAGGTGCAGGTATTTCCAGATCTTGCTCGGGATTTATTATATTCTTTTGAATGTCATTTTGATGGAGATAGAAATGCTTATGGCACTATTAAGTTTCGGTTGGGTAAGAAGGGTTATTCAATGTCCTTTAAGAAATTCTCACAGCATTTAGGATTCTCACCTGATGCATTGGTGGAACTACCTAATGCCTCTACTGAAGAAAATTGGGAAAAAATTCGTGATCCATTAAATGCTGAGCCGTGGAGAGGTGGTAAGCCTAAAGTTCATGCACTTCGGGATCATGCTTTGAGAATTATTCACAGATTTCTATCCCGAAGTATATATAATAATCTTCAAAGCCTGAGTTCACTTAATGCTTCACAGATTATGTTACTTAGGTGTATGGTGGATGGTATTCCTATTAATGGCTCTTTGCTTATAGCACAGCGGATACAAGATTTACAAAAGTGTTCTGCGAATATTTCTGCTGTTTCCATCGGTTGGATAGCAACCGTTCTGGCTGAGGCTGTTAATTATACTCGTTCTTTTGGCGATCCACTTGATGGTGACATAGCTTATATTGATAATGTCATGCTTAAACGCATGAAGATTTGGAAAACAAAGCCAAGATGTCACTGGACAACTCGAGAGGAATATCTGAGAGAAAATGGCATACATATTGATGAGATTCCGGGAGCGCCAAATGATAACAGAGGTGATGATGAGCCAGCAGCGGTTCCACCAGCTGAGACAGCTATGCCATCTGATTTAGAAGATCACCTTAACCGGCTTAGCAGCAGGATGGACCACCAGCAGATCCGCTTGGATAGGATGCAGGGGAGGATGGATACCATGCAGGATACTATTGTTGAGGTTAAGCAGACCATGGAGAAGTTCGTGCATGATTTCTGGACACGTTTTCCTCCACCACCACTCCCACCACCACCTTAGATGGCTTACTACATTTGCTGTGGACAGCAAAAATTTTTGAAGGGGGTAGAGCTTGTTCAGTTAAGCTCAATTTTGGTTCAGGAAGTAGACACATCTTACCCCTTTATTGTTCATGAATCTATATTCTGTTTATTTATTTTGATGTTTTTATTTTTATTTTTATTTTTAATTTGATGTTTTATAAGTTATGTAATAACTTTTACCCTTAGCGTAATGAATGAGAGTTGCTTTACAATTTTCTAGTTTTGCTTAGAAATAACATTAGTTTTTTTTATTACCATTTAGTTTACACTAAAACTTAGTTTGCCCCTGTTATTCCTCAAATATTGAACATATTGAACTTAAATTTTAGAATGTGCAATTAAGGACTTTTGCTTAGCACGAGAACAAACATGTTGTTTGATGAATTTTTAGCTAGATTAACATTCAATTTGGCTTAAATTTGTTAGTTTCTACTTTTTGAGCACATAAGACCCGTTTTTTATTTTCTTTAAATTAAAAAATATTTATATGAAAAAAAAATAAAAAAAATAAAAAAAATAAAAAAAATGCATAAAATAGTTGAGCAAGGAATTTTAGAGCACTAGAACCTTCCTCATCACCCTTCAAAGCATACAAATAACTCAATTCAACTTAGAAAGTGATCTAGGCAATATTTTCTTGTTTAACCATATTTTGACCTATTTTCCTACCCTTTTTATACATTGATCCTTGTTAGCCAAGTTGAGCTTAATGAGATATGCTAAAAGCGTGTCAAAATGTTATATTTTTGATATACCTGTACAAATTACCATATAGCCTAAAAAGCCTTTTGCCTACCTTTTATAGAGTTGCCACTCTAGGATTGTGTAGATTAACAGGAATGGATTTATGGGTATAGTAAGACAATTTCATTTTCAAGGATTATGGCTAAAGTCAAATAATAGTGGAAATTATACTTTGTAACTATCCAGGGTATCATTGTATTGCCGAAAAAAAAAAAAAAGTTGAAATTACAAATAACATGCATGGCAAAATCTTAAGTGTGGGGTACTTACAAGGGAAAATAATTATGACTTCTTTTTAGAAGGGGTATAAATTGTGAAAGTGAGAGATTTTAATTAGTTTCTCTCATAAGAGCTGTGAATTATCAAAGGTTAAGCAAGTTAAGTTCTTTATTGATAAGTTAATGGGAGACACTTTAGAATTGTTAGTCTATTTGATCTTAGAGTGGCTATTTTATTGTTTGATCCTTTATCCATTCTTTGATAACTAATACCTTAACCCCATTACAACCTTTGAAAGACCTAAGTGATTCTAAGTTTTGTTTTTAAGTTGTTCAGTGGAGATGACCTTCGGGTTCCGGTGCTAAAGGAGAGGCTTATGGTGTTTCTAGAGTTTCAAATGCGAAACCATTTGTACATTGAAGTGTACATTCATTCTAAGCTTGGCTATAAGTTTGCATTGGTGTTTTGATTTTTTTTAAATACTTAAAATGTTTTGGTCTTGCACACACACAAAGAAACTAACTTATTTTGCCTTGTTTGAATTTATTGTGGTTGAAATTTTTAAGTGCTCTTGTTAAATTGCTAAGCATGATTCTGAATTGCATGATTCTTTATTTCAGCTTGATTATTTTGAGGAGTTGGATTGTTCTAATTTGCTCGGGGCGAGCAAAGTCTAAGTGTGGGGTATTTGATAATTGTGAAATTAATGATATTTTTAGTGTGTTTTTATTTATTTATTTAAGTTAATTTAGTATTTATTTGGTTAAGTTATAGTTGAATTAGTTAATTTTATATTTTAGAGTTTAATTGTTGATTTTGGTATTTTTCAGGATTAAAATAAAGGAAAAATGATTTAATTGAAAATAATGCTAAGTTTGGATCAATTTGGTAATTCTCAGATTTGTGGAAGTCAAAGAATGGAATAAAGTGCATGTGCATAATGCACGGGAGTGCAAATTCTCACATGGCCAAGTGATTGTTATTTGCTTAATGCACGGGAGTGCAAAATTTCACATGGCCGTGCATTTGCAATTAGAAAATTCAACACGACAGTGCAGTTTGATGACTTTTTCTTCAACTGCCAGCGTTTTCATAAATTCAAAACCTACCAAATTTCTGAAGAAAAGAGAGAATCGTTTTCCCATTTACCGACCGAAAGAATTTCGGCAATAAAAAGTCAGAAAGAATACCAGATCGAGGAGGAGAGTTTTCTGGAACGAAAAAGAAAGATTTATTTCTGCAACTTAAGATTTAGATTTTTTGATATAGTTTTAGAGTTTAATTTATGCTGTTGTTATTTTAAATCGGAGAGAATAATCAGAGATAGTGGGAAGTTATTATTTCTTTTTGAAGTTTTGAGAATAGATCAGACGGAAGAACATCAATTTTATTATTGTAAGAATTTCATTTTCAGATCTCAAATGGGTAATATCAACTTATCTCTATTTAATTCAGTTTTTATTTCAATTATGAGTGAGTAGTCTCTTTTCTTGTTAAGGGATGCTTTGAATCCCCAATAATCATGTGAATGCTTTGTGTGGATTGATTTATGCATATGCTTCAGTTTTATCTTCTCTGAATAAATCTGTTGGTTATTGAAATTAATGCCAGTTTAAGATTGATCTACTGTGATAATCTTTGATTATATTCATTTCATGAACTTACACATACTCTGTTCTATTTCTATTGATTTTCACTGGTTTGATTAATCCGAGATGGTAGTTAAATCTGTGGATCTCTATTTTAATAGGTTCAGAATTGTAGAAGATAATTGAGCTTTGATATCTTAATCCGGGATGGTAGGATCATCTAAGTTTAGGACTTAAAGACCTGTTTCGATGCTAAAATATGTGCTGAATCCAGGGTGGTAGGTGCATATCTTAGAAAAGCTTGATCCGAAAGGCAGGCTATGGTATAGGCTAGGTTGTTCACTGATTTGCATATGTTATTGATAAGTTAAAGCATTTACATGGATCTGTTGGGGAGGATGAGTATTCCTTGACAAGATCTTTTAAGTTATTTCATCAAATCTGTATTGGTATTGAGTCTGTTTAATATTCTCTAATTAGTTATTTTATCAATTACAGTATTTAATTTTCACCTTAAATAATTAATCACATCAAACAATTGGGAATTCTTTAGCATACATTTAATTGTTAAAATTTTACACAACACAGTCCCTTGGGTTCGATAACTTGTGGTCTTAATTATACATCACTATATTACTTGCCGATTCAGTACACTTGCTGAGGTCGCGTCAACCATGCTGCTCTGTAAGTTCAAGAGGAAAATAAGTTAAAAGACTGACAATGAAACAATTAATGAGCATCAGCACAAACTTACCTCCACTTCATGTCTCTTCATAACATGACTCGGCTACTTGGCGCTAAGCTGCAGCAGTGGGGTGGTCTCAGCAGGGACACACGACATTAAGTGAGCGAAAATGTTAAAATTCGGGTTGTCTTTAGACCAACATCTCCCTTATCGCTACCAGAATTATCGAGCATTGTCAGTCAAAGACTTCAATTCTTTGGTCCATGACCCCAGATCAGGAGCAGATGTTTTTTCTCTGCCTGGGCAGGGGTGTTTGATAGAGTTCGAAGGTTAGGGAGAGCCGTCAGGCACCATTATCAGGGACACCGGTGGTGCCATGGACAGGGGACTCCGGGTTGGAGTGCTTGAGCTAGGGGTAACGGTTGCCGGGGGACCTTCATTTAGGATGGCAGCAGTAGCCGGGGAACCTTCGTTCGGGATGGCAGCAGATGGGCCTCCTCTAAATTTTTGCCTCTTGGCTCTTATTAATTCAGCTACGCTCAGATTAGAGCTTTTCTTCATGGCTGCGAAAAAGCAAGCAATAAGGAACAAATCAGAACCCAAGGAAAAGAAGTGAAGTTTACCTTTTCATTTTGAGCTCGATCTCTGAGGTGGTAGGGGTATGCCGAACTAGAGTTGCAAGTTTATATCAACCTTCTCCTTGACCAGTTCCCTCCACTGAGCCAGGGCTCGCTCCTCATCATTATTGAGCATCAAAGGATTATCGTTCCTATTCACGAAACGACCCCAGTTAGTTCGGAAGGGGAAGTCTGTTTCACTCTCTATAACGAAGAACCAGTCCTTCCACTTCTTTAGTGACTCAGTGTTCCCGGCAAACACCCCGTACCCGGGCCGAGATTGTATGTAGTTATGATCTTCCCCGTTAGCTCGGAGCCCAACGTTGTGAGTAGCTCGAAAGAGTCTGATGGTGAGGTCTATGTCATGCTTCGTAAACCATATTTGCAGCATCGAGAGGGTGCGCTAGGCATTGGGATGCAGTTGGCTAATCGTCATGTCATAGTGGTTCAGAAATTCAAGCTCGAAGGCAGTCAGTGGAAGGTTCACTCCTGCTTTGAAATCGGCTTCGTATACAACTATGGTTTTCTTCCCTTGGAATTTGGCATTGGCCCTAAGAGAGGCGCCGGCAGCATGCACTCTGTACTGATAAGGAATGCCAAGCTTTTCCCTCAGCGGGCCCATATCACTAGATGTCAGGGCGGAGCTTATGCTCCCTACTTGGGGAAGCCTTTGTGGCTCTCTTCTTCCTTCCTGTCGTCATTGGCCAGTGCTGGGAGAGTTGGGGGTACTCTGAGCAGTAAGCCCTTCTTCTACCCTCATCCTTTCAGTGGAGCTCTCAGAGGAATTCATAATGGAAGGATATGAGAGAAAAGGTATAGACCTGGAAATTTCAGGAAGATGCCTTCGAAAGCAAATCTGGGTGACGCTAGATCAGGAAGCGCCTGAGGACGATCGCCGGAGAAGGACAACAAACTAAAAACGGGAGGATAGAAAAGATGAAAAGGGAGAAAAGATGAACGGTGAAATTGGGGACGAAAACGTGAAAGAGAAGCGAAATCCCTAAAATGGAATGGCATTTATAGGCAGAGCACACTAATAATCAGGAGACAGGTGGCAAATATTGAGAGGCAGTGTCAGAGGCCATTAAGGCAAGCACAATTATCCAAGTGCTACAATAATGGCAGTTGAAGGCCTTAGCCGTCACTTCGCGGGATACGAGGCACTGTCCTTTCCACCTTTCTGCCTCACGCGCCTGATAGTTATTGTCTAAATTATGATTTGCCGCCCAAATAAAATAAATATCATCCACCTGGGGGGGACTTATGATAGCCGAACACTCTTTAGGAGCTCAGCCCATCATGCTTATAGACTCGAAAAGTCGAGCTAATTGAAATCCCTCAGTAAACAGCTCGGTATAATCCAAAACTTAGAGAAGCATGAGTTCCTCGAGGTCATCCATTCAATGGGTTCGGCCATTACCGTGCTTTTGAGTCTAGTTACCGAACTGTCCAAGAACCTCTTAGCAACAGCTCGAAAAACATGGATAGTTTGGTTTCCACCATGAGGACAGCCGTTACTCATTAAAGTCTCATCATGAGGACAGCCGCTACTCATTAAAGTCTCATCATAAAAGCAGCTGTTATGAATCAAGCAAAAGATCCTATAAAAGGAAGAAGAAAGGTACATTTTGGGTAAGTCTAGATAAAAAAAACAATCTTCTTTCAGTCTACTCCCTTTACAAAAAAGATCACTAACTTGATCGTCAGAGTCTCCCTTGTCGGATATCTGTCGATTTACTTGTGTTTTCAGGTGACT
The DNA here is from genome assembly GCA_947683425.1 of Excoecaria cochinchinensis. Taxonomy (NCBI): domain Eukaryota; kingdom Viridiplantae; phylum Streptophyta; class Magnoliopsida; order Malpighiales; family Euphorbiaceae; genus Excoecaria; species Excoecaria cochinchinensis. The sequence goes on from CANTUQ010000037.1 coordinate 8,218,649, forward strand.
TAGCCAGGAAGGTGCTCTGAAAAATTCTCATTGTCATCAACAAGATTTTAAAGCACTCTTAATTTTATATAAAAAAAAATAGTGGAAGACTCACATAAAATAACAAATCATAATTTTATAAGTATCTAGATTTATTGAGATGAGATGAGTTAATTTGTTAAATTTTTGAATTTTTCAAGAAAGATCATTTAGGAAGCATTAATTAATAGTTATATATCAAGAGTCATTTTGGTGACTGATAGTTTTCGAAGTATCAGAAATTGTACGAGCGGGTCAAGGCAATGGTTCAGCCTAACACGATTAGATTTCTGTTGTTTGCAAAAGATCTTGCTCGAGTGGACCGGACAAGAACACTCCGATGCTTAAGTTAGCAATGTGAAGAGAAAGATCTCAAGATAAAAATTTCTCAAAATGGCATTACCTTAGTCTACAGTACTTGGGTATTTATAGGGAGCTCCTGAGAAGGGCACTCAAGTCCACTATTTAGGTGTCAGAGTAGGAAACGGCGATGTGACAAAGGACAAATAGGAAAGGCAAGTCTGAGGCGTTTGGAGGTGTACTAGCGAGATGTCTTGTCAGACGGACTGCATAGGCACCGCCATCAGACATGATTGCAATCTTTTCATGCTCCTGCAATGTGTAACGCTCTGGTTCCTTTCTCTATTATTGGGCTTTCTGGGCCGAAGCTTATTTTGGCCTTGTGATCACTTTAGTGTTGTCAATGACTATATCCATTGTACTTGATATTGAATGAAATTAAAATTTATCCATTTTACAAAATCATTTTAATGACTATATACCCATTGTACAAAAGTGGTTTTAATGGCCTATTTAAAATTACAACAAGTTTATAATTTTTCATTTTTCATTCTAACTCATTAACATTGGCTTTATTTCTTAATTTCATACGTTATTTATAAGTAGAAAACTTTTTTCAGAGTTTAATAGTTTGATAATAGTTGCTAGTTACTTAAAAATAAATCTACGTTATCTAATCATCACATCTTTTTTATATTCTTCGACTTATCTATGTCTTTTATTGACCCGAGTAACTTTACTCACTTCTTTCTTTTTCTATTTGCTTTTTGTTACTTAACTTTATTTATTTGAAAATAGATTTTCATAAGTGCATAATTAGGGATGATAACGGGGAGGGAATTACCTGCCCCCGAAGGGGACCCGACTCGAACGGGGCAAAGAATTCTCTAGTTTTTCCCCCGCTCGTACGGGGACGGGAAAAAAATATCCCCATCCATAAATTTTGGGCAGTGGCGGGGGCGGTGAACGGGGTATTCGCCCAGCGGGTATCCCTGCCCTGAAAAGAATCAGTAATATATAACCACAACTCTGATACCATGGACGCCGCAGGATCAAATGGTGAAAAATGAAAAATATAAATAAACTACCACACAGCAACAGATCCACAAATGGATTTCACAACCTAAAATTAAAATGAAGATGTAATGCAAATGCAATATAGAAAACTGAAAAATCAAATCAAGAAAGTACGGGCAGTAGATCAGCCAGGATAGCTAAAGCTATATCCCACACGCAGCTAAAGCTTTTTTAGCCTATATACTTTCAAGATTGTTTGAAAGTTTTATGCATACAGTATTTCTGATGTACCAGATCAGTTAGAACCGCAGGTACAGAGCATACTTATGAATGCAAGACAATTTTGTTTCAAATATATATATATATTGAAATAATTAAAATTATAGAAACTGTAAGGTACAAAGGCTCAACACATGAGCTACACTTATAGGTTTTGAGGAAAACTAAAATAATTACAAGTTTTGGAGATAAACACTCAGCTCAAGATTACAAGGGGTTTTTGCTCAGCACATGAGCTACCTAAAATCTGATCTAAGTGTGAGAGTTTGAAGACTGGGAATCCTCTCCAAATTAGTCTCTGCCTTCAACTGGGAAGAAGGAGGTCTTTAAGTAGAGAGCCTTCAATCAATCAAGGGAGCCTTCTGGAGACAAGAAGTGAAGGGATGAGCTGGAAAAGAAGACTTCACATGCTCTGCTCCTGTAGTTCCATTATGGCTGTTTGAAAAGAGGAAAAAGCCAAGAGTCGAAAGCAGAAAAATATCTTTTACTTTATTTTTTTTTTTAAAGGCTGGGCCTTAACAAAGGTATGGGCTTAAGCCTGTTTACAAATATATTCAGAAAATAAAGAAGATGGCCTAGGCCCATGTTTACAAAACATCTTTGTTTATGGATCTAAGCGGGAGTTGGGGAAGATATCACAGTCTTCATCTGCTAGATCGAAGATGGGCTATGTTCCAGAGGGTGAGCCTGCTTTGAAGAATCTGAAGGGCTTTCGAAGAAGTGGCCTTGCTTTATAGTAGTTGGACCATAATCTGAAAGTATTCCTCTTCAGTTTTTGCTGCCGCCAGTTGGGTCTGAGCAAAGGATTTTTGGGCCAAAAACTGAGTTGTTGCTGGTTCTATCCTGAGAAACCCTTGACTCTGAAGCCATAAACTTACGACTGGTTTTCTGGAGTCTGAAATGGAGAATTTCGTCCACCATCTGATTTTGAATCTTCTGACTAAGTTTATATGTGCTTCTTGTTGGTGGTAATCTAAATACCAGGCAGTTACCCATGGTAATAAAAACTTTGTTGCAAAAAGCATTAAGGGATGAAACCTTTTTTTTTTGTCAGAAGGTTTATAAGAGGTTTTAAAAAGGGTATAGCTTTCCTGAATTTGGGGTTTTAGGATTTCAGGAGAAGCTCCATACAAGTTCCACCAGTGAGCAAACCAAAAAGGAATTTTGGTAGAGTCCTGTTTAAGGTTGAAATAAAACAACCAGGTGTGGGTAAAATTTGCGTTTTGAAAGAGGAAAGCATTGTACCAGGCCTGTTGATAATCCCAATAGGAATAGGTCCGGCAATGGTTGTAAGTGGTTTTAAAATCAACAGGAAAGAATTTGGGTTGGTGAAGGTTTTGTCCCCACTCTAGAGGAGAGAGAACTTTATGGATTTTTTCCATTGAATAATTGACTGGTCCAGTTTTAGGATTGTCCACAATGGACACAGAACCCGTCAATTCTAAGATTGCCCTATAACAAGGCTGGGGTTTTGTTAAATCCCAAGGTTTAAATAACCAGCCTTTAGGGAAAACTTTTGAAATTGCCATCTGAGGGTTTTGAAGATAAAATCCTTCCTCCATGGTCCAAATATATTGGAAATCTGTTTTGACAAAATAATTTGAAATGTTTTTTGATTGAGATAAAATAATTTCAAAACTATTTTGAGTTAAAACAATTTTTGAAAACTCCTCTTGTGAGGATTTTGAAGAAACAACTCCGACGTCGGATGGTTTGATAAGTTGTCTACTATAAGATGATTCTTGTATAGGTTTTGAAATTTGTTTAGAGGAGGTTTTTGAGGATGAAGATCCTTTCTCTGGTTTTGAAATAGTTTGGGGTGTTTTACCTGCTTGCTGTTCTGCCAGCATTTTGAAAAGGAAGCCAAGTTCTGGCTGTTTGGTAAGAGTCTCAATCCATTGTTGGACTTGAGACTGTTTGGCAAGGGCCTCCTCATCTTCTTCGATGATTTGTGCCCATGATTTAATTTCTGTAGCAGAAGATCTGGTTAGAAAATCAGGAATCGAGTTTTTATCTCCCTTAATAAATTCAATTTCAAAATCAAATATACTAAGGATAGCTTGCCATCGGGCAAAAATTTGTTTTGATGCGATGTTTTGAACATTTTTTTGTAAAACTTTCTTAGCAGATTTGCAATCAATCCGAAGTAAAAACTTCTGATTTAGTAAATCGCTTTGGAATTTTGAAATGCACATGACAATTGAAAGAATTTATTTTTAATTGTAGAATAATTTTTTTGACAATCATTCCAATGTGCAGATGTGAACTGGACTATGCATTCTTTTTCGCCCACCTTTTGTTTTAAAATGCCTCCATAACCTAAGTCAGACGCATCAGTCTCCACAATCTTAGGTGCTAATGGATCAGCTAAATGTAGGCATGAAATTTCCTTAACCTATTTTTTAATTTGTTGAACAATATTTGTATGTTCAATAGGTCAGGCAACAGGGTTTTTCTTCAACCTATCATGCAAAGGTTTTGCCAATCGTTTGATATTTGGACAAAAAATCTAGAAGATAATTCAGACTTCCTAAGAATCTCTGAAGCATGGTTTTATCTAAAATTTTATCCAAAATTTTATCAGTAAAAGCTAAAGATCTCTCTATTGGTGTAATTGTCCCTTGGGAAATGTAATGCCCTAAGAAACGAATTTTTGTTTGGAAAAGAGAGATTTTTGTTTTTGAAAAAACAAGTCCATTTTTCTTTACCACATTGGAAAATGTCCTGAAGTTTTTGAAATATTGTTTAATTGACTCTGAGAAGACAAGAACATCATCAATATAAATAATGCAGAAATTTGAAAAAAGATTAAAATCTCATTCATAATTATTTGAAATTCTAAATGAGCATTTTTTAAACCAAACGGCATAACCGTCCACTCATACTGTCCAAAAGGAACCGTGAAAGCGGTTTTGTAACGATCTTTTGGTTCAATCTGAATTTGCCAAAACCCTGATTTCATATCAAATTTTAAGAAAACAAATGCAGAATGCAGTTTTTGCAAAAGATCTTTTTTGTTGGAAATTGGATACCGAATCCATTTTAAACCCGTGTTTAATGGTTTGTTATTAATTACAAGCTTAGGCGTGCTTCTTTCAATTTCAGAGTTTTTGTTGACATAAAAAGCTGCACAGCTCCAGGGAGAATTGGATTCTGTGATTAAACCCTTTTGTTTTAAATCTTAAATCTCTTTTTTGCAATATTCTCGGAGTTCATGATTCATTTGGATGGGTTTAGCTTTTGTTGGAATTTGTCTTTCTGAAAATTCATTTTTCATATGGTAAGTCAACCATATGTTGTTTTCTGCTCCAGAAATCATTTGGTAAATTTGAACAAATTTCTTTTTCAATTAGTTTTTGAAAATCAGAAATTCTTTATTTTACCAAATCATTTTCTAAAGCTTTTTGAATTCTGAAGAAGGAAACATCCTGTTTGAGAAATTGTAAATGTTTTTGTTTTCCTTGAATCATATAATTTAATTCACTTTTATAAACAGAACAAGCTTTTAAAAGATTTAGATTTCTTGTCCTGGATTTTTCAACAAAAGGGAAAATAATTTTTTCTCTGTTTGTTTTAAAAGAAATACCATCATACGTAACAGAGTAGGGTGTAATCATATTAATAAATGGAGTCCCTAAAATGACAGTATGACTGATATTTTCGAATAAAACAAAAAGAGTTTTAATAAAGATGCTACCATTTTGAATGGAAGCTTTTGTTTTCAATTTTATTTTTATGTCGGAGTTATTAGCTGCGATAAGTTTTTCAGAAGTTTTTTCAGAAAATCTTTTTGGAACGATACAACTTTTCAAACAATTTAAATCTGCTCCTGTATCAAAAAGAGCAATTGTATCAATTTTGAAGTTATCTGAAAAAATAAGGGAAACTTTTACCAAATATTTTCTTGTGGTTATTTCTCTTAAAATAAACAAGAAATCATTTGGAGCATTTTCTAAACTTTGAATTTCATTTTCTAAGTCTAGATTAGCAATTTCGTTTTCTTCTTTTTCTTCATTTTCATTATCATTAGAACTTGAGTCTTGTGATAAAAGAGCGTGAAGAAGATTTGAATCTTTCTCCTGTTTTTCTTTAAGAGTTTTTAGCTCTTATTTGACAATTTTAATTTCTTCTTGAAGCAATTGAATTGTCACAGGAGGTTTTTCTTTTGATTTAGTACTTAGGATTTTAGTGAGATCATAAGTACTATTTGGAATGAGTTTGGAAGTCAAAGTGGAAGGTTTTGGAGGTTTTGGTTCAAAGGATTCCAAAAGTTTTTCAATGATTTCCTTTTGAAGTTTTGAATCTTTCACTTGTTTGATGATATCAAGAATTAGTTCTTGATCTTTTGTCAAAACATTTATTGATTTGAAACTATTACCCGACTCACTACTGGAGGAATCAAGAGCAGCAACTTCATCATTTTAAAAAGAATCTTCTGTTTCTGATGATTCTGTTTGAGATTCACTTTCTGTTGTTTTAAGGAGGATTGTATTGTTTTTTCCTCTACTTGTAACTCATGAAGTTTTTTGTTAAGTCTACAATATTTTGAAGTATGGCCAGGCTTGCCACACTTAAAACAAATGACTTGTTTGAAAGTTGGTTTGAAGGGTTTTTTAAAAGATATTCTTTTCTTGTAGGGTTTCTGTGGTTTAGATCTTTTATAAAACTCTTGTTTATTTGGTTTAGAAGAAAATCGTTTATGAGACTTTTTATAGGATTTGGAACAGGAACCTCCACAGGTTTTGTTTTGACCTTCTGTGGAGACTTCGAACTGTTTACAGAATGATCCTAATTCTTGCCTGGTTTTCTTCATTTCCCATTTTAAATATTTTTGAATTTTTAAATTTTGGCAGATTTTTAAACCTTCTTTTTGGGTAAAACTAACTAATTCCCCATATATCAGATGATTATAAGGAATCTGGTTAATCTGAAAAGCTTCTTTGATTTTATTACGGACTCTTTCTCCTAAAAGGGTAGGAAGGCCAGCGAGAAATTTTCTTTCCAAAACGGTTGATGGAATCTTCCCTAAGCATTACCCTAGTTAAGAAAGTGTTTTTGTAATTTTGAAAATCAGAAAGCTTTTTACCCCTAAGGTTTGAAAGTAATTCTGCGTTTTTATCCTTCAAATGAGAAGGGTGAAGTGTAGACTAATCGTATGGATTAGGGTTGCTACAGCATCAGGTATGGGGTTACCTATCTCATCGAGAATGGGTGTTCCATCCTCTGTGGTTTGAATAGCACCTAATATTTTTAACTGCTGTTGGGCAGTGAGATGATAATCCCACCATCCTTTCAGTTGGCCTAAGAATCCTGCTACAAGGAGTTCAGCAATGGCCCTATCAGGTGTACTGGTTTGGATTTTGTAAGCATTAGAGGCCATAGTCATCTGCTGCAGAAGACCAAGAATATTGTATTCAGACATACCATCTATGTTCCACTCATAGACAGTAGAGGCATTAAATTTAGACTGAGATAAAATATTTGGTCTATTTTCTATGCCTAAGTCTGGGGCTGTGGTCATGGTTAAAGGTTGACCTTTCGGCCAAACAAGTTTGAATAATTCCTCCTTTTGTTTTGGCTATGTATCTTCAGAGTCAGATACCTGATCTAAAGTAGTAACAGCTTTGCTACGTTCAGGGGTATCTTTTACAACTTCTGGTGTAGACGTAGAGGTATGCTCTATCCTACTAAGTTAGGTTTTAAGAGCTTCGGTAAATTCTGATTTACCTTCCCTGAACAATTTTTGACTTGTTTTGGAGACCTGAAAAGGTTTGAGCACAGGACTTTTCAGTTTTGAAGCTGTCGATTCAACCTGGGAAATGACAGTGGTGGTTTTCTGGTTTTCCTCTATCCTAGTTAACTGCTTGGCAATTGTACTAAGATGAGTGTTTGTAAAATTGTTTTGTTGAAAAATATTTTTAATATCCTTGTTTGAATCATTACTTGGAGTTTTATAGGGTGCAGCATCTATCGTAGTTTCTAGATGTGCAATTTTGATTTGTCTTAAAGGTGGATGTTTAGATTGAGTTCTTTTCCCATCTACCATTGCCCATTCTGTAACCTTATTCCTAATGGTAACAGGGTTAACAGACTTGGTATTTGATTTGAATGGATATGAAATTTCATTTTGAGATGAGTAAATCTCAAACCAGTCAAAGAATAAAACATGAGCTTTGTTTTGCATGACAAAATCATAAAACTCATTTTGAATTTCCTTTCTTTTATCCAGAAAATTTTTGAAAAACCAATTTATTTTTTCTGAATTTTTTAAAGAATAGAAATCCTGATGTAAGAAAGTTTTATCAACTTCAAACACTTTTTCTAAAACAATTAATTTATTGATAACATTTTCAGTTACCGCAGAAAAAGATGGTGAAGTTGGAGGTGAATTATTTTGTTGTTCTTCATCACCTACCTGTGGTCTGGTATAGACCTGGTGAGGTACATTTGAAGAATAATCCATGTTTTGAAAATAAGCACTTGGAATGCTTGAACAAGAAAATCTTGGGTTTTGAAAACTCTCCATCCTATCAGGCAGATGAATAACTGAGGGTAATTTTGAAATTTTTCCCAAATCTAAAGTACTAGTGGAAGAACCAGCATCTGAATATCGATGACTGGAAGCTCTACTTAAGCTTATTTTTACCTTTTCATCATTGTACTGGGTAATTTCCCTCAATTGAGTATTTGGTTTTGCCTGTTCAAGAGATTTTGGTTTTGAAACTCCTTCCAAGATTCATTCTTCAGGAAGACTAATATCTTTCCAAAGGATAGATTTTGGAATGACAGTGTTAGATCTAGACAGATCTGTTTGTAAAAAGAGGTTTTCACCCTTTTTGAAATCAATGTTTTTTGTTGCAGTAAAAGCAGAAACTATTGCTTTGTAATGCACTTTAAACATAATTGCCACTGGAATTGAACCTTCCAGCATTTTGTAATTGTGGGTTTTGATTTACAAAATCAAGGATTTTAAAATGTTTTTATCTTTTAAAGATAAAGAGACATCTGGATGGCATTCGAAAGAGATCGGGCCTTGGCAAAGACTTGACTCTACAGACGCTATCATAGAATCCTGGAAATTTATATGTCTGGCATCCCTCAAGACACAAAGAATTGAAGTGTTTAAGCCATCTTTTGTTAAAGGTTTAATTGCCACCTGGACAAGACCTATATGTATATAATTATATTTCCTGTCTTGGTGTTTTTGTAAGGTTTTCTGAGAAAGAAGTTAGCTGGTTTCAAAAGGTTTTGAGATTTGGACATCCCTTTCTTCCATTTTGATGACATAGTCAGTTTTGAAAAGGTTTTGAAATAGACCAGTTTCATAAACTTGATCTTTTTTTATTTTTGAAATTTTCCAGTTATTTAAAGATTTTTGAAAATCCTCAATAGTGATTTCTTCACTATTGGTTGGATGTTTGAAATTTGATTCCGAGGAGTCTGAAGCAAGAGAGCTTGAAAAAAAAGTGGATCTACAAAATAAATTATTCATAATTTCGAAAATTTAATTAATTTTTTGAAAAAACGTATTTTCTTACCTGGATAACTAGGTCCTAGAATCTTGCAGCCCTAAACGCCTCTCAATGGCTAAGACGGGACTTACTGCCTCACCTCTAACCTTACCCAAATAATATTTTAGTTTTTCAAAGAACAATTAAATTTACCAAATTATAAATAATCAACTTTATATAAACACTATCCCACTTAGGCTCTGATACCATGGACATCGCAGGATCAAAGGGTGAAAAATGAAAAATATAAATAAACTACCATGCAGCAACAGATCCACGAATGGCAATAACAGATCCACGAATGGATTTCACAACCTAAAACTAAAATGAAGATGCAATGCAAATGCAATGCAGAAAACTGGAAAACCAAAATCTCCTGAACAGGCAAAACCAAATACTCAATTGAGGGAAATTACCCAGTACAATAACGGAAAGGTAAAAATAAGTTTTAGTAGAGCTTCCAGTCATCGATATTCAGATGCTGGTTCTTCCACGAGTACTTTAGATTTGGGAAAAATTTCAAAATTACCCTCAGTTATTCTTCTGCCTGATAGGATGGAGAGTTTTCAAAACCCAAGTGCTTCTTTACAAAACGTGGATTATTCTTCAAATGTACCTCACCAGGTTTATACCAGACCACAGGTAGGTGATGAAGAACAACAAAATAATTCACGTCCAACTTCATCATCTTTTTCTGCGGTAACTGAAAATGTTATTAATGAATTAAATGTTTTAGAAAAAGAGTTTGAAGTTGATAAAACTTTCTTACATCAGGATTTCTATTCTTCAAAAAATTAAGAAAAAAGAAATTGGTTTTTCAAAAATTTTCTGGATAAAAGAAAGGAAATTCAAAATGAGTTTTATGACTTTGTCATGCAAAACAAAGCTCATGTTTTATTCTTTGACTTGTTTGAAATTTACGCATCTCAAAATGAAATTTCATATCCATTCAAATCAAACACCAAGTCTGTCAAATCAAACACCAAGTCTGTCAACCCTGTTACCATTAGGAATAAGGTTATAGAATGGGAAATGGTAGATGGGAAAAGAATTCAATCTGAACATTCACCTTTAAGACAAATCAAAATTGCACATCTAGAAACTACGATAGATGCTGCACCTTTCAAAACCCCAGGTAATGATTCAAACAAGAATATTAAAAATATTCTTCAACAAAATAACTTTACAAACACTCATCTTAGTACAATTGCCAAGCAGTTAACTAGGATAGAGGAAAACCAAAAAACCACTGTCGTTTTCCAAGTTGAATCGACAGTTTTAAAACTGAAAAGTTCAGTGTTCAAACCTTTTCAGGTCTCAAAAACAAGTCAAAAATTGTTTCGGGAAGGTAAATCAGAATTTACCGAGGCTCTTAAAACCTAACTAAGTAGGATAGAGCATACCTCTACGTCTACACCAGAAGTTGTAAAGGATACCCCTAAACGTAGCAAAGCTGTTAGTGCTTTAGATTAGGTATCTGACTCTGAAGATACATAGCCAAAATAGAAGGAGGAATTATTCAAACTTGTTTGGCAGAAAGGTCAGCCTTTAACAATGGCCACAGCCCCAGACTTAGGCATAGAAAATAGACCAAACATTTTGTCTCAGTTTAAATTTAATGCCTCTACTGTCTATGAATGGAACATAGATGGTATGTCTGAATACAATATCCTTAGTCTACTACAACAGATGACTATGACCTCCAATGCTTACAAAACCCAAACCAGTACACCTGATAGAGCCATTGTTGAACTCTTCATTGCAGGATTTTCTGGACAACTGAAAGGATGGTGAGATTATCATCTCACTGCCCAACAGCAGTTAGAAATATTAGGTGCTATCCAAACTACAAAGGATGGAACACCCATTCTCAACGAGATAGGTAACCCCATACCTGATGCTGTAGCCACCCTAATCCATACGATTAGTCTACACTTCATAGGTGAACCTTCTCATTTAAAAGATAAAAACGCAGAATTACTTTCAAACCTTATGTGTAAAAAGCTTTCTGATTTTCAAAATTACAAAAACACTTTCTTGACTAGGGTAATGCTTAGGGAAGATTCCAATCAACCGCTTTGGAAAGAAAAATTCCTTGCTGGCCTTCCTACTCTTTTAGGAGAAAGAGTCCGTAATAAAATCAAAGAAGCTTTTGGGATTAACCAAATTCCTTATAACCATCTGACCTATGGGGAATTAGTTAGTTTCACTCAAAAAGAAGGTTTAAAGATATGCTAAGATTTAAAACTTCAAAAACATTTAAAATGGGAGAAGAATAAAACCAGACAAGAATTAGGATCATTCTGTTAACAGTTCGAAGTCTCCGCAGAAGGTCAAAACAAAACCTGTGGAGGTTCCTGTTCCAAATCCTATAAAAAGTCTCATAAATGATTTTCTTCTAAACCAAACAAACAAGAGTTTTATAAAAGATCTAAACCACAGAAATCCTACAAGAACATAAGATCTTTTAAAAAATCCTTCAAACCAGCTTTCAAACAAATCACTTGTTTTAAATGTGGCAAACCCGGCCATACTTCAAAATATTGCAGACTTAACAAAAAATTTCATAAGTTACAAGTTGAGGAAAAAATAATACAAAAGATTGAAGCCATCCTCCTTGAAACATCTGAAAGTGAATCCAAAACAGAATCATCAGAAACAGAAGATTCTTTTCAAAATGATGAAGTTGCTGCCCTTGATTCCTCTAGTAGTGAGTCAGGTAGTAGTTTCAAATCAATAAAAGTTTTGACAAAAGATCAAGAACTGATTTTTGATATCATCAAACAAGTGGGAGGGGGGAGAGAGAGAGGCAAAGAGAGGGAGTGGCAACTTGGGAAAGAAAAAAAAAGAGAGTTTATATATCCTCTTTGATCGGGTTCGAGTTTTGAAGGTTTTAATCCGACCCGAACTATCTTATTTTTGAAGAAACGACCCGATCCGAATACCCCAAACAACCTTACCAAAATAGTTAATTCGGGTCGATTTATTCGAGTTGGTCGGGTCATTCTTGCACACCCCCTAATAAATGCGATTTAATCACTAACCATGAACATGGCACACGTCGCAAAACCAGCGAATGTGGTGGTGATTGAAGATTCTTTAGAACAAAAACAGAAAAAAAAAAAAAATTTCAATTTTCCGTTTCTAGTAGTTAATAACAAAGCCCACAAATAAATATCTAAAACAATGCCTTGCAAACGTGAAATTAGAAGCCAACGCACGCCACTCCACTCCCTTGTACTCCACGTTCTTTGGGTTTCCATCTGAATTTTCTTTGACTCATTGATTTAAATTCCTTTAAAATTGTATGTCCCCTTCACACACTTTTCTTATGTTCTTCATTATCAAAAGATCGCTCACTTTACCAACTGCATCTCATTCTTGTGAGTATTATTTATTTATTTATTTTCATCTGGGTTCTGTTTGGTTTGGGAGAAAAATTGAGGAAAAAGGAAATTTTGAAACTTGTGCTGCTGACTAGTTTGGTGCTCTTAGAAATTATTGTCTATGAAAATTGAATGACTGTTTATATGTTTCCTTCAGATTCACATAAGGTGGAAAATTAATTTATCTTTGATAATTATATTCTAATTTTAGTTCCTGAGTGGAAGACTTATTTAGTTATATTTTGATTTTTTTTCTTTTTCAGTTACCTTCCCTTTATATTTTCTTCTGTAGATACTGTTAGTCTGTGTCAAACTTGTGATTGCCAAAGAAGATTCCGTATGGTCATTATCTCGTGTTCACTGCAAAAGGGTCGTGATTTTCTTGGCTGAAAAGCTATAGTTGGATGAGTTATGTGTCAGGTTCATAATTCGCTTGTCATTAACCGAATTCTTATTGAAATTGTTGATCCACAGGAGTCTAATTCCTTGAATGGCTGCAATACTGGCTTCAAGCAGCTGTTATTGCTGGAATGTTGATATGATGAATCAAGGAAGGGCATTTGATAATCTCAGCTTCTCTGGTTCAATTTCAAACCCATTTGTGATGATTGAGAGGCAAACACGCAATCAGATTTTGAAACATGAAAGATTCCAAGCGGAAATGCAACAAACCGAGTCACCTGCCTCCAGGTTCACTAAAAAGGGCAAGGGGCGAGAAATCAAAATGGTACCTACCAGTGAGGTGATGAAAAGAAAAACACCTAATGGTAAAGAAGTGAAGACAGTGAATGGTGCAACGAAGGTTGTCAATGGAGCTAATGGTACAAAGCAAGTTATTAATGGAGCAAGTATAGTTCCAAGAAGTCCTAGTGCTGCTTTAGTTAAGAGATCAAGATCTAGACAGACAGACAAACTTCCACAGCTGGAAGACTTGAAGGTTCTGCCCTCAGATGAAGGTTTCAGTTGGGCCAATGAGAATTATAGCAACTGGCAAAGGACTATTGATGTTTGGTCCTTTGTTCTTGATTTACGTGTCCGGGTTCTGTTTGACAATGCAAAATGGGCATATATAGGAGGCTTTACAGAAGATAAGCAGGTTAGATTTTGTAATTCATTTACTCTATTATGTGATGTTATACATTTATGGGATTTCTGATGTAATTTTACACCTTCTACATATGATTTTCTTGAATGAAGACTTTTATTTAACTTTTGTTCCTTATATTCTCTTGTATTCAGAAAACTCGAAGACGAAAAACTGCCTCATGGCTACGGAAGCGTGTGTTACAGCTAGGCCCAACTTTTATCAAACTCGGACAGTTATCTTCAACAAGGTCAGATCTTTTTCCACGGGAGTTTGTAGATGAGCTTGCCAAGTTGCAGGTATCTCTTGATCTTATTCTGTATTAGTTTGAATTGGCATTGGCAGCATTTCATAGCCATTCTTCCATATTAATATCAATGAAGTTCCAGACTTGCACTCTTTGCTGGGTCTTATTTTTGGAATTTTATTGTTTCCTAATTATGTGATCCAGGATAGAGTCCCTGCTTTCTCGCCACAAAAAGCAAGAACCCTCATTAAGCGTGAACTTGGAGTTTCTATTGATATGCTATTCAAGGAGTTTGAGGACCAACCAATTGCTGCAGCTAGTCTTGGTCAGGTGTTTGATTTATTTTTAGTGCTACACTTTTAGTAGAAAAATTTGAATCCACCGTCAAAAGTTTCCTAATGTTATTTCTACCCTTGAGCTTGAAAAAGAATAAGATAATACTATGATATTCGGGTTCCTCTATCGAAAACCTGCTAAGAAGAATTTTCTTGAAAGAAAATCTGAGAAGTGTACAAGTTGGAAATAGAAGCGTCTGTAGTTAAATTAAAAGCAGACAATGGAGACCCTAATGGTTCCTTGTACTAAATTCAGACTGTTGATTCTTTTCTTCTTTTTACTGATTTTCTTTATTAAATGTAAGTCACTTCTATTGAATGAATCCATATTCTGTCTTTAGGTGCATCGGGCTGTTCTGCATAACGGAGAGAAAGTAGTTGTGAAAGTTCAGAGGCCTGGTCTCAAGAGGCTATTTGACATTGATTTGCGTGAGTATTATATGATTTTTAACATTTTGACTTTGCTGATCCAGTACTTGCTGATACACAACATATCAAATTTCATTTTTTTCCCTCCTTTTTCCGTCTTTTATTATTGCTGTCTCAATGCTACAATTAGTGTCCACTCACTATTTCCAGGAATTGCAAACTTCTGGTTAATGGTTGTAGTTGCATTAGTGATTCTGTTGCCCGTATCATTTTGCTTCTAATATGTGGATGTGGTATCAATCTATTTACATACTTCAAAATTTATGCATTGTCAAGCAAAATATGATATCTATGAGGCACTCTATGTTTTAACTCTTATTCATTGTTGAGCTAATTTTGATATCTTATAAAGCACTATATGCCACACTTTTTTTTTTTTTTTTGTACATGCTCAATCACCCACATTTAGTTGAACTTTTTTTTTCATGGAGTGTAAGCTTTCCTGTCAAAATTGCAGGTAATTTGAAGCTAATTGCAGAATATTTTCAGAGCAGTGAAACCTTCGGTGGTCCATCTAGAGATTGGATTGGTATATATGAAGAATGTGCCAAGTAAGTCACAAGCAGCTGTTTTTTGTTATATTAGATTTTGAGGATCATAATTATGGAACATTTACTATAAAGTAACTGGTGGCGGCCACCTATGCCCCCTTGCAATTGTGCCTGATATTTTTCATGTTTATGTTAAAACCCGACATTTATGTTGGTCTCCATTTTATATAGATCTGTGCTATTACATACTAAGTTTTTAAGTTAATTAAATACATTATGGTGAAGCAGCATTTTTTACTCTATTCATTTTGGTATTTGAACTTGTATTTTACTCTATTCATTTTGGTCTTTGTCTTGGTTTTAGGATTTTGTATGAAGAGATTGATTATATAAACGAAGGAAAAAATGCTGACAGATTCCGCCGAGATTTTCGGAATATAAAGTGGGTTCGAGTACCTGTATGTTTCTTGCTTCTAGCTTTTCTAGCTTTTTCTCATTAAATTTTTTTCCCTAGCACCTCCTTTTGTGCAATCATGAAATTTAATTGATTGGAATTTGTACTGCGCATGTTCTTACTCGAAAATCAATTTTGTCCCTTGAAGCTGGTATTTTGGGATTATACTGCCACAAAAGTGCTGACACTGGAGTATGTACCAGGTTTCTGCCTAAACTAATGTATCTGTTTAACTTGTACATGCTTCTCCTTATAATATACATCAGAGTAAAGTTTGTATCTGCTTTATTTTAAGAGATGCAACAGCATTTTGGCAATCACAACATTTGGCATTACATTGTTAATTTGTATGCAGGTATTAAGATAAATCAGTTAAATGTCCTAGATTCGCGAGGATATAACCGTTCTCAAATTTCATCGCGAGCAATTGAGGCATACTTGATTCAGGTATACAGCAAATATGCAAGCTACTTTGTAAACAGTGATTTTCAATGTCTGCTGCTTTCTTTGGATCACCATTTGATTTCTGCTGAATTCATGAAAAACTTCAGATTCTGAAAACTGGTTTCTTTCATGCGGACCCTCATCCTGGAAATCTTGCTATTGATGTGGATGAAGCACTCATCTATTATGACTTTGGCATGATGGGAGACATCAAGTCTTTTACTCGTGAGAGGTTGCTCGAACTCTTCTATGCAGTTTATGAGAAAGATGCAAAAAAGGTTCGTTCCCATCTCCTGATACTGTTCTAGGCTATTTGTGGAATTTTTCTGACTTTATGTTAAATGATAGGATTATTGACACATTCTATTTGCAAAGCGATGTAAAATTTTAAAGCACACAGTCAATAATAGAATGGTCTAAAGTATGCATATGTGACACACTTGATCCGAAACACAGTGGCAGAATATGATGGGAGATGTGTTTAAAAGATTCATTCTCTCTCTCTCTCTTATTTTATTTTGATAAGTGATTTCATTTGTTCACAAAACTACCAGTTACAAGGCATAAGACATCAGAGTGGAAGGAATCAGCAAAAGCAAAGTCTAGGAGGTAGAACTGTATTCATAGATTTTCATCACACAAACTGGCTAGTATCAGCAGTAACTTTGAACCTGTTGAAAAATAGTAAGAGAGAACTTGAGAAAGATGCTAATATCAGAATTACACAGTGATCCCTAACATTTGCATAGTTCTGTTAGCTCTGGTTTCTGTCTTAATTTCGTATGGAGGTTATCCATTCCATTTATTCTTTTCTTGACACCAGAGGACAACTCCTTGTACTTAGTTTTCTCTAAATCCAAATGCTACAATTTTTTTGGCACATCAACACTAGCTCAAATTTGTGGAAGCTGGAGTCATTGCTATTCTGCCTTATTTTTTGCAGGGTTGGGGTTGACCACCCCAATTCTCCATTTTAATGAATCTAATTCCCCAGTTGCTTTTTTCTTTTCTTTCTTAAGAAATGTAACTTCATACAGTTTAATCAATTAATTCGCAATCAGTTTTTCTTTTCTTTCTTAAGATCTGTAACCTCATTTCTCTGTCTCTTGCCCACGGTTAGAGTTATTAGAAAAGCTTTATCAATAAATTTTTTTGTTTACTTGATTGATCTAATTATCAGGCATCTGCCTGGCAGGTTATGCAAAGCCTCATAGATCTTGGAGCACTTCAGCCCACTGGAGATTTGTCATCAGTATGCTCAATACCAGAATATCTACATTTAAGAAAATGATTACTTAGTTACCTGTTAATGAATTCTTAAATAATTGGTAAAACCAATGATGCAAGAGCTTTACTTTTGGCATTTTACCAGGTGAGGAGGTCTGTGCAGTTTTTCTTGGATAATTTATTGAGCCAGACACCTGATCAGCAGCAGACTTTTGCTGCAATTGGTGAGGTAAGGAAACCTAAAGAATAAATGAGTACCTGCATGAAAATGCTGCTGATATTACAATCATGTTCATGGTGCATTACTCTGTGTTTGGACAGTGAACTGAATTGGAAATGAAGGAAAATTATTGGTTTACCTCATACACAGGAGTACTTTAAATTTTATTCTACATTAGATAGGAAAAATAAATTAAAAAAAAAAATATTCTTTTGCTATTTAGTCTTGTTGGGCTATGGAGAAAGGAACATTGCTTTTCCCTAGCCGGATATTTGTCCATTAAAACAAAAGAAATGACACCTCATTATCAGATGTTCTCCCATTTTCCTCATCTCCGTACTTTCCTAAAACAGTATTGTGATTCCAGTTGTGTCATTCAGAAAATGGCTAAAGTGAACCAATTTGGGGAAGAAAATGAGTAACCATCAATTTTAGAAATCAGTTTCAACTAGAAATCAGTTTCAATTTTAGAAATCATCAATGTCTACTTTATTTATGTTTGATATATCGTACAAATTTGTTTAGTTTCATGTAATTCTGTATTATCTACGGGGAGCATTATATGATCCCTTTAGCCCCTGATCAATTGATATGATCCTTTCGTGACTTATGATTGATAAACCAGAAATGTTTGTTAACTCCTCGTTCTTTGTTTAGGATTTATTTGCAATAGCTCTGGATCAACCTTTTCGGTTTCCATCAACCTTTACATTTGTTCTAAGAGCATTTTCAACACTTGAAGGTTCTCTCTCTCTTACCATCTACCCACTTTATGCTGATTTCGTTCTGACTTGTTCAATAAACACATTGTGGAAATTTTGTTTCAAATTTTTTGTATATTCTTGTGATGCTGGCCAGCGTTTAAGTGATAAATACAGTTACATCACCATATTGCTCTTTCCTTGATTTTACTTTCTTACAGGTATTGGCTACACTCTTGATCCAAACTTTTCATTTGTCAAGATTGCCGCCCCTTATGCACAGGTTTTCATGTCTGCCTGGCTCCTTCAATCATAAGAAATCTCTCCAATTGGTGCCTTATTCAATTTGCTAAGACTTTCCAATCTTGCAGGAACTTTTAGATCTAAGAAACAGGCAGCGTACAGGAACACAAATGGTGGAAGAAATAAGGAAACAAGCTAATGATGTATTGTCTTTTCTACTGATATTTATACTGTAGCATCATTTTCCTTGTGGCTATAGTTGCATCAGAATGCTGTCATTGTACCTCCATAAAAATGCAACAGATTGTAGTTTATTAATGTATTGAGAGCACCTGCATGCTGTTTCAGGCCAGAAGTTCCACCATATCCATGCCTTCTAGAGTTCAACGGATAGAAGAGTTCGTGAAACAACTTGAAGCAGGAGACTTAAAACTTCGAGTTCGGGTTCTTGAGGTATTATCCCCTAACATTTGCAGAGAATAGATTGTTCTGAGTCATTCAGTAATAGAAAAGTATAGTACAAAAAATTATGTGGTTCAACTTAAAATAGGCAAAGATGTCATCCCTTCAGGCTGCAGCCCTTAAAATCTTCTATGTTTATTTCAAGTTTTGCCTTATTTTGACACACCATTCAACTGCATTACCAGTCCGAAAGAGCAGCTAGGAAAGCAACAATACTACAAATGGCAACTATATACACAGTCATGGGAGGTACCCTTCTAAATCTTGGGGTAACCTTTAGCAGTCAAGGCATTCCAGTTATAGCAAACGGATCTTTCTTAGGTGCAGGTGAGCTTTTTCTTTATTCTCCTTTGCAGTACAAAACTTCAGATCATGATAGTCATCAACCTAAAAATTGTGAAATTGCAGGAGTTTTCTTGACATTATTTATAAGGTCAATGCAGCGGGTGAAGATGCTCGATAAATTTGAGAAAATGATATAGTTTCCAACCAGAAAAGTTCAAATTTGTCTCACAAAATATATATTATATTGTTCATTTTTATAGTCATTGAAATTGTATAATTTATTTGAGGAAAAATAGTTCTTTTTGCATGCTCACAGGTTTATAGGCATGCATTGTATATGCAATCATTGTTAACGAGAAATCCTCCCTCGTATAAGATTTTCCTTTACGCTTTTACTTATGATGTATGAATACAAACATATCGACGATCAATTGTTAAAAGGAGTTTCAATAGTTTCAATAGATCTGAATTTAACAGGACTATACTTGTCTGTGAATGAAACAAAAGAGTCAAAATACAGTGTGTACCTTCATCGGGAAAACACCCTCTTTATCCACGTGCCGGCACTTGGTGTATTTCAATGCAAACATGAGAGTTTTGACAGATTGAAGTCCCTCTTCCTCCTGCCCGCAAACATAATCGCTGGATAGAACAAGTTTGAGAATTCTTTTTTACACCATAATTCTATAAGACTGATGGTTGATGCATGCTAATATTATTAACTCTAACCCAATTCCTTATAATTAACAACATTATATAATTAATCACATTTTTTAGGCACGGAACTTTGACGTTTTGAATCATTCAACCAGAATTAGAAGAGCAACTTCTAAGAGTGCCACATGCAGCGAATCAATTGATAGTAACTGGATTAAAAAATAAAAAATAAAAAAATTTTCCTATCACATTATCCAATAATTCTAATAAATAATTTAGAGTTAGCTGAAAAGAACCATTTTTCTCAAATTAATTTTCAAAGCTTGCACATTCCATTAGATTATACTCAGCTCTTAACTTGTTGTAGCACCATCAAGACTAAACCCACAAAATGCCAATTTATGTAAATGACTTTAAGAAGAAGAGAGAAAATAAATGTCGTAAATGGCCAAAAAGGATACATGAATTGAGGTATGAACTTTCCAATCAATTTTTTTCCTAAATTACAAAGAAAAGTGACTAGCACCAAGAGAACTGAGGACTCAAAAGCTTTTCCGGGATTAAGAAGCCATAGGCCACTGCAACAAAGAGTTGAATTCCTCGCCTTTATTTAATTATCACCTTCTACACAACTAAGCACACACACATTCAAGTGCACATATATTAGGCAAATAGATTTTGTACATGGAAACTCCTGCAAAATTTTCTAACCTGCTGAAGGAAATAACCTAAAATAGCAATAAGTTGCATAATAAAAAGAATGAAATAATTTGGTCAAATAATCAATTGAAATTAAATAAGAGACAAAGAGTTGAGCAGAGACCGGAAAGAGAGAGAAGGCCAAACAAGGTTGTGATTGGCAAGCAATTTCACTTTAGAGAAGTACCAGGAGAGATTGAGATCTTTTTTAGGTTTATGGAAGAGGAAACACAAATTCATTCGACGCCTATGTTCACGATTCCCCGTCCCCCTCGGAGACCCGACCCGATCGGGGCGGGGAATCGGGAGAAAAAATCCACGGAACGAATTCGGGGACGGGGAGCGGGTCTCCGTCCGGCGGGGATCCCCGACCCAAAACCCTTGTATAAATAATTTTTTTAGATTTTGCCCTAACATGTTCTTTCTACCTTCTAGCTCCAGCCTCCACTAAACACAGCCTACCACCAGCAGCCGCGTCTCCCACTCTCCACCAGCCCTTCCGTTGCCGTCGCCGTCGCCGTCGCCAACACAGCCTTTCTCTTCTGTCACCGTCGACATCGCCAGCACAGCCCGTCGCTAGCACTTCAAGGTTTTAATCTCTCTCACTTTCTCTGTTCTGCTTTATTATCTATGTTCTTCTAATATAGCCATGTCTTCCACTCGCTGGCAGCCCAGTTGTCGCCGTCACCAACAGCGCTTCGGTCTCTGTCGACAACAATGCCCTTCCGTAGCCGTCGCCCAAGATCCAGGTTCATTCTGCAATTTTTAAGTCTTAAGTCTAATCTTTCCTGGCTACTTCCTACTTCTTTTATCAACTCTGTTGTAAACAAATAGAATATTAATTTTCAACCCAAATCGTCACTCACAAACACTAATTGAATAACTGTAAATATAGTTTGAAAATCAATTAAACGTTCACACTCACAGGTTACCAACATTTATTTATTTATTTGTATAAATTGTATTTAATGATCAACCATCACCTTGCCATCCATCAATGTTATCCTCAGCTACCCATCAATCTCTTGCTTGTTGCTGAGGTAAACTTTCTGCTTCTTTTCTTTTGAATATGGTAAAGCCCTCTGTGTGTGTTGTTGTTTTCAGTCGTTTCTTGGTGTTTTATTACTTGTTTCTACATGGGTATGGTGTTTCTTGTTTGAACTCTGATGGGTCTGCTCTTTTGTCACTTTTGAGGAACTGGAATTCTGTGCCTCCTTCCATTACTTCAACCTGGAATGCTTCTGATGCTAACCTTCGTTCATGGTTAGGCATTCAGTGTGACAATACCTCTTCACACAATGTTATCAGTTTAAGACTCTTTGGTTATGGAATTTTTGGTCAATTAGGATTAGAAATTGGACACCTTACCCATTTGCAGATTATTGATTTCAGTAACAATAGCCTCTCTGGAGAGATACCCTCAGCTTTAGGGAATAGTTGCAGCCTACTTGGGTCTCTTGATTTGTCTTTGAATTCCTTCTCTGGCTATATACCTCATAGTTTTAGGTACCTCCAGAGTTTAAGCATCTTGAATTTGTATTCTAATGTACTATCTGGTGAGATACCTGATTCATAATAAATTCCCCGTTTAGATTGTTACAACTAATGTATATATTATCAGTTGCATTGGGGCAGTATTATAAGGCTTATTTGAGTCTACAATCATTTTTACTTTTCTATACTTTTACATATAGTATAAATAGGCAGAAATCATGGGAAAAAATATAATCAAATTATATTTGTGTTTTGTCCAAATTCTGATATGGAACTAAAAATTTAAGTTTGGAGCAAAATATTTTATCACTAGTGTATATTGTGAATACATCTGCTTGAGAGTAAACTTCAGTGGACCATTTGAAGAAATATATGGGCTTGGCTCTTGGAGAACGCCCATTGCCCATTTTCCCTTAACTTGCAATTAATTCACTTTAATTTTTTAATTTGTTAACTATAAATTGGGCCTGAAAAAAATTGAAAACCCGTTAAATGAAAAGTTTAAATCGAGTTCAAATCGGTCTATGTGATTAACCAATTTGATTTAATACGAATTTTAATTTTTAAAAATTATAATTAATAGACTTGAACTTTATATATATATATATATATATATATATATATATAATTTATAAAAATAATTTAATTACCGAAAATTATCTACTTATCAATATTAATAAGTGATAAATTAGTATTAAATTAATTTTTTATTATCTTGTGGAGTGTTTATGTAATTTTTTTATTGTATTGAAATTAAATTTTAATTATCTGTATTTTAAAATTTAAAATTTTTATATTTTAATTTTATGAATACATATTTTTTTTTATGAAATATAGTGTAATTATGTATGTTTAATTTTTCAATTATTAACCGACTACATATAGTAATAAAACTTGTAGAATAATATAAAATTTAAAATAATGCTCAATTTTTGAACACAATATATAATAATATATTATTAGTTTGAATCATAATAAATTTAAAATAAGTAAAATTTTCATCAATGACACAATACTTAGATCAAAAGGTCGCATAAACGACCATGAATTACTAATTTTAAACTTAATTTTTGTGTTTCTTGTCATGATATATTCATTCAATTTTTTTTTTATCTAGGTGCAATAGTTGTGATATCATGGATCAAGGTGAGCAGTCTATTGAACAACCAATCAATAACAAAGTAGTGAACAGTGTAGGGCACAAGTTGAATCACAAGTTCCTGTTGAATCAAGTCAAACTAATCCCATAAATAAAAGTGAAGAAACAAATGCTAATTCCAAAAGCCGTTTGAAATCAGTTGTTTGGAATCATTTTAAGAGGCAAAAGATTGATGATAAGTGAAAAGTTATATGCAATTATTGTGAAAAGAAGTTAAGAGGGGATACAAAAAATGGGACTAAACATTTACATGATCATTTTGGATCATGTCCTTTAAGAAAAAAGTAGAGATATAAAACAAGCAATTTTGAAATCTAAGATAGATAATGAAGGGAGAGTCTCAATTGGGACATACACTTTTGATGAGGAGACTGCACGAAAAGACCTAGCAACTATGATTATTGTTCATAAGTATCCATTAGCAATGGTTGAACATAATATTTTAGAAAATTTGTTGGAACTATACAACCTATGTTCAAAAGAATTAGTAGACCTAAGGTGAGGAGAGATATATTGAAAATGTATGAACAAGAAAAAAAAAAGACTGAAGCTGGTTGGAAAAAATGATAGTCGATTTGCAATCATAATTGATATGTGGACGTCCAACAATCAAAATAAAGGTTTTATGGCCATTACAGCACATTTTATTGATGTTTCGTGGACTTTACAAAGTCGAATTATTAGGTACGATTTTTATTTATTTTAATTATAAATTTATAATATGTTGTTGCAAATTTATAATCGCAAATAGCATGAAATATTTTATTTTTTTTTTCTTATTAGGTTCATTTATGTGCGATGTCCATATACAGCCGATATACTTTGTGATGTGCTATCTAATTGTCTAATGGATTGGAATTTAGATAGCAAGTTGTCTGCACTAGTTTTAGACAATTGTTCGACAAATGATGCAATGTTTAATTGCATTTTGAGCAAATTGTCATCTAATAGTCTTTGGTTGGATGGACAATTGTTACATGTGCGTTGTAGTGCTCATATTTTGAATTTAATTGTCAAAAATGGTTTAGACATTATTTCTGATTGCATTGAAAAGGTTCGGGACAGTGTTGCATTTTGGAGTGCTACTCCTAAAAGAAATGAAAGGTTTGAGAAAACAGTCCGTCAATTGAAAGTTCCTTGCACTAAAAAATTGATTTTAGATTGTAAGACTAGATGAAACTCTACTTTTTTGATGCTTGATGTGGCTATTTGTTACAAAGATGTGTTTACACGATTGAAACAAAAGGAGCCTTTATATAGATGTTTCCCTATGTATGAAGAGTGGGAAATGGCCAAAAAATTTGTGAGAAGTTGAAAATATTTTTTGATATCACTGAATTATTTTCTGGGACGAAATATCCTACTACCAATCTTTTTTTCCCAAAAATATGTGAGATTAAAATGGAATTGATGCAGTGGCTTACTTGTGGATATCCTTATATTGAAACAATGGCTTCCAAAATGATTATGAAATTTGATAAATATTGGTATTGAATTCATGGTGTTATGAGTGTGGTGACAATTTTGGATCGTAGATACAAGATTAAATTTTTGGAGTGTTATTATCCTCTTTTTTATGGAGATGAAATTGCAGTAATAGAGGTTGAGAACATTAAAAGGATTTGTTATGATTTGATTGATCAATATTCATCAAATTCAAAGTTAAGTGGAAGTGGTGGTGTATCTGAATCATCAAGAAGCAACTCTTTTCAATCATCAATGAGTTATAGTGTGGGGTCGACTTGTATGCGCAAATTTGAATTATTTGTTGCTTCTTCTGAGTTCCAAAGTGATAGTATGCGCACTGAATTGGACTTTTATTTGGAAGAGAAATTATATCCACTTAAAGAAGATTTTGATGTGCTGGGTTGGTGGAAATTGGCCTTTAAGTATCCTACATTACAATCAATTGCAAGAGATGTTTTGGCAATTCCAGTATCCACTGTGGCTTCTGAATCAGCTTTCAGTACAAGGGGAAGGTTTATAAGTCCTCATCGTAGTAGACTACATCCTAACACGGTTAAAGCATTAATGTGTACACAAAATTGGATATTGTCTTCAAATAAAGGTATGTATTAATTGTTTATATAATTGTATTTAATGATTGACTTTGCTTTTCTAATTATAGTTCAAAATAATAACTTACAAATAATAATTCATACGTTTAGGTTCTTCTTCAATTGCTCATTCAGGGTGTTATACAATGCTTGAAGATACGGATGTAGATGACGAGGTAAATTGTAAATGCATTTTTCTAATATTATAATAATAATAACATTTGTCATAAAATGAAAGTAGAATTGAATTATTATATTCTATGATATCAGGTGGCATGGTGGCGAGTGGAAGGTGAATTATTCAATTTACTTTCAATTTCAATTTCAATTTATATTTCATATATAACTAATTTGTTATATTTGATTAATTTATATTTCAGGTTAATATTCGTCTGTATGAAAATTGTCCAAGTGAAGTTATTAGCTGTTAATGAATGAATATTATTTTATAGTTTAAATTGTATGGTATGTTTATAAATATTTGAATTTGAATTGTATTAGATGTTTTTAATTTTAATTTATTAATTATTAAATTTTGCCAGGTAAATTTTATAGAATTAATAGTTTGGCAAATTTATTTTAAATTTAAATTGAAATTGGTTTCGGGTCGGGAAATTTCCCATCGGGTGCGGGGATCCCCCCGTGATCATTCCTAGCCTATAGGTAATATTAGGGACCAAACGTCTTAATTTATAGGGATCAGATTAAATCTTTTCCCTATTAATATGGAGGAAATTGAGAACAAGGGACCATGTTAGTATATTTTTAGTTTTTTACCTTATGTTTGGATAGGTGGAATCAGTTAAATGGAGAGAAAGTAAATAAAACTTACTCTACTTTCCTTTGCTTTATATGTAAAATAGAAAAAATTTTCAGAGGAGCAAAAGAAATTGATTTTTCCAAATTTTTCTTTATGCTCCAAAATATTTCCATCCGATTTGGGGGAAAAGAAGGGTAAATGGAAGAGGAAAAGGGTTGAATGGTATTACATGTCAGAATTGCCCATTCCTTCATTGCATAATAAGCTGATAATCTCTTAGCCGTCCCTCATTGAACCTCCTGTGCTTCTTCCCGTAGATTCAGGTTTTGGGATAAATTTATTAATCTTTCAATGCTTGCTTTTTTTTTTCTTTTTTTTTTTCCTTCTGTCACTTACATACGGCATTGAGCTTGCATTCGTTTTTTTTTTTTTTTTAATTTTAAATTGTTTTATTGTTTTTTTTACTCTAGATGTATCTGTCTTTATTGCTTTATTTTTTTTTTATGTTATGAGTTTGAATTGGATCTGCAATTACATATTATTTATAATGATAAAAGTACGATGTTTGAAATACTAGTATTGGTTTCAATATAAGGATATAAATGTCAAAATAGCATCTACTATTAAGAAGAAAATCTAATTCACTCTATATTTATTTTAGGTTATCCAAACAATGAAAAGGAAAATCGAGGGGAATGAAATTTACACTACTCCCATTTTCTCTCATTTTCTCTCATTAAAATAAATTCAATCTACTACCATCCAAATAAAGCATTAGGGACAAGAAATTTAGGAAATTTACCATGTCACTAAAATACGGTCCCTAAAAAGTGGGACAAAGATTAGAATAATGTGTTTTGGGAAAATATTTATAAAATTGGTGTGTTTTCAAAATTAATTCCAGGATTGAGATGTTTTGTTCAATGCCACAAGAGAGACATGTGGCGTTGGGGCAAACTTTAATCCTGGCCCATCTCGGGCTTCGAATGTCGCAGTTGTCAGTTGTAACATCAGACTTCTGATGCTGCAGCTAACAACTGAGGCATCAAGGGACAATCCTCCAAGAAAGGCCAGTGTCAAACTAGTAATTTTAAAACAGCAAAATTGCAATAGTGTTGGCAAGATGAGTTGAAGACTAACCAATTGCGTGAGATGCTAGAGCAATCTCTTTGCTAGACCCTTTTTTGATACAATTAAGGCATTGATGTAATAAAGTAGCAAATTTGAAACAAAAAAATATAAAGCAATAATTAACTGATAAGTTAGTATAATGTCGAATACACATAGTAAAAATAAAGAGGACCGTATAAATGAAGTTGATGTTAGATGGTTCACTAATGAGTTATTAGAAAACAACTAAGATTAGGGGTGTGCAAAACCCGAACCGACCAGAACAATCCGAATAATCCGACTCGGACTAGTTGTTCAGGTAGAGTTGTTCGGATAGTTCGGTTCGGCTTGGGTGTTAGAAATCTTGAAACTTCCGGTTCGAGTCGGGTCGGGTTAAAACCTTAAAAATCCGAACCCGACCTTTAAAATCCGAACCCGACCGAAATACTATATAAACCTTTTTTTTTTCCAGTTACCCACCCATTCCTCCTCTGTCTCTCTTTCTCTACCTTTCTTTCCCTCTCTCTCTCCTTCTTCTTCTTCCTCCTCCTCCTCTTCCTTTTGCCACCGCCGGTCACTTGCCAGCCAAAAAAATGAGTCCCAATCTCTTCCGAGCGTTCTCTTCCGAAGCAAGATCTCTTTAGAAACGATTAGGCCAGTCTCGATCTATTCCGACGATCTCTTCTGAAGCAAGGCCAGTCCCGATCTCGCGGTGATCTCTTCTGAAGCAGATCCATATCTGGGTTTCTGTGTGTGTGTGTGTGTGCTTTTTTTTTTTATTTGTGCCTAAGGAGTAAGGACCCAGATCTAGATCTTTTTTTTTGGTGGTGTTTTTTAATATCTGCATGTTGGTTAGAGTTTTGATATGATGAAACTATTATTTGTTGGATTTTCTTGGTTGAATTTGTATGATAAAGCAAATGTGGGTGTTTTTGGCTTCTGTTCTTTTATAATTGTCGGGTTAATTGAGCAATTCAGTTCGGGGCCCGAAAAATTTCGGGTATTTCGGTTTGAGACCCTACTATAAATTAGGGTCGGTTCATGTGGTGGTTTTGGCTAAAGCTTGGGGCTCGAGTTGACATGAACTCGACCGATACATACCCCTAACTAAGATAATCACAGGCATCATGAATTATGCCTCATGTAAGCATAAGATTCACACACACAAAACCAAAAAAAAAAAAAAAAGAAAAAGAAAAAGAAAGGGAGTACAGCAATTTCTTACTTTTTTTTCTACAAACTCATGCTATAAATTTCTATTGAAAGCCTCGATAATTGCTGCCAAAGCTTTCTCTATTGTTGAACCCCTATATCCATAAATCCAAGCACCATTAACTGATGCCGCAACACGAAGCTGTGGGACAAAGATATAATTAGGGTTTTTTGAAAAAATATTTTCGAAAGTATGGTGGTTTTAAAAATTTCACCCACAAGTTGGGTGAAATTTTTTTTATTGATGCCGCAACTATATATATATATATATATATATATATATATAAGGGTGCAGGCAGCATCTTTACCTACTGCCGCTGTGCACCCTTTTTAAAAAAAACTAAATAATAATTTAATAATAATATAATAAATAATATTATTATATTAATATTATTTATTATAATAAAATGAAATTATAATAGAGATAAAATAAAGTAGGAAATACATTTATTAAATATAATAATATAATTATAATAGAGTAATATTTAAATAATATACGAAACGAAACTCTATTTTTTAATTGTCCAACTATAAATTATACAAGAATATTAGGATTTTCATAAGATTTTGATATTTTTCTTGTATTTTTATTTGTTATGTGTTTTTGTTTTTTCTTTTTTTCTATATATAATAAATTTAGATGGATATATAAGTTATTTTTATTTTCGTTATTTTTATTTTTTTAAAATTTTATAATTTTTAGTTCAATAAACGGAGATTCAAAATTATTAATCTTATATTAAATGGTTTATATGGTATAAACTTAATTTATACATGTATCCAATTTAAGTTTAATAAAATAATTTTAAAATATTTTTTACAAAAAAAAATTTAATTGTGTGAGCCAAAAACTCAACATTGCTATTATAAGAATTTCAAAACTTTATGGAAACCCTAATATTTTTGCAAAATTTATAACTAGCATGGATTTGATTTATAGAATCGGTTACTATTTCGCAATCGTGCAAAAGAAATAAAAATAACTAGGGGGGCCCATAACCCACATGTCCATGGTATCAGAGCCTAGGGGGGAAGAGTTTATATGAGACTAATTGTTTATAATTTGGTAAATTTAATTTTATTTTGAAAAACTAAACTATTATCTGGGTAAGATTAGAGGTGAGGCAGTAAGTCCCGTTTTAGCCGACGAATAGGCGTTGAGGGCAGTAAGGTTCCAGGACCTAGTTATCCAGGTAAGAAGATACATTTTTCAAAATTAAATTAAATTTTTAAAATTATGGATAATTTATTTTGCAGATCCACTTCTTTTGCAAGCTCTCTTGCTTCTGGTTCCTCGGAATCAAATTTCAAACATCCAACCAATAGTGAAGAAATCACTATTGAGGATTTTAAAAAATCTTTAAACAACTGGGAAATTCCAAAAATCAAAAAAGATCAAGTTTATAAAACTGGTCTGTTCCAAAATATTTTCAAAACTGACTATGTCATCAAAATGGAAGAAAGGGATGTTCAAATCTCAAAACCTTTTGAAACCATTCAACTTCTTTCTCAAAAAACTTTACAAAAACATCTAGACAGAAAATATGGTTACATACACATAGGACTTGTCCAGGTGGGAATCAAACCATTAACAAAAGATGGCCTAAACACTTCAATTCTTTGCGTTTTGAGGGATGCCAGACACATAAATTTTCAAGACTCCATGATAGCATCAGTAGAATCGAGTCTTTGCCAAGGCCCAATCTCTTTTGAATGCTATCCAGATATTTCTTTATCTCTTAGAGATAAAAACATTTTAAAATCCTTGATTTTGAAAATCAAAACTCATAATTACAAAATGCTGGAAGGTTCAATTCCAGTAGCAATTATGTTTAAAATCCATTACAAGGCAATGGTTTCAGCTTTTACTGCAACAAAAAATGTTGATTCCAAAAAGGGTGAAACCCTATTTTTACAAACAGATCTGTCTAGATCTAATACTGTCATTCCAAAATCTATCCTTTGGAAGGATATAAGTCTTCCCAAAGAATGGATCTTGGAAGGAATTTCAAAACCAAAATCTCCTGAACAGGCAAAACCAAATACCCAATTAAGGGAAATTACCCAGTACAATGACGGAAAGGTAAAAATAAGTTTCAGTAGAGCTTCCAGTCATCGATATTCAGATACTGGTTCTTCCACGAGTACTTTGGATTTGGAAAAAATTTCAAAACTCCCTTCAGTTATTCATCTGCCTGATAGGATGGAGAATTTTCAAAACCCAAGATTTTCTTGTTCAAGCATTCCAAGTGCTTCTTTTCAAAACGTGGATTATTCTTCAAATGTACCACACCAGGTCTATACTAGACCATAGGTATGTGATGAAGATCAACATAATTCACCTCCAACTTCACCATCTTTTTCTGCGGTAACTGAAAATGTTATCAATGAACTCAATGTTTTAGAAAGAGAATTTGAAGTTGACAAAAAATTCTTGCATCAGGATTTCTATTCTTCAAAAAATTCAGAAAAAAGAAATTGATTTTTCAAAAATTTTCTGGATAAAAGAAAAGAAATTCAAAATGAGTTTTATGACTTTGTCATACAAAACAAAGCTCATGTTTTATTCTTTGATTGGTTTGAAATTTATGTATCTCAAAACAAGATTTCATACCCATTCAAATCAAACACCAAATCTGTCAACCCTGTTACTACTAGGAATAAGGTTACAGAATGGGAAATGGTAGATGGAAAAAGAACACAATCTGAACATCCACCTTTGAGAAAAATCAAAATTGCACTTCTAGAAACCACTATAGATGCTGCACCTTACAAAACTCCCAGTGGTGATTCAAACAAGGATATTAAAAATATTCTTCAACAAAACAATTTTACAAACACTCATCTTAGTACGATTGCCAAACAGTTAACTAGGATAGAGGAAACCCAAAAAACCACCACTGTCATTTCCCAGGTTGAATCGACAGCTTCAAAACTGAAAAGTTCAGTTTTCAAACCTTTTCAGGTCTCCAAAACAAGTCAAAAACTGTTTAGGGAAGGTAAATCAGAATTTACTGAAACTCTTAAAACCCAACTTAGTAGGATAGAGAATACCTCTACGTCTACACTAGAAGTTGTAAGAGACACCCCTGACCGTAGCAAAGCTGTTAGTGCTTTAGATCAGGTATCTGACTCTGAAGATACACAGCCAAACCAAAAGGAGGAATTGTTCAAGCTTGTTTGGCAAAGAGGTCAACCTTTGACCATGACCACAGCACCAGACCTAGGCATAGAAAATAGACCAAACATTCTGTCCCAGTCTAAGTTCAATGCCTCTACTGTCTATGAATGGAACAGAGATGGTATGTCTGAATATAACATTCTTAGTCTTCTACAACAAATGACTATGGCCTCCAACGCTTACAAAACCCAAACTGGTACACCTGATAGAGCAATTGCTGAACTTCTAATTGCAGGATTTTCAGGACAACTAAAAGGATGGTGGGATTATCATCTCACTGCCCAACAGCAGTTAGAAATATTAGGTGCAATCCAAACCACTGAGGATGGAACGCCCATTCTCGATGAGATAGGTAACCCCATACCTGATGTTGTAGCAACCCTAATCCACACGATTAGTCTACACTTCATAGGTGACCCTTCTCACTTAAAGGACAAAAACGCAGAATTACTTTCAAACCCTAGGTGTAAAAAGCTTTCTGATTTTCAAAATTACAAAACCACTTTCTTAACCAGGGTGATGCTAAGGGAAGATTCCAATAAACCATTTTGGAAAGAAAAATTCCTTGCTGGCCTTCCTACCCTTCTAGGAGAAAGAGTTCGTAATAAAATCAAAGAAGCTTTTGGAATTAACCAAATTCCTTATAACTATTTAACTTATGGGAAATTAGTTAGTTTCACACAAAAAGAAGGTTTAAAAATCTGCCAGGATTTAAAACTTCAAAAACGTTTTAAATGGGAGATGAAGAAAACTAGGCAAGAACTAGGATCATTTTGTAAACAGTTCGAAGTCTCCACAGAAGGTCAAACAAAAACTTGTGGAGGTTCCTGTTCTAAATCCTACAAAAAGCCTCATAAACGATTTTCTTCAAAACCTAACAAACAAGAATTTTATAAAAGATCCAAGCCACAAAAACATTATAAGAAAGGATCTTTTAAAAAACCCTTCAAACCAGCTTTAAAACAAGTCACTTGTTTTAAGTGTGGCAAACCTGGCCATACTTCAAAATATTGTAGGCTTAACAAAAAACTTCATGAGTTGCAAGTTGAGGAAGAAATAATACAAAAAATTGAAGCCATCCTCCTTGAAACATCTGAAACTGATTCTCAAACAGAATCATCTGAGACAGAAGATTCTTTTCAAAATGATGAAGTTGCTACCCTTGATTCCTCCAGTAGTGAGTCGGGTAGTAGTTTCAAATCTTTAAATGTTTTGGCAAAATATCAAGAATTAATTCTTGATATCATCAAACAAGTGGAAGATTCAAAACTCCAAAAGCATATCATTGAAAAACTTTTGAAGTCTTTTGAACCAAAATCTCCAAAACCTTCCACTTCCAAACTTATTCCAAACAGTACTTATGATCTCACTAAAATCTTAAGTACTAAATCAAAAGAAAACCTCCTGTGACAATTCAATCGCTTCAAGAAGAAATTAAAATTGTCAAACAAGAGCTAAAAACTCTTAAAGAAAAACAGGAGAAAGATTCAAACCTTCTTCATGGTCTTTTATCACAAGACTCTAGCACTGATAATAATGAAAATGAAGAAAAGGAAGAAAACGAAACTGCTAATCTAGACTTAGAAAATGAAATTCAAAGTTTAGAAAACGCTCCAAATGATTTCTTGTTTATTTTAAGAGAAATAACCACGAGAAAATATTTGGTAAAAGTTTCCCTTGTTTTTTCAAATAATTTCAAAATTGATACAGTTGCTCTTTTTGATACAGGAGCAGATTTAAATTGTTTAAAAAGCTGTATCGTCCCAAAAAGATTTTTTGAAAAAACTTCTGAAAAACTTGTCGCAGCTAACAACTCCGACATGGGAATTAAATTTAAAATAGAAGCTTCCATCCAGAATGGTAGCATCTTTATCAAAACTCCATTTGTTTTACTCGAAAATATCAGTCATACTGTCATTCTATGGACTCCATTTATCAATATGATTACTCCCTATTCTGTCACATATGATGGTATTTCTTTTAAAAAAAATAGAGAAAAAATTGTTTTCCCTTTTGTTGAAAAACCCAGAACGAGAAATTTGAACCTTTTAAAAGCTTGTTCTGTTTACAAAAGTGAATTGAATTGTATGATTCAAGGAAAACAAAAATATTTACAATTTCTCAAACAAGATGTTTCCTTTTTCAAAATCCAAAAAGGATTGCAAAATGATTTGGTAAAACAAAGAATTTCTGATTTTCAAAAAATGATTAAAAATGAAATTTGTTCAGATTTACCAAATGCTTTCTGGAACAGAAAACAACATATGGTTGATTTACCATATGAAAATGAGTTTTCAGAAAAACAAATTCCAACAAAAGCTAAACCAATCCAAATGAATCATGAACTCGAAGAACATTGCAAAAAAGAGATCCATGATTTAAAACAAAAAGGTTTAATCACAGAATCCAGATCTCCCTGGAGCTGTGCAGCTTTTTATGTTAACAAAAACTCTGAAATTGAAAGAGGCACGCCTAGGCTTATAATTAATTACAAACCATTAAACAAGGCTTTAAAATGGATTCGGTACCCGATTCCCAACAAAAAAGATCTTTTGCAAAAACTGCATTCTGCATTTGTTTTCTCAAAATTTGATATGAAATAAGGTTTTTGGCAAATTCAGATTGAACCAAAAGATCGTTACAAAACTGCTTTTACTGTTCTATTTGGACAGTATGAGTGGACGGTTATATACGTATATATATATATATATATATTCTTGAAAATATTTTTAAAATCACCCTATTTTCGGAAATATTTTTTTAAAAAACCCTAATTATATTTTTGTCCCCGGAGCTGCTATATCAGTGCAAAATTTACAACCTATGCAATGGGTTCCATCGTCATAAGCCACAACTATCAGTTGCAACTTCTGACTCACTCCAGTACCAGAATTAATTTTGAAAATACATAAATTTTGTAAATATTTTCTCAAAACACATTATTCTAATCTTTGTCCCCTAAAAAATTGTATTGTCTCTAATTTGAATTAGCACAATATCTTCAGTTTACAATCATTTTACCCATTTAATTACCAAAAAAGTATCTTTTCTTCATTATTTTTTTTTAACTACCATAATTTTATCTTGTAATATTAAAAAGTTTACGTTAATCAAAAATTTATCCATTCAGACCCGCATAAAATGTGGCCCGTTCGGGTCTGCCACTAAATGCCCAACAAGCCTCACTCTGCCCCCTACCCCCTTTCTTTGTTGTTGTCTTCTCTCTCACGCTCTCTCACTCTCTCCATCGAGCTCGCAGCCTCTCCCCCTCTCCACCGTCCAGTCCTCGCCGCTGTCACCCTGGCCACCTTTCTCTCGCTTGCTCGCTGCCATTCGTTCATTTTCCTTGGCCGGCCTCCCTCACTAACCAGCTATCTCGTTCTCCAATACGATTCAAAGCTTTTTGTTTCCTCTTTCTTCTAATTTAACTATGTTTTCTTTCTGTTTCTTCACTTAAACATTTATTCAATTTTGATTCTTGTTGCATTTCATTTTCTTTTGCTTGTTCATGTTGATGGTAACTTTCAATATCGACACAGTCAATAATGGACATTCTAATATATAAGAAAGTAAAGTTCACAAGATGAGAACTTGTAATTCGTTGGTGGAGTAGTCTTATTAACTCATCTAGTTACATCTATCTTGCAATTAATAACTTAAGCTCTGAAAAAACTGGCAATCTGACTTAGTGATGAAGTGATTAGAGTTTGTGGATGACAGTTGATAAGTTGAATTTCAAAAGCCTAAGTCCACTGGTGAATTCAGTTGATAACTTGGGTTATTGTGATTTTCACATTTTTTGAATTGAAATTATTCTATTTTGTTTGCTAAACAATCTATTCTAAGCTAAAAGTTATAATTGTGTGGATTGTTCTCTCTTTACGATTATGATTAGCTTGAGCCTTTAAGGTATTTGTTTCTTTGCCTAATAGTAGCTTTGATATAAAGAAAAGAGAATCGATTCCTTTTTCTTTATGTATATAGTTTATAGTTTCTGCATTCTTACTTGTTGTTTGGACTAGAACTCGAATATGATTCCTTTATAGACTGTGGTTTTCTTATTAAGCTTTTTCTATCAAGGTTCCATTTATGCATATTAAAATCCAATAATGAAACTACAAGAAATATATGATTGATTGATTCAAGGAAGTTTATGGGTCTAAATGCTTTGGTTTCCTTAGTATGGCATCAAACTTTTCTATTGAAATGATAAAATTCTATTTTAAAATTGGAGTTGCTTTCGTCTTTGCTCATATTATGTACTTATCTGCAGCATCATTTTTTTTAATTATCTTTTTTGTTGTTTTTCTTTACCAATTGATGAAGTTTGGCTTTTGTGAAGGAGAGTAACATGATATCTTCTCATAAAAGCTTGCATGGAAATTTGTTTTGCTGTTCTAATTCATTTCCAACTGTTTTTCTTGGATCTTTTTGAGTCATGATAAATGCTTTAGATTGAGCCACTTGTTCAAATTAACAAGATACTTGCAGATTTTGTTTTTAAATTACTAATTTCCAAAATAATTCTGTTGTTTTATTGAGATTCATAGTTATTTGGCAAATAGATCTACAGGATACTATTAAATTTTCAATCTTTCTCCAGTTATTGTTGATACCAACGGGGTAATTTTCTGTCATGGATCAATCTAATATGATATTTACAAGTGCTGCATTGCATATGAAAATTACATTTCAGTAACCACATGTACATTTCTGCTAAGGTTCTGGCTTTTTTTGCATTTCGTGTTTCAACTAAAAGCCATGACTGTCAGTGAAGGCCCAGACTTTCCTATATTCACCATCAACCACGCTTCGCTCGCACTCTTCCCTCACAACAGGGGCCCACGTTCTTCCGCCTTTTGCGTACTCCTTCGCGGCTGCTGTGACGCGCGCCCGAACCAACCCAGCAAGGGCCCTCAGTGCGAATCCGCTTTAGGATTCGAGGGACTGGTTCGCGTCTTTTGATCATGGGCACCACGAGGCATCATCGGTGCGTCCCTCCCAATAGAACATTGGGGAGAACCACCTAACCTAGAGGCACCTTTTGAGGTATCATGGAGTCGCCACCCAATCTTGGAGAATTGGGAAAAGGTCTCTCACCTCTTGTTGATCGAGACCAGAGATCCGGTGTTCGGAACTTCCCTCTTATTTATGCTTTGGTTAAGTATAAGTGGTTTTTTAACTTCTTAAAATTATATCTCTCATCTCACACGAGGGATGCATTTAATTAAATAGCGCATTGAAAGCACGTAAAGAAAAAAATAAAAGCAATAAATAAAGTATATAAAGAAAGCAATAAATGAAAGTGGTAAACACGCAAGCACGCAATTACAAAAGAAATAGGGGCAGAATACAACCCCCATTGAAAGGAATTTGAAGATATGAATAGGACGGAATACAATCCCCAAAAATAAATAAAGTTGCCCCAAAATTAATTACAAGGGCCCAAAAAGAAATGAACTTGAATTTAAAATACTCACCCAAGATTAAAATAAAAAAACATACATAAATCGGGACATTATTTGAGGAACGTTGGTTCCTTCGCACTTGTTCGAAAGTTAGGAACATTGGTTCCTTCGTATTAATTTAAAGAGGGTTCGAAGAGTCGTTTTGGTTGTTTGATGAAAACCGGGATGAGTGATCCCATTTTTAGAGAAAACTAACTCTTCGTTTTATTGTGATATTTTTGATATTTGGCTAAAATAAGGGACATTGGTCCCAATTTTATTAATGAAAATTCCAAGTTAATTATAAAAGTATTTTTGTGATTTTTTATCTCACGCGTGCACAAGTAAAATAATTATTTACAAATAAACACAACAAAAGGATGTGGAATTAGAATTAGAGAGATCACACCGAACCGATGTGTCCGTCTACGCATCGCGACCCATCCGGGGAGTCACAGGGTGCTCACGTAGCCCGACTCAACATAAACTCATACACAAATAATATCAACAATATTAGTAAATATTCAAAGTAAATTAATCAAATAAATGCGAAATATAATAATAATAACAATGATAGCAATGCAACAAAATAAATAAGATGAATAATGGACATAATAATCATAATAAAACCATATAATAATAATAATAATAATAATAATAATAATAATAATAATGATAAGAGGATGGTAATAATGCAAATAATAACAATAATGAATGATAAATAATATGAAAACAGAATAATCAATTAGTAATAATAATAATAATAA
Organism: Excoecaria cochinchinensis; assembly: GCA_947683425.1. Lineage (NCBI taxonomy): Eukaryota > Viridiplantae > Streptophyta > Magnoliopsida > Malpighiales > Euphorbiaceae > Excoecaria > Excoecaria cochinchinensis. Next base: position 8,256,325 of record CANTUQ010000037.1, read on the forward strand.
TAATAATAATAATAATAATAATAATAATAAAGACAATAAATGCGTTAAACATGGCAGGAACTCAATATATGATAATAAAAATGAAAAGCAATGGAGATGGTGATAACGATAAATAATAATAATATTAGCACATGGACATGAAAATCCATTTGAAGCCAACAAATAACATATTAATGGTGGTATTAACACAGTAAAACGCTAAAAGTAAATAATAGACATGATGTTGATACTAAAAAAAATATTATGAACAACAATAAATAATATACAAAAAATAATGAGAACAAGTTCAAGAATGTTTACCCTCAGAATTTTTAGTTTGGAAATAGGGTGTTTCGATCCGTTCCTCTTGTCAATTTTTGACGATAAATATCTGAAGGAAATGTAGAAATCTGTGTTCTAAACAAAATAGTTTGAGAAAATATTTTTGTGGGATGAACAAGCCAAGAAAATTAATTTTTCTTGCTCAAATCAACCCAAGATCAAATATTTTGTAGTAGCAAAAACTAAAATTTGAGAATAAGGCTTGAAGATTTTTGAAGAATTTTTAAGAAAAAACAAGAAAAGCTTCCTGGAGAGTAGCAAAAAATAGAGAGAAAAGCCAAGGGTTTTTCTTGCCAAAATCTGTCGTCCCTCTTGAAAATGAGGGAAAATCCTCATTTAATCTTGCCTTGGCCAAAAAAAGCAAAAGACAAAAAAGTTTTTATTTTTAGTTAATCCAAAATAGCATAAAATGGTGAAACAAACGGAAATATCAGACTGAAAACAGCGAAAAAACAGGACAGACGAAGACCAACAGGTCGCGCGGAGGGCGAAGGGCGCGCGGTAGCCTGCTGCGTGTGGTGCCCCCGCACTGCGCGCGGCAGGCTGCTGCCTCGCGCGAGGCTGCTGCCTCGCGCGCAGGGGCGTCGCGCGAGGTGCCTGCCTCTCGCGCAGGGGGGGCGCGCGGTGCCCCCCGCCTCGCGCGCAGGGGCGGCCTGCCGCGCAGGCGCCCCTGCGCGCTGGGGCAGGCAGGCAGCCCCGCGCTGCCGCAAGTGGCATCCGCGATTTTTTTTTTATATTTTTATTATTATATTTTTTTTTATTTTAAATCTTGACACAAAATTAATATATTTATTTTTATTTTTTTTTACTCCATTTTAATTTTAATTTCCAAAAATTATATTTTTAATTATTTTTCGAAAAACACACCTTTGACAAGGGAATGATCGATTCTCACCTTTCTTGCCAAAATCGGTCTTCTATTTCATCATCGGGTAATCCTGATCTTGGACCGCCTCGGGACCTGGTGTCTACAGTTGCCCCCAATTTTAGGGAACTTAGAATTCAGGTGCCTAAGTGAGCCAAAATTCGGGAAAGAAGGGAAGAGACGCGTACCTGAGGTGGTTGCTTTCTCGAACTTGGTTCTGCCAGCTTGTCGGCGTTGCGGGACTGTTATTGGTCATGTGATTGATAAACGTCAGCTCGTCGACGTGTGAAACCACGGCTGAACGACTGATGAACACCAGCTTGTCGGTGTGTCTAGACGTCAGTCTTTATAGAACGTGGTTGATGAAACACCAGCTCGTCGGTGTGTGAAATCACGGCTGAGCGACTGATGAACACTAGCTTGTCGGTGTGTGAAGGCGCCAAACTTTGAAGAACGCGATTGATAGAACACCAGCTTGTCGGTGTGTGAAACCACGGCTGAGCGACTGATAAACACCAGCTTATCGGTGTGTGAAGGCGCCAGACTTTGTAGGACGCGATTGATAGAACACCAGCTTGTCGGTGTGTGAAACCACGGCTGAGCGACTGATAAACACCAGCTTGTCGGTGTGTGAAGGCGCCAGACTTTCCTGCGAAATCAAAAGAGATTTGTATGCAAGGGTAAGTTATGCACGTGCATATGCATATGCCATACAGGATGCAGGTGACACCATTCATCTGAGTGGCCCAGTGGCCGAGGTGTGATAACTCTCGCTGAAGCGACTCGTGGCTTCGTTTGGTCGATTATGCCCCCAAGTGTCGGAAGGTGCTGTCCTGATTTAGGGACTCTGACTCACAATTTTTCAGGGAGGATTGCCCGATGTGTGTCTTTGCTTGAAAGGGGTCACCTAAGGTAATGCCGCCTTATCGCTCCAAGCGTCATTGTTTTAAAGGTAGTGCATCCCTCGTGGATTTTCACACTAGCTTTTCTTAGCGGGAGATGCGTCCTTGTCGAATTTTCACATAACCCTGTGCCTTATTTTTTGCCTGGAATGGACCCAAACCCAATCCAGCGGCTTTTATTTATTTCATTTTTTTTGTAGGGCAGACTGCCTGTTGCCAGGTTTTCACCCTGCCCTTTGGCCTAACTTTTGCTTAGAGCGCCAGTCACGGTTTTCATCTCTAACGGCCCTTTTTTTTTTTTTTTTGATAAAGCTTTTGTCGGGTGCACAGATAAATTGTGTGCGTTGAAATAGGGAGTGACAGCAGCGGATGCATTCAAATGGGGAGTGACATATTACTCGTCTGAAAAGAACTATGGACATTTATTGGATAAAAGAGCTTCTCTGAGCGCATAATTGCATACATGTACACGTTTCTCGTGTGACTTCATTGCACATGATCATCATTTGACATTAGGCCCAAGATACCAGATCACATCTAATCTCGAGATAGATCTCAAAAGCATCACGACTCCTGTTATCAATCAGCCCTCTCGGATTTTCTTGATTGAACATTTTATCTCTTCTTCTTCTTCCTTTTTTGTTTTTTGTCTTCAGCCGTGGAATCTTTTCAATCTGTCGACGTTGACCGGCTCCCTGAATTCATTCCCATCACTATCCGTCAGGATCGCAGCTCCTTTAGACAAAAGCTTCTTCAGAACGAAGGGTCCTTCCCAAGTTGGCCTAAACTTGCCTCGAAAGTCCGGAACCCCCAGCCTCATCTGTTTGAAGACTAGGTCTCCTTCCTTCAATGGGTGCTTTCTTACTTTCTTCCCAAATGAGCGAGCTAGCCTTTTCTGGTAGATCTGATTGTGGTAGTATGCCCGCATCCTACCTTCGTCCAATAGGTTCAACTGTAGTAGCCGCTGCTGGGCCCATTCGGCTTCTGGTAGCTGAGCTTCTGTTACCACCCTCAATGACTGGAGCTCTATTTCTACCGGTAGGACTGCTTCCGTCCCGTAAACCAAGGAGAAAGGGGTAACCCCTGTAGAAGTTCTGGCGGTGGTCCTGTAGCCCCATAGTGCAAATGGCAATTTCTCGGCCCAGTCTTTATAGGTTTGCACCATCTTAGCCAATATCTTCTTGATGTTCTTATTAGCTGCCTCAACTGCCCCGTTGGCCTGCGGTCGGTATGGAGAGGACTTATGGTGTTGGATGGCGTACTTCTTGAGCATCTGCTTAGTCTCAGCTTGGAACTGTACCCCATTATCTGACACGACGTGATGCGGGAGACCGTACCTACAGATCAAATGTCGCTCGATGAACCTGGCCATTTCCCAAGCACCTAATTTCTTGAAGGATTCAGCCTCAACCCACTTAGTAAAGTAATCAATGGCGACTACGATGAATCTGTGCCCATTAGAGGCCGTCGGGCGTATCTCCCCTATAATGTCAATCCCCCATGCTGCAAATGGCCACGGAGACGTCAGGTTGCACAATTCCGACACTGGCAGGTGTCTCAGATTAGCATATTGCTGGCATAATTGGCACTCCTTCACATATTTAGAGCAATCTGTATCCATTGTTAGCCAGAAGAATCCTTGCCGCATTATTTTCTTTGCTAGGGCCAGACCATTCATATGGGCCCCACAGACCCCTGCATGGGTTTCCTCCATAACCCTTTTGGCCTCTTTCTCATCTAAACATCTTAGTTGTATGCCATCGGCCTGTCTCTTGTACAACACCCCGTCTACACTGATGAATTGAGTGGACAGTTTGCGGATCAGCCTTTGGTCTTTTTCAGTGGCTTCTTCCGGGAATATTGACCTCTCTAAATAATTCTGGACATCATAGTACCATGATTTTCCATCAGTAGTCTCGACATCCCCGACTTGCTCGGTCTCAAAGTATGGCTTGCTTGAACTGGAAATGAGCACAGGCTTCATAATTATCCCTTCAGGGTTATCCCACATGGATACCAGGGCAGCTAGGGCGTCTGCCAATTGGTTCTCATCTCGGGGCACATAGTTAAAGGTGCAGATTTCAAACTGGCCACTTAGTTCTTTTAAACACCTCACATATGGCAACAGCCGCTCTTCCTTAACGGTCCATTCACCCCTGACTTGGTGGATTACTAAGGCTGAGTCCCCGAAGACCTCTACTACTTTTGCCCCCACGGCTGAGAGCGCTTCTAACCCAAAGATGCAGGCTTCATACTCAGCCTCGTTATTGGTGGCTCTGTACCTTAGTTTCTTTGCTAAGGGGAGCTTCTCGCCGTCTGGGGTTACTAGAATCACTCCTGCCCCGGCTCCCTTGCTATTTACTGCTCCATCAAAATACATCTGCCACTTCTGCACAGTGATGGCTACCACGTTTTCGTCGGGGAATTCATACAACAGTTGGTCTCCCTCAATTGGATGGTCAGCAAGAAACTCCGCAACTGCTCGACCTTTAATGGTCTTTCTAGTAATGTATTCCACATCGAATTCTTGTAGCAATATCAGCCATCTTCCCATTTTCCCTAGCAAAGAGGGTGCCTGTTGCAGGTATCGGAGGGGATTTTGCTTGGCAATAGTCTGCACTTTATAGGAATGAAAGTAATGCCTCAATTTCTTTGATGCCTAGATTACTGCTAGGCAGATCTTTTCCACTTCAACATACTTGGCTTCATAAGGGAGGAATTTCTTGCTGAGGTAGTAAACCGCAAACTCGACCCCGAATTCATCCTCCTGGGCCATCATGGCTCCTACAGAATTTTCCTCTATTGCTGGGTAGAGAATTAATGGTTTAACAGGCCGTGGCGGTCGTAGCACTGGGGGATGTTGGAGATAATCCTTAATGACATCAAAAGCCTTCTGGCAGTCGTCTTTCCACTTGACCGGCTGATTCTTCCTGAGGAGCTTAAAAATTGGTTCGCACACTGAAGCGAGCTTGGAAATGAACCTACTGATGTACTGCAATTTACCCAGAAAACTCCGAACTTCCTTTTCTTTTTGGGGCGCTGGCATTTCTCTGATTGCCTTGATTTTATCAGGGTCCACTTCTATTCCCCTTTGGCTTACCACATGGCCTAACAGCTTACCCGAGGTGACTCCAAAGATGCATTTCTTGGGATTGAGACGAAGATTATACTTGTCGATCCTCTGAAAGAACTTTTCCAAGGCCTTGAAATGTCCTTCTCGAGTTGCCGACTTGATCATCATATCATCGACATACACTTCAACCTCCTTGTGAATCAAGTCATCTAAGATCTTGGTAGCCATCCTTTGGTACGTCGCTCCGGCATTCTTCAACCCAAAAGGCATCACTCGGTAGGCGAATGTCCCCCATTCTGTGATGAAGGCCGTCTTAATTCGATCCACAATCCTGTTAAGGATTTGGTTGTACCCCGCGTACCCATCCACAAAGTTGTACATCATGCAAGCGGCTGCGCTATCCACTAGCACATCAATATGGGGTAGGGGAAAGTCATCTTTCGGGCAGGCTTTATTCAGGTCTCTGTAGTCAACACACACCCGGACTCTCCCATCCTTCTTGGCTACGGGGACAACATTGGCTAACCACGTGGGGTATTGGACCTCCACCAGGAACTTGGCTTCGATCTGCTTGTGCACCTCTTCCTTTACCTTTTCTGCCCATTATGGTATTAGCCTTCTGAGCTTCTGTTTGATCGGCTTGCACTCTGGGTAGGTTGGAATGGCGTGTTCCGCAACTGCCCGATCAATCCCTGGCATATCCTCATAGGTCCAGGCGAAGACTCTTTCATATTTTTTCAAAATTCTCTCAAATTTTATCCTTTCCTCAAGAGTTACGTCGGATGCTATCAAGATTTCCTTTGGATTTTCCAAAGTCCCGAGATTAAATGAGGTGGTATTGGTTGAGTTAATATCAAATATAAATGATTCATGCTCGTGATCATGCATAATGAAATCATGAGAAACATCGCACAAGTAAGCAAAGTCATTCATATTATTAAAGTACTCAGAATTACAAATAGAGTTGTCAAATAGTTCGGGAATAAAAAGTACATCAGCAAAGCTATCATTATCATCTTCCACTGGTGCTGGTGCTGAAGCCGACAGCCCCTCATCTTGAACCTCAGCTGTCTTCAGACTCTTCAATTCTGGCACTGCCGCTCCATCCACTACAAGAAAATCGACATTTACCGACGGAAATTTAGCGACGGAAAATGTACCGTCGCTATTTAGACACGGAAAAGACATTTCCGTCGCTAATTAGCGACGGAAAATAATTCCGTCGCTAATTAGCGACGGAAAAAATATTCCGTCGCTAATATAGCGACGGAAAATCTAACCGTCGGTAAATTGGGCGCGAAAATTTGGCGGCATAAATGGCTACGGCAATTCCCGACGGAAATTAAATTCCGTCGCTAAAATTAGCGACGGAATTTAATTTCCGTCGGGAATTAGCGACGGAATTTAATTTCCGTCGCTAAAATATTTTAATTAATTTATTTTATATATTTTAGCGACGGAAATTAAATTCCGTCGCTAATTTTAGCGACGGAATTTAATTTCCGTCGCTAATTAGCGACGTATTTTAATTTCCGTCGCTAAAAATATTTTAATTAATTTATTTTATATATTTTAGCGACGGAATTTAATTCCCGTCGCTAATTCCCGACGGAAATTAAATTCCGTCGCTAAAATTAGCGACGGAATTTAATTTCCGTCGCTAAAATATTTTAATTAATTTATTTTATATATTTTAGCGACAGAAATTAAATTCCGTCGCTAATTTTAGCGACGGAATTTAATTTCCGTCGGGAATTCCCGACGGGAATTAAATTCCGTCGCTAAAAATATTTTATATCTATATAAATAAACTTTTCTGATTTTTTTCTCTCTCCTCCTCTCTCCCTCCCTCTCTCCCTTCCTCCCTCTCCCCACGCAGGTCTGGTTCTTCTTGCCCCCCACCCCGCGCCGCCCCGTGGTCGCCGCTCGCCCCTCGCCGCCCAGTGGTCGCCGGTCGCCCCTCGTCGCTGCGTTTCTTCCCTTCCCCGCTCTCTTCCTCTCTTCCCTTCCCCGCTCTCTCCCTCCCCGCTTCTCTGGCAGATCTGGCCACCGCCCGCCTCAAGCAAGCCGCCGCCGAGCAGATCTGCTATGCTCGCTGCCTCGCTCGCCCAACGCCGGCGCCGTCTCTCTCCGGTCAGCCGAAAAAATGAGGTTAACATCCAGATCTAGTTTTTTCATTTTATTTTAATTTTTTCTGTATATTTTTTGCATTAAGTTTTATGTGTTATATAATTTTTTGTAATTTATTTGACACAAATTGAGTAAAAGAAAACCCTAATCCCAGCACCCCGCCTATAAATTGCTCACTAATTTATTTGAATTATAAATGTTTAATAAATAGTTGTCTATACATTTAAATAATACTTTCAATGGCATATATGTAATGCTCAAACTATAATGAGCTCTCATGAGAATTTCATTGTGAGTATTACACTTATGCAGGGCACTGTGTTGTCTCATTAAATGAAGCAAGGGAGCGTGCTAGGAAACTACAACTTGATTTAGTTGAGGTAATCTCTTAACAATTAGCAACAATTGCTTGTTATTTTTTTTTTTCTCTTTGATTCCTTGATAGCATTGTCCTGCCTTATAAAAGTGTTTAAAGATAAAAGATGAAGGGAAATAGAAGATTGTAAGTTTGATGTTCAAAAGTGGTTTAGTTGCAAGTTTTTTCTTCCAGCTTTTGCCAGCCTTCTCCCTTGCTATCTTTCACTTTCCAGATTTAGATAGCTGTCTATTTTTTATGTCATGAATTACGGCATCAGCAAATGCTTGCCTTGGCTAACAAATGTTGAAAATCCTTGTGGTATTAGTAGATTTTCATACGAGGAATGCATTGTGTAGACAACTAGAGACATGGCTGAAGTCCCATACATCTCTGTTATTGCTTAAATTTTTATTTTTAATCATTTTTTTTTTGCATTTAAATAGACATGAATAGTTATAGTGATATGGGTTAACCATTAATTTTGATTTGTTGAGTAATATTTGTTGAATATTTTTCTGTATAAGTTTTTGTATATTATTTTGATTTGTAGGTTGACCATTAATTTTGATTTGTTGTGTATTTATATATTTGTTGAATATTTTTGTATATTATTTTAATTTGTAGGTTAACCATTAATTTTGATTTGTTGAGTATTTTTATATTTGTTGAATATTTTTTGGTATATTATTTTGATTTTTAGGTTAATCATTAATTTTGATTTGTTATATATTTGTATATTTGTTGAATATTTTTGCTGGATATTTGTGGGTCAATTTTGATGTTATATTTATTTTTTTTATTAATTTTTTTAAAATTACCGACGGAATACTGACGGAAAATTCCGTCGGTAAAAATAAAAAAATAAATAATTTCTTTACTTCCCGACGGAAATTTCATTTCCGTCGGAAAAATTACCGACGGAAATGAATTTTCCGTCGGTAATTTCCCGACGGAATAATTTTCCGTCGGGAATTATTACCGACGAAAACACTATTCCGTCGGGGAATTCCCGACGGAAGTCGAATTTCCGTCGGGAATAATTCCCGACGGAAAATTTCCGTCGGGAATTATTCCCTACGACTTTATGGCCGACGGAAAATATTCCGTCGGCATTTTATTTTCCCGACGGAAATTACACATTTTCCTTCGGTAATTTCCGTCGGGAAATGTCTGTTTTCTTGTAGTGATCTTCCATCTTCTCTTTACCCTTTGATTGAGCAGCCAGCAGGCTTTTGGTGATAACCTCCTCAGGAACTTCTCGATCCCATGCTAGAGTCTGATTGAAGATTTCCTCATCCCAGAAGGCTTCCACCGCCTTGACCATTCCCTCGGACCAGTCAAACACATCATTGAAGATTTCAAAACCTGGGGTGATCTTGCCATCAATCCACTGAGGCTCTGCCTCCCCACAGTAGGCACACGCCGATGCAGCCGGTACAAAAGTCTCCAAAATGTGCGGCACTTTCGCAGGCTTCTTCGTGGGCTTGCTCTTCTTGGCATCAACAATGTAGCCCAAACCTCGCCTATCCTTTTGGCCCCTTGTGGCGACGGGCTCTTGAATCCCTTGTGACCTCTTACCCAAACCAACCCCGGGGAGAAAGCTCATCCTTTTCATCATATTGACAACTTGAGGGCTTACCACTGACTCATCTTCCTCATTCACCATAGCCACGTGGAAACCACTGAAGGGTTGATTGGAAATTCCGAGCACTGACACTTGATTGTCACTAGCTGCTTTAATGGTCACAATCTGGCCTTCATGGGGAATCTTAATCATTTGATGGAGCGTAGATGGAACCCCTCCCTGTCACACCCCAATCTATACTATGGAGACTTCTATTCGGATTAGAAGAAGAAGAATCCAAGATAGATAGGAGTGTCACATCCCACTAGAGTAAACAAGTAAACATCACATAAATAGAGTGACATATCCAGGATAATTAAAAACTTTGAAAGAAAGAAGAGTGATACATAAGTGTGTAAATATTTACATAGTTTAGAAATATTACAACAGAATCTTTATCTATTATTACATATACATATTACACAGATATACGAAAATTCCAAATTACAAAAGCTGAACAAGATACAAAACTTATAGCTCCTATATGGCCGACTCAGCAGATGCGCGACTCGAACAGAAGCAAACCTGCCACCTGCACGGGAAAAAGAACCCGTGCTAAGCGATAACGCTTAGTGGGGAAAACAAACATAATAATATGGACGGCCATTCACAATGGTCGTCGAGGCATAACACACACACAAATCTCATACACACATAGTTCTTACCGAGAAATATATATGCTTACATATAATAGCTGTGCATTCAAATGTTTCTTATATATGCGACACAAACCAAAACAACATCACCATACCAGATGTAAGTATATTCATGCATAACTACATATAATTTCACACATGTGCACCTGCCTATACATTACATGTCAGTATCAATACACTTATATGCCAATACTTGTATCGTTATACCAGTACAGGTCCTCATATGCATACATTTACCGAACAATCAAGCTTTTGAAAGTACATCATGCATAGATACATAATCACAATACCATCACACTTCCATTGCGCAACATAAATCTTTAACATACGCAATAATATGTTATTGCATTCCAATCACAGTGTTCCAGAGAGCCAATAAATCTGCACTGATTAGTTCACATAACTATAATCATAACTGATCAGAACCGCATACTTATAAACACGATATAACAAATCATACACCTGCTGACTCACAATAGTGGATAACGAGTACTGAATGGTACCTTACGGGTACGAATCGAACACATAATATAGTGTACCATACAGGTACAAGTCGGAAGGCAACATTTCATTGAACAGGACCTTAAACAAGATCCATACACATACACATAATAGGGGTTCGCGAGGAACCATTCGGGGACCTGATCAGGGTCCAAATCGTTCAAAGGGGCGCTGCAGCTACACATACATAGACTCTATTAGGCATGCCTAACTATCCACTAGACTGACTCTCGCAGGTCATGCATCATACAAATCATATTTCAAATCACTTAATTTACATCATTGTACATAATCAGCAATAGGTGAGACATATGAATAAGTTCATAAAGTCAATCATGCATCATACAATTTACACTTAAGCATAACATAATAATTTTAGAGAAAGATCATCAGTATAGATATGCATAATATATTCAATTATATTAACATACTTCATAAAATAGTCAAGGAACAAACCTAGAGGCATCATAAGTTCGGAATTCAAACATTTGAATCACCAAAGAAAACTCATTCAATACAACACATCTGTCGCGCTCGCGATCCCTGTCGCGCTCGCGACAGAGATCATACTTTCTTCGCTGCGCACGCGCGACGGACTTTGCGATCGCGGGAAGGAGAGAAGGGCCCGGCTCTGTCGCGGTCGCGACAGAGGACAAGTATTGCTATCGCGGGGTCACGACAAGTCGCGTGCTCGCGATAGCACAGGCCAACAATGTGCTCTGTCACGCTCGCGACAGTTGTCGCGCTCGCGACAGAGAGCAGACAAACTATTGCTATCGCGGGCTCGCGACAACGTCGCGTGCTCGCGACAGCACAACATCAGAATCACTGGTCTCTGTCGCGCTCGCGACAGTGTCGCGATCGCGACAGAGTCATGATTCCGAAAATCTGCAGAATTTCGCAGGATCTTTCCTTCCTCAAACTCACCCACAAACACACGAAACACATCCAAAGGTCTCTTACCTCATCGCCAACTAGTCACCCATCATTGACAACATAAATCCAACATTCGTATCAAGTATTTCAATAAAACATGCCATTAACAATATCCATATACACAATCTATAATAACAACATTATTTGTCAATCATCTCAATCGCACCCACATTAAATGCATTCATACATATGGTACATCATGCTAAGGTTACTCATGAGACCGTCACATAATAGCACTCATCAATACACAAACCTTCATGGAGTTATATCTATTATTAATTACTAGTTAAATCACAAATCTTAATCATACTCATAAGTTTTTCCCAAAGACAACTACTTATATGTCCACTTAAATACCCTAAACATGCATAAGAACTGATGGGAAAGGTAAGGGATTGATCCGGGTCAACCCTAGACTCAAAAATAGAGAAGAAAAGGCTCAAAACATGCTTTTCTGTCGCGAGGTCGCGACCCTTGTCGCGCTCGCGACAGAAGCTCGCCTCAGCTACCATAACAGACTGCTTTTTACTACAAATTAGCATCGTGAAAACCGACCTATAAACCTCATTTTTAGGAAAAGTGTTCTTCTTAACAAATGTTCTCATACGTCTTAAATTTCAAATGGAACAAATTTCAGGTCAATTGGACATCTAGAACTCGAGATATGAACTCCACAACCTATACTGGTCAAACAACCCGACACAAAAAGAAACACTACGGTATTATCAAAAATTCAGGGTCTTAGAGCAAGAATTTGCCCAAGGCTATTTCTAAGACTTTTAAATAAATGTAAGTAATGGTTCTAATGGAGCAAGAATCACATAGTTCGGAGTTCTAAAACTCTACTTATGACAAAAACACTGCAAAGGGGTCAGATGAAAACGAAACAGAGTTTACCCAATCCTAGACTTCACTTTCACTTCTCACACACCTTCAACTTAAGCCACATCATGCATTATTAATACATTTATCCACACCAATACATGCATAAGACTCATATCAAACCACTCAATTTACTGGAAATCATATACCAATGTATATTCATAACTCAAAAAGAATTTAGAGTAAAGACAAATTAAAATTCAAGTAAAGGAAATCAACTCCCAAACCTCTTGTTGCACAATAGCTGCTCTCTTCAAGCTTGCTCCTCAAACCTTTTTTTTTTGCCCTTATACTTGCTCTTGTTAGCCAAAGCTTACACAAATCAAAAACCCAAGAATTACTCTTAACCCAAAAACCCTAACTCAAACAAAACAAAGAGAAGAAGGGGAACATAATCTCTCTTAGGAAACCCTAGCACCCAAAACCATACACATACCTCCATAAAAGACTCTTAAGCTCCACCAAGACATCAACCCATGCCTAGCCACCGAGAAGAACACGATCCAAGGAAAAGAAAAGAAAGAGGAAGGAGGAGGAGAAGAGCAAAACGTAATCTGCCTTCTCACTCTCTCTCTCTTTCCTTAATCTTATCTCCTCTTAATTGCTTACTCCACTTGGTTACTTCCCATAGGTCCAAATGTCCTCATATTACTAGCCCACTTAGCATCCTTTAATTGGCTCACACAAAATATCTTTGACTTCATTTACACACACACCATACACATACACACACTAAATCACTTCTCATAAAATATCCTACATCCTTAGTTCCATACCCATAATCCACTTGATAAATATTTCTTTTATGCAAATATCTCCAAGGCACCATGCTCATAAATCACTCAATGAAATCCCTTAGCCCATTAACATCCTACTACCATACACTACTAACACACCATAATAATTCCTTTACTTACTTTATTTAATTAATTTCCTTAGTAAATAAATCCTTATTATCCATATTACTCATGCATAAATTACCGAAATACCTTTCACTTAACCGACTTAGCTTGCCGATTCCGACTAGGCCCGATTTGGGGTGTTACACTCCCAACTTGTGAAACCAAGGCCTTCCAAGCAGCACTGCAAAGTTAGCCGGTATTGGCAGGACAACAAACTCGGCCTCTATCTCAACTGGACCGGTCTTGACTTGAGCCTTAAAAGTCCCAGTTGCTTGCCTCCTCGAGTTGTCATAAGCAGTGATAGTCAGATCAGATTCACTCAACATGCTCTCATTCAATCCAAGTGAAGGTAGCGCCACCAGTGGGCACACATTAATGGAGGACCCGTCATCCACCATGACACAGGCCGTGTGTTTACCATTGATTTGAGCTCGGATATACAAAGGGCGATTGTGATTACGACCCTCGATTGGTAAGTCGGCTTCGGTGTAGACTATGTTTTCTTCAGATCCCCCTTTCACAATGCCCAATAACTCGGAGGGTGAGATAGTGGTGGCGACTGTCGATTCACATAAGGCTTCAACTAGCTTCTGCCTATGGCTCGGGGATTGCCTCAATAGGTCCCAGATGGATATTTGCGCTGTCGTCTTCTTCAGTTGCTTTAGGATCTGATTCTCTTCCGTTTCTTGCTCCACCGTCGGAGGCATTGGGTCCTGTTGCTTCTCAATTTCCGGCACCACTCTTCCGCTGCGGGTAACAACCTGTACCTCTTGCACCTTATCTTCTTCACCCCCAGAGTTCCATACATCCTTCAGCTCGTCGGCCTCTTCAGTCTCACCTTCACTGGTTGAGTCCCAATATTCTATCATGTTGACTTGGGGCTTCTCCCTATTGACTTCCTGCTCGGGGCGGACGATAGCCACGTAATCATTGTCGTAGAGATCCCTCAGCACATACCACTCTGGCAAGCTTGACCCTATCATGAAGACTGGGGGAGGAACGGCGTTATACCCGGTATTCTTCTTCTTTTCTCTCTTTTCAGGGTCGGAGATCTGCTTACTATCAATGAGATCTTGGACCCGATCCCTTAAAGTTCTGCAAGAGTCAGTGAGGTGACCGTTGTGCTGGTGGAAAGCACAGTATTGGTCTCCTCTATGGTTTGGTTGGCCGTAGGTCTTGGCTTGTCGGGCTGGCAATGGTTGAAGTTTTCCCTCTTTCATTAATCTTTCAAGAACCCAGGACAATGGCCTTCCCAAATTCGAATAGTGCCTCTGGTTCGCATCCGTAGCTGAAATTTCCGCTGTTTTGCCCACTCTATTACTACTGCTTTCGGCGCCACCTGACCTATTCCCGCCTTGGTTCCCGAAGTTCTTCCGAGCAAAACTGTCATTATTGGCTTTCCTTGCCAAGTACTCCGATTCAGCTTCAATTGCTATGTCTTTTAAGGATTCCCAATCCTTGAGCCCTTTCATCTTAAGCCCCTCCCTCAAGTATGGGCTTGCATTCTTGATAAATAGTCTGATTTGGTCCGAGGTATCGGGTTTCCTCTTCATCTCCATAACGCGATTCCTCCACCGCGTAAGGTAGTCATGGAAAGATTCACCAGACTTTTGTTGCAGGAGCTCGAGGTCTTTTAACGTCACTTCCATGCGGGTGCTGCAGTCGTACTGTCTCATGAACTCACCTGTAAGCAAATCCCAATCTTCTCTCGACCTCTTGTCTAAACCGTGGTACCAATCAACCGTCGACCCCGTCAAACTAAGGCAGAAGTACTCCACCTTTTGCTTCTTGTGACCTTCATGATTAAGGCATACTGCTTAAGATGGGCCGAAGGGTCAGACGTGCCATCGAACTTTGGTAAATCTGGCATCTTAAATCTCTGAGGCAGCAGCTCCTCCTCACCCAAGTCTACATCTTCGGGGATAACCCCCTTTCCGACTGACACCATTCGCGCGATGGCCTCCATTCTTTCCTCCATCTTCCTCACCACATCATCCTCTAGCTTAGGAGCTTTGCACCTCGCCGCTTGAGGGACTACTGGCTCATCTTCCTCTTCCGCTAAGAAATCATCCCTTGGATCTGGAATTCTCACCCTCGGTTGCTCAACTGGTGCCGCCACTCTAGGTTCAGTGACTGGCTGTGGCACAGTGGCAGTTGGTATAGTGGTCTCCACAACAGGTGTTTCGACCGGGTCAACAGCTGGAGCTCCAGACGGTTGTCCAGCGTGTGGTGTCATTTGGGCGACAAAGTTCCCCATCATGGCCAAAATCTTTCTTTCAAAATCTTTAAACCTCTTATCCAAGTCCTGTGTTGTTACAGCACCCGACTCTTGCGGTAATTCTGCCATTACTGATCCGGAGGATTGTTCTGAATAAGAGTCTGAGTTTCTATCCCAATCTGAACCCGATGCTGATGCCAAACTTGACGGCTCAACTACTTGATTTCTGACCAACCTCCTGCTAGGATCTCTGGACCACTCAAATGGATCTATGATGGCTGAAAAAATCCAATTCGTTAGCATGATGCATGGATGGCATTAAGAATGCATGGTCGTGTTGATGCAGCATCCACAACCACATGCAAGCAAACAGACCCTTCCAACCTTATTTCTCCCGCACACGGGGCAGTGTGGTCTCTTTCCCAGGTGGGCTTAGTCCATGGGTCAGCTGGGGACCCTACGAATGCGCGAAGTGCACGGCGAAAAGCCGGCAGCATAACAGCTCTAGTCTAATGTACACGCGTATGAGTTTTGGCCATTACGTATTTGGACAATTCAATCAAGTTAAGGCGGGCTCATCGGGGCATGAAAGCCTTTGATAAAAGACCACTTAACTTGCTTGATTTTGTTTAATATGCGATGGCCCATGTCACAAGCATCATATTAAGGAGCACACCACCTAGTGGAAGTTTCTATTTGCCATTAGATGAGCTTTGGTCAAGGTGATGAAACTTTTAGGGCTACCCAAGCATGGTCCGTGCCAATGGGTCTAGCTCATCACGAGCATAACGATCGATCGGGTCTCCATTTTGATATACTAAAAGGTAAAAGGCTTGGGCTGGTGATTATCCTTAACACTTCCCTACAATGAGTGAAAGTAGGGTCGTGCTTCGGGAATGCACCGGGGTAAGATAGGGACCAACTAGCGTAAGTCTAAGGCTCTAAAATGATATGCAAATTTTTGAAAAGAGATAGAATTTTAAGTTTTAAAAACCCAATTATAAATTTTAACCAAAGCGCTTTCGGAGTGAAGTCTCAAACACAAGTCCCCAGTGGAGTCGCCACTGTGACGCGCGCCCGAACCAACCCAGCAAGGGCCCTCAATGCGAATCCGCTTTATGATTCGAGGGACTGGTTCGTGTCTTTTGATCATGGGCACCACGAGGCATCATCGGTGCGTCCCTCCCAATAGAACATTGGGGAGAACCACCTAACCTAATGGCACCTAGAGGCACCTTTTGAGGTATCATGGAGTCGCCACCCAATCTTGGAGAATTGGGAAAAGGTCTCTCACCTCTTGTTGATCGAGACCAGAGATCCGGTGTTCGGAACTTCCCTCTTATTTATGCTTTGGTTAAGTATAAGTGGTTTTTTAACTTCTTAAAATTATATCTCTCATCTCACACGAGTGATGCATTTAATTAAATAGCGCATTGAAAGCACGTAAAGAAAAAAATAAAAGCGATAAATAAAGTAAATAAATAAAACAATAAATGAAAGCGATAAACACGCAAGCACGCAATTACAAAAGAAATAGGGGCAGAATACAACCCCCATTGAAAGGAATTTGAAGATATGAATAGGACGAAATACAATCCCCAAAAATAAATAAAGTTGCCCCAAAATTAATTACAAGGGCCCAAAAAGAAATGAACTTGAATTTAAAACACTCACCCAAGATTAAAATAAAAGAAAATACATAAATCGGGACATTATTTGAGGAACGTTGGTTCCTTCACACTTATTCGAAAGTTAGGAACATTGGTTCCTTCGTATTAATTTAAAGAGGGTTCGAAGAATCGTTTTGGTTGTTTGGTGAAAACCGGGATGAGTGATCCAATTTTTAGAGAAAACTAACTCTTCGTTTTATTGTGATATTTTTGATATTTGGCTAAAATAAGGGACATTGGTCCCAATTTTATTAATGAAAATTCCGAGTTAATTATAAAAGTATTTTTGTGATTTTTTATCTCACGCGTGCACAAGTAAAATAATTATTTACAAATAAACACAACAAAAGGATGGGGAATTAGAATTAGAGAGATCTCACCGAACCGATGTGTCCGTCTACGCATCGCGACCCATCCGGGGAGTCACGGGGCGCTCACGTAGCCCGACTCAACATAAACTCATACACAAATAATATCAACAATATTAGTAAATATTCAAAGTAAATTAATCAAATAAATGCGAAATATAATAATAATAACAATGATAGCAATGCAACAAAATAAATAAGATGAATAATGGACATAATAATCATAATAAAACCATATAATAATAATAATAATAATAATAATAATAATAATAATAATAATAATGATAATGATAAGAGGATGGTAATAATGCAAATAATAACAATAATGAATGATAAATAATATGAAAACAGAATAATCAATTAGTAATAAACAATAATAATAATAATAATAATAATAATAATAATAATAATAATAATAATAATAATAATAATAATAAAGACAATAAATGCGTTAAACATGGCAGGAACTCAATATATGATAATAAAAATGAAAAGCAATGGAGATGGTGATAACGATAAATAATAATAATATTAGCACATGGACATGAAAATCCATTTGAAGCCAACAAATAACATATTAATGGTGGTATTAACACAGTAAAACGCTAAAAGTAAATAATAGACATGATGTTGATACTAAAAAAAATATTATGAACAACAATAAATAATATACAAAAAATAATGAGAACAAGTTCAAGAATGTTTACCCTCATAATTTTTAGTTTGGAAATAGGGTGTTTCGATCCATTCCTCTTGTCAATTTTTGACGATAAATATTTGAAGGAAATGTAGAAATCTGTGTTCTACACAAAATAGTTTGAGAAAATATTTTTTTGGGATGAACAAGCCAAGAAAATTAATTTTTCTTGCTCAAATCAACCCAAGATCAAATATTTTGTAGTAGCAAAAACTAAAATTTGAGAATAAGGCTTGAAGATTTTTGAAGAATTTTTAAGAAAAAACAAGAAAAGCTTCCTGGAGAGTAGCAAAAAATAGAGAGAAAAGCCAAGGGTTTTTCTTGCCAAAATCTGCCGTCCCTCTTGAAAATGAGGGAAAATCCTCATTTAATCTTGCCTTGGCCAAAAAAAGCAAAAGACAAAAAAGCTTTTATTTTTAGTTAATCCAAAATAGCATAAAATGGTGAAACAAACGGAAATATCAGACTGAAAACAGTGAAAAAACAGGACAGGCGAAGACCAACAGGTCGCGCGGAGGGCGAAGGGCGCGCGGCAGCCTGCTGCGTGTGGTGCCCCCGCACTGCGCGCGGCAGGCTGCTGCCTCGCGCGCAGGGGCGTCCCGCTCGCACGCAGGGGCATCGCGCGACCCCCCTGCCTCGCGCGAAGGGGGGGGGGGGGGCGCGGTGCCCCCCGCCTCGCACGCAGGGGCGGCCTGCCGCGCAGGCAGCCCCGCGCTGCCGCAAGTGGCATCCACGATTTTTTTTTTTATATTTTTATTATTATATATTTTTTTATTTTAAATCTTGACACAAAATTAATATATTTATATTTTTTTTTTTACTCCATTTTAATTTTGATTTCCAAAAATTATATTTTTAATTATTTTCCGAAAAACACACCTTTGACAAGGGAACGATCGATTCTCACCTTTCTTGCCAAAATCGGTCTTCTATTTCATTATCGGGTAATCCTGATCTTGGACCGCCTCGGGACCCAGTGTCTACAGCTGCCTGCTTCTTTTGGGATTCGAACTTGCGACCTCGTGTTGGATGAGTGAGTTAGGTAGGCTCTGATACCATTTCAACTAAAAGCCATGACTGTCAGTGAAGGCCCAGACTTTCCTATATTCAATTCTTATTATAAACTGTTCACTTTCATCAATAAAAATTTCTTTCAGTGTGTTATTATTTATCTCAGTGTTCATCTTAGACAAAGTCCAATCTAAGATTTCGATCCTATTTTCGTAATGATATCAGAGCCTAATATGGCAGCCTAAGCTTCTTCCTCAAGGAAGGAATACAGTAAAGGTACTACTATCTTTTATAGCTTTTTCAATATCCTCTGGTATATAGGCTGGAAAACCTAATTTGGAAAACAAAGCCACGTACCAGTTTATTGCGAAATATTACTTATTATAACTAAATTATTATTGGTTCATATCGTGTTTAAAGGGACATTTTTATATTTAGGGTGTTTTAAAAAGTTAATTGGAATTTTGGGGTGTTTTAAGTTTATTTGGGAGAATGGGGTAGTTTACCCATTTCCGCAACAAAGATTTGCGGAAAAGGGTAAAGTAAATTTTTTTTTTTATTTTGTTGGGCAGCTTTCCCATTGAAAATGGGAAAAGCTGCACACGGCAGCTTTTCCATGGGAAAAGCTGCCCCTTTATTTTTTTTTTAAAAAAATTAATTTTATTTTTTTTTAATCTTTTTTAATTTTGGAGGTTTTTTTAATTGTTTATGTTAATATTTGTTTTATTTTTTAAAAATTTTAGATGAAAAAACCTTAATTTATTTATACAACCAAAATATATTTTTTTACTCAATTTGATAAAATGTTAGCCTATTTATTAATACATAAAAATGTTTTCATTTTACTCAATTTAATTAATAAAATAAAAAATTTGTAGATTAATAACAATTCATTAAAATATAAAATTAATAATATTTCGTGCAATCAAAATAATTTAAAATAAAAATAATACATTCATTATATATTAATAGAATACGACATGTTTTTTTATACTTAGTGTCAATATATATTTTTAAAAATATAGACAATTATTTAGGAATATAAGTAAGGGAGGGAAATCTAAAATTTAATAAAATTTGTAACAGGATTTAAAAATAAATTTTGTTGTTTGTAATTTTTTTTAACTGGTTTTATTTAGAGAAAAAAACTCTATTTGTCTAATAAGAGCGGGAAGATTTTTTTTTTCTTAAATTTAATTTTTTTTTTGCTTATTTATAGTAACCAAGATTTGCTTCTAATTGCAAAATTATCTGCTTGGTTTTCATCTATTTATTATTCTAAATTCTAAATTCATACCATAGGAATCACTAACCCCAAATTAATACCACGGAAATCACCGAATTGAGGCTCAAGTTAAATCTTTAACTGGTTTTTATAAGATAACAAAAATTAAAATTAGTAAAATTTAAGCATATAGGAGCCAAAATAAGAGTATAATTTTAATTTTTAGAGTTATAAATTTTAATATATACTCTATTTATCTATATGAGAGCCAAATTGAAAATATACTTTTAATTTATTGAAATTGTAACATATATATTACATGTGTAATTTTTTAAGTTTGGAAAGTTCCGGATCCCAATCTTCATTTCCCTGCCTTACTTATATTCCTAAATAATTGTCTATATTTTTAAAAATATATATTCACACTAAGTATAAAAAATCATGTCGTATTCTATTAATATATAATGAATGTATTATTTTTATTTTAAATTACTTTGATTGCACGAAATATTATTAATTTTGTATTTTAATGAATTTTTATTAATCTACAAATTTTTTATTTTATTGATTAAATTGAGTAAAATGAAAACATTTTTATGTATTAATAAATAGGCTAACATTTTATCAAATTGAGTAAAAAAATATATTTTGGTTGTATAAATAAATTAAGGTTTTTTCATCTAAAATTTTAAAAAAACAAAACAAATATTAACATAAACAATTAAAAAAAACCTCCAAAATTAAAAAAGATTAAAAAAAAATAAAATTAATTTTTTTTAAAAAAAAATAAAGGGGCAGCTTTTCCCATGGTTTCCCATGCCCCTTTGCCATGGGAAAGCTGCCCAACAAAATAAATAAAAAATATTTACTTTTCCCATTTCCGCAAATCTTTGTTGCGGAAATGGGTAAACTACCCCATTCTCCCAAATAAAAATTAAAACACCCCAAAATTCCAATTAACTTTTTAAAACACCCTAAATATAAAAATGTCCCGTGTTTAAAAGACTTAGATAGGCCCAAAAATACAGGCATGTAGATCCTGTATGGGAACCCTCTGAGGTGAGAACAGATATAAATCTATAAAATTTAGTTATATAATTAATGTCAGCAAGGTTTGAACAAACTATTCAAGATTGGTATACCCAAACTCGTATATCCAATCTTGAGTATCTAAATCTTGAATTTCCCAATGCTTTCTCTGTTCAAAAATCTAAATTTCCTTGCTTCTTTAAAACTAATTAAGAAAACCATTCACTAGTAAGCCAAGATCTTTGTATTGACTCTCTAGTAGATCTAAGCTTGATAAATTTTCAAAATATAGCAGTAGTTTTTGATAGACTTTCTCTTCTTTCAAAAACCTCTTTGAAGCATTTTCATAAAATACAAGAAGATCAAGCTACCTTTCAACACCAAATCTTCAAAAACTTTGAAGAAATTGACAAAAAGCTTGAATCTTTTCTGAGTTTAATAGAGGATCAAAAACCTCTAACTTTGAATCAAGTAAGAAAACTTGTGCAGGAAATCTCTAAACAACCCAAGTTGGCAGAAAAGCAAGCCCTCCACCTCACCACTGAGCTCAAAGAAGAAGTAGAAAAGGTGCAAATCCTTATCAAGGATCTAACCAAATTTATAACTTCATGAGCTGGAGGCTCACAGCCGAAACAGAAGAATACCTTGAAGCCTTGCAGGCCACAAAAACAATTGAAGAACCTGCTCAAGGGTTTGTCAAACCAACACTTGAAGCATCCAAAGGACAAATCAGCTTGATTAAAACCGTGATCAAGCAAAACAACACAATCATCCAGCTATTGTGTAAACAGCAACAAGAGATCTCTTTCATAAAGGAGGAATTGGAGTAACTCTAAAAAGGGAATAGGCAAAGTAGAGAAATTCCTGAACAACTTGAAGAATTAATTACTCAACTTCAGGAAAAGCTAAGAACTGTAAATTTAGGAGGGGCAGCACCTTCTAATCACAGTGTCTACCCGCCCTGGCACAACAAGTTGTACGTTTATGACGCGCAGTCATACAAGTATCCCCATCAGAAGAAGGAAAAATAAAAGCAGAAACAAAATGAGTAGAACTCAGACTGAGACGGAACAAGCTCCTCCTATTCTAGAGCAAACTAACCAATCTTCTCAAATCCCTACCTATGAAGATAAAATTAGAAACTATAGAAGGAGAGCAAGAGTGCGACACCAAATAGAAAGGAGACTCCAAAGGAGGCCTGGAAGATTTGGCCAATCTTTGGAAAGCATGTTAAATCCAGAAGCCCAACTAAGAATATCTCAAAGGAGAAGGGCAAATCTTGTGCCCGCTGAAATACTTTATGACTCTGGCTATTCTCAGCCTCAGCATAGGGTTTATCAACACTACTCTGAAAGGCGAATCAGGGTGGTAGAAGAAGGGCAACAGGAAGATTTGCAATTTATTGAACCTGAAAGCTATCAAAGGCTGGTGGAAGCTGGTATGCAGCATATATATTTGGGTTTAATAATGATCAGAATTCATGCCCTCCATAGAAGAAATGCAGGGACGAGGGCCTTAGTAGTCTTTAAAGACATTAGGTGGCGTGGAGATCGATCCATTCTTGGAACCATGGAAGTAGATTTATCAGATGGTACTCAACTTGTTTATATTGCACCAGCAATGATGATGAGTATCTAAGATTTCTACAACCACATACAGATCTCAATTCAAACTAGGGGTTATGACGATTGGCAAGGAGGGGAAAGCAATCTCCTAATATCTAGATCTCTAGTAGGGCGCTTAACGAATAATAGCTTTGCTGGCTTTCGTTACAATGTCCAACATGTAGCAGACTACCTTACCAGCAATGGGATAAGAGCAATTCCAGGAGAATCACGTAACTCAAGGGAATTGGAAGGGCAAATGTGGAGATTAAGACCATCCAGGATGAATCCTGCAACCCAACCCCAATCTTTGTACTCAAGAAGTAGATCTGATGGCTCAATCTCTTTAAGATTCAATAACTACAGAGAAGCAGCGCAAAGAACCGGAATACATAGATAGGATACACAATCCATGGAAATACGAACAAGAATGGGATACCCTTGGAGAACCTAGTGGAAAATATGACTTTTATGTCAAATACTCAGCACCAGAAAGTGCAAAAGTTGCTATTGAGGACATACAACCTTCAGGCTGGGATGAAGATGATGGTTCAAGATACCCCCCAGAATGGTATCATCCTTCTAATCCAGAATATGATGAAAAAACTGGAAGGATAATCAAATTCAAACAAGAAACTGTTATAAAGGAAACAGCTTTGCCAACAACCATCATTAAAGGAGAAGAAAATCCAATATGGGATACTGAATCATCGGATGAAGCAACATCAAGTTATGATTGGGAAAATCCATTTGCAAACCAAGAAGATCGCCTTGATCATCTTGCTGCCAATGCGGAAGAATTGCAAGGTCTAATGGATTACCCAATAAGAAAACCTAAAGAAACTGGGCTATCAAGCTCAGTAACCTCAGCTTACAGACCTCCCAATGAACCAGTAATAGGTCCAGTCCAATACCCACCTGCAACTACAATTGAGCCAGCCCAGAACCCAATAACTGTAGATCAAATCAGGACACGAACTAAAGATTTTGGGAAAGCATATACTGGCCAATGGACACTGCCCTCAGCCCAGCAAACAATGGGGACCATGTTAGTTTTGCCTGATGATATTGGACTACACAATGATGTTATTTCAAGATGGGAGTCCATTACTCTTAATCTGGTTAATGAAAAAGTATGGTCCGATAACAAAGCAAAGGCTATGTACATTGAAAATCTGTTAGGGGAAGTTGAAAAGAAAATTTGGATACAATGGAGAAGTCAGTTCCTTAATGAGTATGAAGAATTGCTTACTATAGCAGAAGATACTCAGAATATACTCTCTCAGATAAGGAGAGTTCTGATCCTTGAAGATCCTTACCAAGGAGAAACTGAAGAACAAAACAGAGCTTACATTGATCTTGAAAGATTATCATGTCACAATGTTAAGGATATATTCAGTTTCATGAATCAGTTCAAAATTCTAGCAGCCAAATCAGGAAAAATGTATTCAAGCCCTGAGCTCTTAGAAAAGTTTTTCAGGAAGATGCCAACACTAACTGGCAAGGAGATAGAAGAAGCTTTTAAAGCTAAATATCCAGGAAACACCATTGGAGTCCTTCCAAGGATTCATTTTGCCTATCAACATTTGGCAGAATTATGCAAAAAGGCAGCCCTTCAAAGAAGCCTTAAAGACCTGGATTTCTGTAGCAAAATACCTGTTCCGGGCTACTATGATAGTGGTAAAAGGTATGGCCTGAGAAAATCAAAGACATATAAAGGAAAACCACATGATAGCTATGTCAGGGTTTTTAAAAGGAAAAATAAAGATAAAGTCCGGAAGTGCAAATGCTACATATGCGGAGAAGAAGGACATTTTGCTCGGGAATGCAAAAGAAATCAGGGAAACATTGTCAGAGCAGCAGTAATGGATAATTTGGATCTCCCAGAAGAATGGGATGTAGTTTCCATTGACATGAATGAAGAATTCAGTGATGCCATATGCAGTATTTCTGAAGGAGAAGCAGGATCAACAACCCACAACGCCAGTACATTACTGGAAGATCTACCCTTTGAAGAAACAGTATTTGTTCTTGGGGAGGCAGATTGTGGTTGGAAAAAACAAGTAAAGTTACCAGAAATACAGGAAAATTGTCAGCATCACTGGAAAATAAATGAAGAAATTCCATATGTAACAAAAAGGAAATGCCAGCTATGCCAAATACAGACCAATGATAGGATGAGGATTCACTGCTCTAAATGCCAATTAACCTGTTGTCCTTTATGTTCAAGTTATTATTTTCATATTAGAATAACTCCAAAACCGGCAAAAGCACCCGTTTACAGAACCAAAGATGAATTCATCAAGGAACTCCTATCCTACATTAACTATTTGATGGTTGAAAATTCAAGGTATCAAAGGATGCTAACCCAGCAGCTTGAGGATGACCTAGTAAATTTGAAGATCCCAGATCAACCTGACATAATTGCTGGAAGTAGCAAAGGAAAAGGAATAATAATTGAAGAAGAAAAGGATGAAACCCGATCAAAGGAATCTTTCCTTTACATATCTTCTTCATGATGGTATTAATTCCTGGTAAAGAGTACTGGTCTTTATAGGTGTTGTCATTAAGGCTTCGGTAGTTGAAGACCATCCTTTCTTTTCCTTTTACTTCTTTACCTATTACTGGATCCATGGTTGTTCCTGAATTGACCATAAATGCCATAGTTCGATGCCTGCTTTTACTTGGCCTGATTACTCCTATATCAAGGAGAGCTTTGATGTGTCTTTCGAACTGTTCCTTCATTGTTGGAGTTACATGCTTTAATGGCTTATCTTCAATGGTTAGGTCCGGATTGATGATTTCCAATTTACATTGGATTTTATTCTTTTTCCAATGCCTTAATGGATCCTCTCCAATGTAGCCTTGATCTTTTAGCTTGTTTATTATTCTGCTAAATCTCAACTCAAAGTCTTTATTCTTAAAAACTGAGGAGAAATAGACCAGCTCATTCAACTCCAAATATTCCTGCTCCTCTAAGTCCAGTTCAGGAATCGCTTTAGCCCCTTTTAACTCAAGATCTGCTTGGGTAACTATGGAGGTAACATTTTTGTAAAAGGTAACAGTGTTTCCTTCTATACGTAATCCTCCATACATGCTTCTAATGAAATTACACCCAAGTAGCATTTGAATACCATCTTCCTTTATTGACATAGGTACTGCGTATGTAAATGGTATTCTGAACCTGTTACACTCAATGTTCATTGTTCCTGGCTTCAACTTTTGCTTCACATACTGTTTTGAGTTTATCCCGCTTAAGTTGATAGCGTATGGGCTTGCTTCCACTGCTTCCTTAGGGATTGAGTTTAAATCATGCTGATGCTCCTGTATCAAGTATAGCTCTTACTGAAAAAGTAAAGGAGCAGCAGGATGGGATCTACACAGCTCAGTAGATATTGTCATTATTCCCAAAGGAAGATCGTTGGTTCCAACAGAAGTAGGAATATCTATTCCTAAAGGCACTTATGGAATAATAGCCCCACGATCTGGACACGCACTCAAAGATGGAATAGATGTTGGGGTAGGAGTGGTTGATGCAGATTATCGAGGACCCATCAGCGTTCTACTATTCGACCACTCAAAAAAGTCATTCGAAATAAAGGAAGGAGATAAAATCGCTCAGTTGATAATTCAAAAGATAGAGGAACCAAGTCTTGTCAAAATCAATGAGCTGGATAGCACAGACCGAAAATATAATGGATGGGGGTCGACTGATAAAGCTCATGTGATGATAGAAGTCGCATCAAAAGAGACTTACATTCCTTCCAGGCGCGTAATCAACAGGCTCTACAACATGATGGTAGAACTAAATATCCCTGGATCCATGGTTGTTCCTGAATTGACCATAAATGCCATAGTTCGATGCCTGCTTTTACTTGGCCTGGTTACTCCTATATCAAGGAGAGCTTTGATGTGTCTTTC
Source organism: Excoecaria cochinchinensis (assembly GCA_947683425.1). Taxonomy (NCBI): domain Eukaryota; kingdom Viridiplantae; phylum Streptophyta; class Magnoliopsida; order Malpighiales; family Euphorbiaceae; genus Excoecaria; species Excoecaria cochinchinensis. The sequence continues at coordinate 8,283,218 of CANTUQ010000037.1, forward strand.
GAACTGTTCCTTCATTGTTGGAGTTACATGCTTTAATGGCTTATCTTCAACGGTTAGGTCTATATGTATGCACTTTATACTCTTCTGATCAATGAGTATTCTTGTGTTTTAAATAATTGTTTCTTGTTGTTCTTTTTTTTATTATTATTTTTTGTAGAATGGATCCTAGTGTTGGTAGCGTGGATGAGAGCATCGACACTTCTGTAGAAGCCACTTCTAAAAGACGACGAGTATTTTCTATATGGAATGAGTTCGATTTCATACCATCAAGTCAGTATGATGATGGAAAATTCAGAGGAAAGTGTAAGCATTACTTGAAATAATATATTGTTGATTTCACCCATGGGACTTCAAGTTTATAACAGCACTTGAAGGTACGTCCTAAATTTAATGTTGTGTCTAATGAACTAAAGTATAAGATAGACCAAGATGCATATAAAGAGCGCTTACCTTTAGCTATAATTAGGCATGGGTACACTTTTACTTTTGCTGAACATGAGGCTAATAGAAATCTTCATATATACTTAAACCAAGATGTGAAGACGATATGTAGGAATACAGTAAAATCATATTGCTTAAAGATACATAAGAGAAAATTGGATATTCTTAAGAATACTTTAGCTGAAGTACCGGGTAGGATTTGTTTGACCTGTGATGTATGGACATCATGCATTTCAGATGGTTACCTTTGCTTGACTACTCATTATATGGACAGGGATTGGAAGTTAGCTATAAAATATTGAACTTTTGTCATTTTCCCCCTCCGCACACTGCTTCTATATTATATGAAAAAATTTATGACAAGTTAAAATTTTTGGCAATAAAGAAGAAAATTTTTACCATTACTTTAGATAATGCAAGAAATAATGATAATATGCAAGAGTTATTGAGAGATCAACTTAATTTGCATAGTTATTTGCATTGTAATGGTGAGTTCTTTCATGTACATTATGGAGCTCATATACTAAATCTTATTATTCAAGAGGGTATATCTATCAGGAAAGGGGTGAAATATGTGAATGGCTCAAAAGCTAGGAAAATTAAGTTTGTTGAATGTGTTGATCAAGTAGGTCTTGAGTTTTTCAAAGGATTGTGGCTGGATTGTCCCACGAGGTGGAATTCTATGTGATGCTTGATAAAGCCCTCTTTTATTGAAAGGCTTTTTCACATTTAGCCATTGTTGACTCAATATATATTTGGAATCCAACTGATGATCAGTGGAGTTTAGTATCTCGTTATTATATCGAAAATTATTTTCATTGACAATATATCAAATGTGTTGATCCACATATCGTCCCGTTTGGGCCATCCGACCCATTTGGGCCAATTTTTTTTTTATATTAGTAATTTTAGTATCCCGTTATTATATCGAAAACTAATTTTTATTAAAAATATATCAAATGAGTCGACTCATATCTCGGCCTGTTTAGGTCATCCGACCCATTTGGGCCAAAAAAAATTTATATTAGTCGTTTTAGTATCCCGTTATTATATCGGGAATTATTTTTCGTTAAAAATGAATTAAATGGGTCGACCCACATCTCTGTCTGTTTGGGCCACCACTAACCCATTTGGGTCATCCGATCCATTTGCGCCAAATTTTTTTATATTAGTCAGTTTAGTATCCCGTTATTATATTGATAATTATTTCCATTAAAAATGAATTAAATGGGTTGACCCACATCTCGGTCTGTTTGGGCCACTACTTGGCCCGTTTGGACAATTTTTTTTATATTAATCATTTTAGTATCCCGTTATTATATCAAAAATTATTTTTTGTTAAAAATGGGTTGACCACATCTCGGCCCGTTTGGGCCTCCACCGACCCATTTGGGTCATCCTACCCATTTGTGTATTATTATAATATTGTTATCAGATATTTATTATTATTGCAGTTAAGGAGGAGTCTCCAGATCATATGAGAAAATTATTTTCAAAATCATATCAAAGTTTTTAGCCAATGGGTTGATCTAATCCGCCCAACCCATTTGGGCATTTGACCCATATTTTTTGGTCCATTTATAACCCGCCCATTTATGACCCAACCCAAATGATGCGGAACCCAATAGCTATCGAGCTACAAACCTACACATACAAATTCAGTTAGCAAAATCAAAGAAATAAAAACCCTCCCTATTGAACCCCCAAACAACATGTGAATGGAAACGCAAATAATTGGGAAAATAAGAATAGGAAAAACGCCACAACTCAAAGAATTGATAAGTAATTCAAGTTCTTCATGCAATAGAAAAGAAAGCAATTTCACTTTCCATCTAAGCAAAGGAATTCGGTTATGCCAAAGAGAATAGCATAAAATAAAGATTGAAATTCACATCAAAACATAACCTATTTATATGGTGGCTAACCCTAGGTAACACTTAACCTAAAAAAAAAAAAAACTAATAAGACCTTTAACTAAGGTAAGCCGAATTCCCATGGGCTAAGGTAAACAAATAAGCCCAATTTACAATGACTAAACATAACTTAAAACAAAACCCAATAATTTAAAAGAGTTGGCCGAATTTTCAAGCTCAAAAGAAAAGACTAACTAATAACCCAACTAGCTAAACTAAAGAAAGCCCAAACGCCTACCTAACTTAAATGAGTCATGTGACTTTTTAAATGAAACACTTGTACAATTGAAGCCCAAGTTACATAAACCCAGAGTTGAATTAAGTTGGCCTAATTCCATCACATACTTCCAAAATGCTAAGTACTTTATGCATGCCTCCTTTAAGATCTCTTTAACACTTCTCAAAAGCATCTTCATGTAGCTCTTGAGTAACAAAACCTTGCACATAGGCTGTCATAGCCATCTTCAGTTTCTTAGCTTTCCTTCTTGTGATTGGACCACTTGGCATCTTTAATGGATCTTTGATAGTTTATGGTTTTGATGGTGAATCTGCATCACCAAACCCGTCCAATTTGTCACCTCTAAAAAAATACTATTTAGGATGAAATGGGATAAACTCACAACAAATTAAAAATAACATATCAGTTTTGTCAACACTTTAATTTTTAAGTAGATTAGTTGTCGCGAAAAAAATTTAAAAGATGAGTTGAATTTTTGCTAAATTTATTAGATAAACAATAATGTAGAAATTAAGAACTAGAAGATATTGATTGAGATTTTTTCTATATTGATAATTTGTAATGTATTTGTCAATTGTATCACTAATTTAATTAGTCCAAATTTTGATTTTTGAATAAAGTGAATGTAACAAAAAATTTAATGATCAAATTGAATTTTTTGTCAATTTGAGAAAATAGATGATAGCATTTAAATCTACAAATAAGTAAAATCGATTAAGATTTTTTATTTTAATAATTCATTGATGTATTTTTCTTTTAGATAGTAAAATACTAAACCCCCATTATATTTTATCTTGTAAAAAAAAATTAGTTTTTCAATTATTTACTAAATTTTTGGATTAATTAAATGATAAGGTTGCATTTTGAATTTCATAATTAAATTAAAAGTGTAATTTTACCCTTATTTATTAATTTCACTAAAATTGTGCTCCATCTTAGGTAATTTACACATTCTCTTTTTTTACACTCTTAATTGAAAAGGGTAATTAAAGAGTAACTCATATATCATAGTAATATTTTGAATCCCTAACATGAAAGAGGCAATAAAAGAATTAAGTTAGCATTAGAAAAGATAATTAATAGAGTAATAGCTAGTACATTAACTATGTTATTTCTCTTTGGCAAAAGGTGCAAAAATGAAACTAAAATTTGGCAAAATGTGTCATTTCGTTTTTAATGTTTATTTTGGTGAAATGTAATGGTTGAATGGGTGTGAATGGATCCTGTTTCCATATCAGCAAAAAAAAAAAAATGTAAGGTGACATGTGGTGATAAATAAATGAGTTAAGGTGAATTTCACCGTCAAGTCAGTAAATAAAGTTTGTCAAAATTAACGACCTTTTTAATCAGGGATAAAATTTTTCTAATTTTAAAATATTAAAAATAATATCGCACCAAAAAAAGTAACTATTTGGAGCAAATTGCATGTTTTGAAAAAGTTTAAGGGCATCTTTATACTATTGGCCTTGTTCTTTTAAAGAAATAGTTAGTATTAGAAAATTAGTAAAAAAGGACTTCAAGTAAATTGCAATGAGCTTTTTTCTAAAGTTGAGGTTCCATCATTTTCTTAATGGTTATGTCAAAAATTGAAATAAATTTGAAGAGAAATGGAGTATCATAAATTAATTTTAGAGGTGGCAAATTGGGCGGGTCGGACGGGGTTTGGGTTGGGTCATAAATGGGCGGGTCACAAATGGACAAAAAAATATGGATCATAAATGGGTCAAATGTCCAAATGGGTTGGGAGGGTTGGATCGACCCATGGGCTAAAAATTTGACTAATTTTTTTAATGAAAATAATTCTCAATATAATAACGGGATATAAAAAAAACTACTAATATTAGTCTAAATGGGTCAGGTGATGGCCCAAATGGTCCAAAATAGATCAGGTGGCCCAAATGGGTCGGAGGGAGGCTCAAATGGGCTGAGATGTATGTCGACCCGTTTGACTTATTTTTTAACAAAAAATAATTCTAAATATAATAACGGGATACGAAAACGACTACTATAAAAAATATTGACTCAAATGGATCGGATAGCCCAAACGGACCGGGTAGAGATCCAAATGGGTCAAGATGTGGGTCGACAATTTTCAGTGTAAATATAATAACGGAATACACAAATAAATACTTTAAAAAATATTGACCCAAATAGATCGGGTGACTCAAATGGATCAGGTGGAAACTCAAATGGACCGAGATATATATAGTATTTGATATAATCAATAGTTTCATATTTAATATGTATCGTACAAATTACAGATAGCTATACTAATTAAGCTAAACAAAATTGGAAATTTTAATTATGTGAGCCAATTAGTGTATGATTGTTTAGTAAATTTTGAGTAATTTGGAAGTGAAAAGTTTATGTTGGTCGAGTGGAGCTTCTGCTGCTGCAAGCATTGTGTACTTAGCACATCAAGGCAATGGCAACGCTGATTGGCCCCTATATGCCCACAATTCATTAACTTCTGCCACCGAATTGTTGTTTCTCTCGTTGGCCCCTTTTTCTCAATTCTCATTTTTATGCTCATTATTATTATCTTTACATCATTGTAAATACATCATTTATGTACATTAATTAAAAAAATATTCATGTTAAAATAAAATAAATTCACATATATATCAATTAAAGAAACAACATAGTCTATTGTTCTATGCCAAATATGCCACAATATTATTTATGGACTTGACTACTCATTCAACACAATAACAGTGGCATAAATTAGTATTGAATCTGATTCATTGTAGTTTCTATTTATTTTCTTTCTACAATTAAATGAAACCCAATAAGCTATTTTCTTCCGATAGAAATTAAAAAGACTGAAACTTGAATCTATTAGGCATGGTGACCATAAGGAAACACACAGTTGTTAGAATACCTAAGAGAAATTTTGTCAAACACTTGGTGTACCATATGTAATGATGTTCCCATCTTACTTCATTGCCTCAGTGCAGCTCTGAAACGTGAGGTTCTGCACCAATTATGGGTATCCATCAGAATCCAAAGTCTAAACATGAACTTAGTTAGCCCTTTAACATACTTCAAACTCCATTCTTTTGCTTTCAAGTTGTGAGATTATAGAAAGAAAAGAATCCAACAAAACTTTAAAAACGATTCTGGACAAAAATCAGAACTGTATAATGAAAATTAATGAATCGAACGTCGTAAAATGAATTTGGGTTTCAGCAGATGAAATCAAGATCGTCGAATGAAGATTCAAAGATACATTTCAAAATGAATTTGGACAAAATCATAAACTGAAAATGAAAATGAAAATTCAAGAATAGAAACCTTGCCAAACAAATTTGGGTTTCAAAGGTCAACTATAGCGCCAAAATCAAATCTCTTATCAGAACGGAGGCTTGAACGGCGTCGGCCAAGGAATCCTTGAACGGAGGCCAGCAACGACTGGACAATGGAGACAGAGAGAGGCGACGAGGGTGGAAGGGAGCAGAGTGGCAGGACTGGATGGAGAGAGAGAGGGTAGAGAAACAGAAATCTGGGGGAGGCCCGTTGGGCATTCGGGACAGACCCAAACGGGTCTAGTTTTTTTTTTTGGTTGATTTTGAGCGGGTCAAAATTAGTATATTTTTAGTTGGGTTGGATTTGGATCAATATATTTTGGGCGGATTGGGCGGGATTTTTGGGTCTGGGCCAAATTTGACAGGCCTAATTAATTTTATTGCTAATTAAAAAAAAAATCTAATGTTTTATCTATATTTTAATTTAATACTCAATGTTTAAATTTTTATGTATTGGACACCAACATTTCATGCTCCATCAATTGATAAAGGGACTCCGTTAAAAATAATAATTAAATTGTAATACTTTTTTAAATTTATTACTCCTATTTAAATATATATCTAATATTTTTCAAAAAAAAAGTCACAAAGTGAAATTTTTTAAAATATTTTCTTAATTATGATTAGAATTAAAAAATTTACTTTTTATTTAGTTATATATTTTTTGAAATATATTAGCTATATATTTAAATAAAAGTAGCAAATTAAAGAAAGTGTCCTAATTTAATTATTAAAATTAAAATGAATTTATTATTAATTTTTAATTATTTTAACAACTAAATAGAAATCTAAAAAATAATTTTTAAAATAAAAAAATTCAATTTTTTATTAAATTTAACGGAAAAGTTAACTAAAACGTTAATATCCAAACAGTAAGAATTTAAATGTTAATGTTGAATTAAAATAGAAGTTAAAAGTTAGATGCTTTTTTAATTAGCACTTAATTTAATTAAGCACACTATATATTCTTCCTAGGCAGTGTTGACTTATTAATGAAGTATATCTGTTATTGAGAACGACTTATTAATTTAATTATTGAGAATGACTTATATCTGCGCAACCATTGACAATGGTTAGTGAATGTTTAGAATTAAATGCATAGATATTTTTAGTTCTTTATAGTGTTTGTGGTTGGTGGCGACGAGTTAGTTCTCTTCCTATATTATTATGTAAAATGAATATTTCTGGTCAATTCAAAAACTTTGAATATATGAAGAAAATACGACAATTTTTCATTTAATTCTAGTAAACCCATTTGCCAATTTACCAATTTTTTTTTTTTTATTTTATTGGGAGAATGGGTAAGACCAAATTACCAAATTTATGCTATTAGTATTAGCATTTTTGTATATGTATGTGTATTTGATAATTTTATTTTTTCCTTTTTAATAAAGAGAAGAAATTTTAAGCAACTTTTTTAATATAAGAGGAAAAAAAAATGAAAATGCGAATTTAAAACATTAAAATAATTTTATAGCTTAAATCTTCCAAAGAACAATTTATTTAACTTAAATTAGGTGCATGATAATTGACCAAAAAAATGCATAATAAAATCATAACTACTTACAGAGTGGACAAGAAACGGTCAATTAATAAGTTAGGTCGTAGTCACGAGTTGTTGATTTCTTCCACTTGGATCAATCAAGGGAAGATATTTAAAAATAATAATAACAATGACAATAAAATTTAAGGCTAAGCAAAACAAAATTAGTTAAAGTTTTTGATTGAAATAGGGTGTGTGATAATGTGAGCAACATCAATAACATGTGTTTTTTACATCCAAAACTCAAAACTCAAATTTAAAACCTTTAATTAGAAAAATTTGGTGCAATTCCATCTCAAGTTCTATTTCAATCATCCGAATCAAAACTAACAAGGCATCTTATCATACTATTCGACATTCATTTCTTTGTATTAAATCTGACAAATGGGTTGGGGTGTGTAGATTTAGTTATTTTCGAATTCAAATTTTTGGGATTGGGTCAGCTGTGCTGATTTGAATCAAGTTTTGAGTCACAAAAAAGACTTGGATAGAAATTGAAAATCAAATCGTATGTAATTCGATATATTTGGTTCAGTTTTTGGTTTAATCAATTCGATTTTAACTTTTTCGGTCTTTCTATTTAAAATATATAATTGACATTATATATAACTCATTATATTCATCAGTTTTATATTTTTAGTGCCTCAGGTTAACCACAGTTAAACTTAGGGATGTTCACGGGGCGGGGATTTCTCGTCCTCGTTGGGGATCCGACCCGAACGGGGAGGGAAATCTCCGATATCCCCCCCCCCCCCCGTGGGGGCGGGGATGGGGAAAAAAAAAATCCCCGGGGCAAATTCGGGGGTGGAGAACAGGCTCCCTAACCCGCAAGGATCCCCGCCCCGAATAAATCTGCATTTTATTTTTTATTATATATATATATATATAGTTACCCTTTTTCCCTTTCTTTCTTGTTCTTGCCCTAAACTAAACCCACCCCACAGCTAGCCGCCGCTCTTCTCTCCCTCACTTCGCCTCCTGCTTCCCCTCCACACAAGCAAATCCGCCACCTACTTCTCTTCCTCCAGTCACTCCACCAACAGAATCTCCTCCACCTGCTACTCCCTCTACTGCAGTCCTGCTTCTCCTCCTCCACTACTTCTCTCTCCCTCACTCCACACCACAAGCATCTCCTCCTACCGAAGCCCTGCTCTTGCTCCTTTGGGTCTCAATCCATCGGCACCACCTACCTACTCCTACTCCTTTGGGTCTTCGCTCCTCTCTCCCTCACTCCATAATTTGTTTATTTTGTGAATGAATTGCATTTGAATTTGGCTTATTTGCATTTCAACATCTGTGTCTACATCTTCAAGGTGTCGATTCTAGCCGGTCTCTTTCTCATTTGCCCTATTTTTCTTTAATCATCCTCTTTCTCCCAAGCCTTTCGTTTTCTAGTATGTCTCTGTTATTATTCTTTTTTGTTTTCTTTCTTTTCTTTCAATTGTACTTTTTTAGCAGATGATTTCAAGTTTGACTTAATTTTGAAATGGGTTTGGTGAATTATGTTAAATTCAATACTTCTTCTATAAGTTGATGTATATTTTGGGATATATTAAATGTATTATGAGATTTGTGTGTTGTTCTGCTAACTGACTTGGGGTTTTAATGGATCTTTGTGTATGTATTTTATTTGTTAGCGTTTATGGCTTCAAAGTTCACAATTAGCGTTTATGTCTCTATTAGCGTTTATCGGGGACGGGGATCCCCTTCAGGGACAGATTTTCCGCTGGGGCAGGGATGGGGGGATTTCTCCCCCTGCGTTCCTAGAGGGGGCGAGGACGGGGAATCCCCGCCCAAGGGCGGGGCAGTGGGTGGGAAGCAATTCCCCGCTCACGCCCCGTGATCATCCCTGATCAAACTTAGTCAAATATATCATTATTCACTACAAAACGGTAATTCGAATTTTAATTTTAATTTTTAGTACATTAAATGTACTTATTTTTGCCTCAAACTTGATCCTTAGATTTATCTCAAATGATACTATTCACAGCTCAAAAAAAATAATATTCATGTCTTTGGTAGAACTATTCATCTCGAAAAATATTATTCATGCATCGAAATATACTATTTATTAACTCGAAATTTTTTAGGGTGTTGAACTCTGTTCAGATTTGAGATATTATGATTTGATAAGATACAAAAATTGATAGAATGCGAGTGAGCAACAGCAACAACGATGTAAGATAGTGGATGAATCGATAGTAACATAACAACAAAGATTTAGAACATAAAGTGAAGAAAGATCAAAAAAGAAAACATACAAAAAATAAAATAGTAAAATATAATATACAATATATGCCTTTTGATTATTATTTTACGTTTCACTTTTTATTTTTTTTCTTTTATCTTTTACAATTCTAAATTAATTTAAATAATTAGATATTTTTATTTGCTTTTAATTAAATATAACTTTTATATAAAATTAGAATGAAAATATTAATAAAATGAAAAAGTGTTTATATATATATATATATATATATAACAATTTATAAATAAACAAACATAAAAAATTTAATTGAAAAAATCACATCAAGGATTCGAATAAGGTTTCAGATATTTTTAAATTTAAGATTATGGATATTATTTTTTGGATAGATTCAGGTCAAATTTTCGAATCTAATAAAAAATTACCAGATCTACTTTATATAATTCATTCGGTATTTAAATTTTACTAATTAGATTAATTTATATTCAGGTGGAAAAAAATTATAAACGGTGACAAAATACTTAATATTTGAAAACATTTCATACCTAATGCTCATTCTTTTTAGTTTGATAATTTAACATATTTAAAAGGCAACAACTAATTGTCCAACTTTAGTAAAAAAGTTGACAAATTCTGCAAAGGCCAACCGATTTTATTATAGCTCTGGCTTCGTTCGTCCCATGATCACATTTTATACAATTATTGTAATCATTAATTTTGTTTATAAAAAATTATATTAAATAAATTAAATTATTTCTTATTAATTTAAACTATCATAATAAAAATGTGAAAAAATAAAATATTAATTAAATTATTAAATAATTTTTTGAACTTAAAATATAAATTAAATACTATTTTAAATTTATCAAAATGATAATTTGATGGAATAAATTTTATTTTTTAAATAACAATTAAATAGGACGGAAGAAATAATACTTTTCAATTCCATCAATTTTTTTTGCATAGTTATTAATCTTCTTCTCTATAAGTCTATATATATATATATGGACTGAAAAAAAAATTAAATTTAATCAATTGAAAAAATAGCTAAATACTTAATTATTTAAATTATGAGAAATTCTCCTATAGTGTATTATTTTTAAAACTTAAAATTTTAATTTCAGAAAAAACTATACGTAATTCTGAGATAAACTATTATAAGTATCGTTGCATCTCGAATTATAACAAGAAAAATTATAGTCAAAATCATTTTTATCTTGCATTAACTTGGAATCACGTGCATCTAATGCGTCTTTTACTAGAATCAATGTGGTTGTATGTAAATTTAAAGCAATAGTATGATAAACCTAGAGGTAGCCATGCCCTGTTGTTAAGAATAATGAACTACTATTTTCATTAATAACATTTAACCAACTGGACAACTATATGTTTTGGCATGCATTAAAGATATAAGTACACCGAATTCATATTTGTCCAATGAATATAATATGCAGCATTTGTCATTGAACAAAAAAAAAGTATTTAGTCACTAAAATTATAAATCGAATTATTCTTTAATTTTGAATTATTAACCGATATATTAGCTCTCTAGCTTTATATTGTAAAGCATTTTAAAGTTTTGTAATCATAAATTTTTTATTGACTATAATATAAAGAGCAAAAATATTCAATTAATTTTTTGGTCGAATATTCAATTCGCATTAGCATCATCGAACTTAATTTCTTTTAACTGTAATTATTAACCCTCAAAAGACAAAACTATAGTTATTAATATTATATTTTATTAAATAGCGAATGGAAGCTAAATTCATAAATTTCATTTTGATTATCTAAGTATTCCCATTTTTGTCAGAAATCCACTACTTAGCTAAAAAAAAAGAATTAAATTTATTTGGATTATTAAGCTAATTAAAAACTATTCAGCCATAAAAACTTTTCTAAAAAATAAATTATAAAAATATTAATTAGGAAATTACTGTAATTTAAAAGTTTAAAAATCTAATTACTATTCCAATTGATCAGATTCCTACCCTCCCTCGCCTTCGATAATATAGTTATAAATAAAATATTAATTAAACCAAGTTAAAAAAGTTTACAAAAGATATTAAGAAATACTTACAAATACGAGCTATGATTTTAATAAAAAGTGTATTTTTTTTTTCTGACCGCGTGTGTCTCTTCAAAAAAAAATACAAAATAAAAAAAATAATTTAATAAAAAATACGTCGATAAGATCAAGGTTGATAAATCAAATAAAAAAAATGTGAATAAGTCACAAAATAAATGTTGTATTTTCAGTTTAAAAACGTTTTTTTAATTATATTTTCAGATTTGCCAAAATAAAGAATCCTTACCCTTCCTCCAGGAGGGGCGGGGATGAAAAAAGAGAAAAAGGAAATGACAATGTGCATCGTGCTCCAACTTGGCAGTTAGCTGCACACTTGAATTTGAGAGCTCGTCTCTTTATTATATATATAAACCTAGTCGCCAATTCTCTTTTCATGTTTTATTTATAACTATAAACATCTTCTCTTCATCCTTCTAAATCTCTCTCCTTTTTTCCTCACCTTAGGTATGTGCTGCTGTTATGTTTTTCGTGTACATCCTCGTTTACATCGAAATTTTCTTGCATTTTTCTGTCTAACAACGTTAACCCATTTCCTCTCATTCGATTTTTGATCTACCCATCTGTTTATTTTCAACTTAGAGGCTTTCACTGTTTTCTCTTTTGCTTCTGTTTGGATGTTCAGTAATTTTGGGAAAGGAAAATAATATCTCAATTATAAACCTCATCTCTTTCTGTTTGCTATCTACTTTTTTTTTAATGCTAATTAAATTGATCTTTCCATCCTTTTTGTGTGATTTATTTATTTGTTTTGTAAGTAGAAATTTAAAAGTTATTTATTTATTTATTTATTTATTTTTAAGTATCACAGAAAGGAAAAAAAAAAGTTTCAGTATAGTTGGTTTGTTGCTAGTTCCCTTTGTTTCCTGTGTGTGCCTGAAGTGTGAGGAAAAGAACACAACTTTGTCTACTTTGAAAAGATCTCAATTTCTAATCAGTATCAAGTCTGATGTTTGCTATAAGTTAAGCAGCAATCCTGCGTTTGCCAGAGTGTTCATATAATTTGATCATTTATTGGAGCCCATCTATTATGTTCCATTATCATTGTTCTTTTAATTGGTTTTTGCTAAGAAAGGGTAATTAGTTTGTAATTGTTGCAGACTTATTTGCAGTAATCCATGGCTCCAGCTGCTGCTTCTGACATAAAGCCTAGAGGTAACAAAATTTTCTATTTTTTGATATATCTTTAACTTTATTGCTATTTTGCTATTCTGATTTTGTGTTTGTAGGGATATCTGGTGAATGGATGGGTGACCATGTTATTAAATACAATGAGATCTACCAGATGATCAATTTATGGGCTTGTTTTAAATTTTCATAATTTATATGCTGATGAGGATTATTCAAATGATGCGATTTATTTTCTTGTACAGATGTCTGCATCGTTGGTGCTGCCCGTACACCAATGGGAGGATTCCTTGGTTCACTATCATCTTTCTCTGCCACCAAGCTGGGATCTATAGCCATTGGAGGTTAGAAACAAACTTTGTTGTACTGTGTAACGTTTGGATATTCTTTTCCTTCAAGATTTTCTGTTACTATTTTCCTAAATGGTTTTCATTTGGTGAACTTGTAGCTGCTCTTAAACGGGCCAACATCGATCCATCACTTGTACAAGAAGTTTTCTTTGGCAATGTTCTCAGCGCAAATTTAGGGCAGGCTCCAGCTAGACAGGCTGCATTAGGTGCAGGAATTCCTAATTCAGTAATCTGCACCACTGTTAACAAAGTTTGCGCTTCTGGGATGAAAGGTGCACACTGGTGTTGTTTGGTTGGTTGTTTTCAATTTTTTTTTTGATATTCTTGATATTTGATTAAACCATGTCGGTGTCTTTGTTATTTGGGAATATTGCAGCAACTATGCTTGCAGCCCAGAGCGTCCAGTTAGGCATCAATGATGTTGTTGTTGCTGGAGGCATGGAGAGCATGTCCAATGCTCCTAAATACCTGGCAGAAGCAAGGTCTGTGTCAGTCTTATAGATAGTTCTGTTTTTTCTTAACTTAACTGGACATTTTCTGATTTGATTGTTACAATCAGGAAAGGATCTCGATTTGGACATGATTCACTAGTTGACGGAATGTTAAAAGATGGATTATGGGATGTTTACAATGATGTTGGCATGGGAAATTGTGCAGAAATATGTTCAGATAACCATGCAATAAATAGGGACGACCAGGTATTGCATGACATTTAATCCATATCTGCCATTGTTATGTGTGGCATTTGGCTTTCAATAAGAAGCTTAGAGCCAATTTGGCTTTCAATTCATTTCATTTTCTGATAAACTCTTACTGATATTTATATTGGATTCGCTTTCAAATGCAGAAGAGTTTTACTTTAAATGCATGCGGGGATTTTTTTTTTGGTGGTGTATAATAATTAGAATAATTTCCACTGAATTTAGCTCAACTTTTCTGTTAGGAGAAAAAGGGTGTATATAGAGATAGAGAGTGTGAAACAGAGGTTGAGGATGTTATGTTCTGTTCTGCTTTGCATTTAATTCTGTAGATTACGTTTGTGTTTTATCAATTTTCAGGATATCTGCTCTAAGTATATTAACTTCCATTGAATTACAGCGGTGGTTGACAATAATTTCTTTCTTGGTTCCAAACATAACAATACGTTCATTGCAAAAACTAATTTGCTAACTTTCATGCTCAAGACATGATAGTTTTGGAATTCATTAGTGCAAAACAATATGTAGATACCTATTTTTTTTTATAAAAGGACCAGTAGGCAGGTTTAGGTGGTGTGTATTGAGGATAAGGTGATACGGACCATTTAAGATTGTTTTGCCATGTCCACCATGGAAATGTGGGTGCATTTGTCAGTTCCTGGATTGCGTATGAATGCATGTGAGTAGTAAAAGAAGAGATAAAACAAACGAAATATCACGAAAATGTTAGTTCTAATTGAAATGATGGGTAGAGAAAGGGTCCATGTAAGTAAACTTGTGCTTGTATAAGATGGAGGTTGACTTGAGTTAAATTCTGCCTTTGCCTAAGCATACTGGAGGGGACAACTGTAGTCCAAAGATATCCATGAAGAAACTGTGTCAAAACAAGAACCATAATGTTAACCCACAATCATCAGAAGTACACTAGATCAAGCACTAACTTGAAGCCTACTTTTGTTGATTAGGTTTCTTTCAGTACAAAAACTAAGCATTTACCACATATCTTTAAATTCCACCTTCATTTTCTTTTAGGAATTTATTTGAGCTTTTCTTTGACAAGTTTATTCATGATTATGGCAGGATAACTTTGCCGTCCAGAGTTTTGAACGTGGTATTGCTGCACAAGATAGTGGTGCCTTTGCATGGGAAATTGTTCCAGTTAGCCATCTCCTTTTGAGTTATTTTTGTTACTCCATTTTGTTGATGATTTTTTATTTTTTCTCAATCTGGTACTTTGCAGGTTGAGGTTTCTGGGGGCAGGGGAAAGCCCTCAGCACTTGTTGATAAGGATGAAGGTTTAGGAAAGGTAATGCTAAGTTGTACTTGATGTCAATGATACACAGGCATTTATTAGCACTTCAGTTCGTCTGAAGTTCTCCATAAGTTGCTTCTTTAGATTAGATCACATGAATAGATTAACAACTTGCAATATTTTCCTTTGCAAGTTGGCCTTCTATTGGATTCAACACCAATAGGGCCATCCTATTTATTCTGCTTTTACATTTCTTATTTTGTTCTTGTGCTATGCCAGTTTGACCCTGCAAAATTGAGGAAGCTTCGGCCAAGTTTTAAAGAGAACGGAGGAACAGTTACTGCTGGCAATGCCTCTAGTATAAGGTTTATTTCTTCTCCTCAATTTCCTGTCTTCTTTATGTACTATTTAAGTACACTAAAGCAATATATAAGATCTAGCTGTACATTGCAATTGTTTCTATAGTTGTCTTATTTTTTGACTAGTTGCAAACATTATGTCATCTGGTCTTTTCCGAAAGATGTTGAGATATTTTTTACTATTTTATTACTTTTGTATATTTATCCTTCAACAAGTTATAGTTGACAATTGTCAATATTTGGTTTTTTCCATGCAAGTCTATTGAGCGGTTTTCACATTAGTTATGCTAATCTTATTAAGACATGTACCTAAGCTTTTGTTAATGTGAAATTGTTCTAATCAACAGTGATGGTGCTGCTGCATTGGTTCTAGTGAGTGGAGAGACAGCCATTAAGCTTGGATTGGAAGTGATTGCAAAGATCTCCGGATATGCTGATGCTGCTCAGGTATGAATGTGAATGCACCATTCATGTGATTCATTCTCCAAATACATAAAGTGGACCCTTTATATTATGCAATTTTACTTCCTTTGCTTTTACCCCAAAACTAAAGGACCATTCTGTTTGCAGTTTGGATGAAATTATTTTTTTCCTTATTCCTGTATCTGAGTTTCACGCATCACGCTGCTTTGATCAATTACAATTCCCTGTACAGGCACCAGAATTATTTACAACAGCTCCAGCCCTGGCAATACCTAAAGCTTTATCAAATGCTGGCTTGGATGCTTCTCAAATTGATTACTACGAGATAAATGAAGCCTTTGCTGTAATCTGTCAAGCTTTATTCTTTGTCTAATTTTCTCATCAATTTTGAAATTAAAAATCTTAATTTATGACGTGATTACATGCAGGTAGTAGCCCTGGCTAATCAAAAACTGCTCGGACTTAATCCAGTGAGTATATCAACTTAGACTGCTTAGTTTATGTCTTTCTTCACTTGCATGTGCATTTATTTATTTATTTTAAATCTATTCAATTGCTGTCTCTCTCAGCCTTTCCATTCAGGAACTGTATGCATCAAAAATTAGTCTAAATTTATTTTAGTTGCTAAAATACTTTTTTTTTTTAACTGTTTCCGCTTCTTTGCTATCTGTTTATAGGAAAAGGTTAATGTACATGGTGGAGCTGTATCCTTGGGACATCCACTAGGTTGCAGCGGAGCCCGTATATTGGTTACACTTTTGGGGGTATAAATTTTATGGATTAATATTTTTATCCAGTGCAGTATTTATTGAGCTGCTACTCGTTCGATTTGTACATTTTGCCCTATCTTCCCTGTATAGATGTGTGTGATTGTGGGTATGCACACCCAAGCTTTCTGTTCTTTTGCTAAAACTTTGATGGACTTGCAGGTACTGAGACATAAAAATGGGAAGTACGGTGTTGGTGGCATCTGCAATGGTGGAGGAGGTGCATCTGCTCTTGTTGTAGAGCTTCTCTAGGCCTTTTCCACATTTGCCAGTAAGTCATAGCTCTCATCTCATGCCTAGAGTTACTGCAAGAAAAAGTTTTCCAATGTGGGATTGCTAAATCAGAAACCAGTAGTTCATTAAAGAACAAAGATCAAACAACACGAGGCTGGGAGCAAACTTAAGATTTTTAGTTTACTACAGCAAGATAATGATTATCACACTGTGTGTTTGTGTTGATAAATACTTGATCTGCATTTTTGCTATCTGCCTTACAGGTTTAACATGATGGTGTGCTGTGCATTCTTGAGAAAGAGAAAATCTCCATGGCAGTGAAATTTGGATGTTGTGCAATTCTACCGTGTTCCCATTTCATTTTTTTTAGCTTCTTCTCTAATAAACTAGACGTGTACCTAGTTTTTAAGGAAATATATTTAATGTTTTTCACTTGTTTCCACATTAGATGAGTATGGCTTGTTGTTAGGAGGAATTTACAATGCAAGTAATAAATGAAATTAGGTGAATTATGTCTGGCCAAACCACAGTGTTTGGCAGTGATGAATTCCTATTCTATCCTAGTTTTCTAAAATATGAACAGTTGTACAAATTTAT
Organism: Excoecaria cochinchinensis; assembly: GCA_947683425.1. Taxonomy (NCBI): domain Eukaryota; kingdom Viridiplantae; phylum Streptophyta; class Magnoliopsida; order Malpighiales; family Euphorbiaceae; genus Excoecaria; species Excoecaria cochinchinensis. Next base: position 8,300,758 of record CANTUQ010000037.1, read on the forward strand.
ACCTATCCCAACATATTCAGAATAATTCAACTTTGTGTTAGCCTGTCACTTCATTCAATAGTATTGGAATTGGAATTGGAATTGGAATTGCCAATTTATAATGTAGATGTAGATAAGTGGTCCCCAAAATGGCTTGTACAATTTGATTATATTATTTTCCAATATTCTATGCCCTGAAGTCATCAAGACCATTTTTTCCACAAACTGATGAATATATTTATACGGCCACTTGCAACCTATAAATATGCTTACTACTATTGCACCCAACATAAATAAAATACACTACATGACATTATTATTATTATTATTATTTTCTTTAAATCAAGATATAACATAAAATTATATATATATATATATATATATATATATTTTTAAGTTTTATTCATAATCTAAACAAAATTTGATTTTCTTTTACAGTTGGTATTGTATAATCTTATTATATTACCAGTAGCAATACTCTAGGGTTTGTGAAAATAATATAAACAAGTGCTAGATGGCCAATGACACTTAAAATAACAATAAAAGAGATGAATTGGTAAGGTCCCATATGAATATGAATATGATATCGTGCTTACAAGTCATATGCTTCTCTTCTGTTCCTCAATAAGACCTAATAAAATATTAGCCCCATAATTGAAATTACTGAAAATATTAAGTTATTCATTACGTAAAACTAACAGACTTTGATTCAGTGCTTACCAGTTAAACGTTGTCGCACTAAATCATCATTATTAGTTTTATAAATTAAATTAATATAAAAATAATTAGCATGAATAGATTGAGGGATTAAATAACGCAGTAAAAGTAAAACAGTGAAAAGTGAAAATGGGGCGTGAGGGTGGGGTATATGCCAAGCTGGAAACAAAGTAAAACAGCTTGAACCCCTTTCAAAAAAGTGGGGCCCAACTCTTTCTTTTTTATTATGATTACGGTTCTGTGCTGTTGGCCCAATTGGCCCACTCTCTCTCTCTCTCTCTCCCCCTATAGTTATTTTTCTCCACCACCATTCTCCTCCTCCTTTTCCTCTTCCGTCCCTCAGCTCTGTAGGAAGCGATTCTCTCCCTCGACTCTCTCTTTCTTCCTGCCTCCTTATCATGGCGGTACCTTCTCCTTCCTCTTCTTTTCATTTTTGCTTCTTTTTGTTATGGATTTGTTTTCCGAGGCTTGTGATTTACTATGCTTTAACTTTTTCGGTTCTTAGCTGTTGTTTCTTTTCTTGATTCTTTACAATTATATTGGATTTGTCGTATTTCATTTGAATCTCCTTTCTCTTTGCTACGTGATACAATCTGTGTTTGATTCTTTTTTAGCCTTCTCTATGGAACCTTTCTATTCATTTTCCTTCCGAAGCATTGATGGCTTCGTGTTCATTATGTTTCCATATTTTCGAGGTTCTGTGAATATTGATATTCTATTATATCTTTTTTACCATCTATATCGTTATTTGTTTATAAAATATTAAAATCTGCTTCAATGTATCGATGCTTATTGCTGCCGTCTGTTCTTTGGAAAATTCATTCAAAATGCGCGTTTTATTTCATATATATATATATATATATATATATTATTCACTTATATTTTGCTCCTTTATTGGTCTAAAACGCTACAAAATTTAAGGTTCTGTATGTAAAATTGGTTATTGACAAGGCTGATAAATGAGTACCTATATCTCTCCTATTTATTATCTATTTGATCTGGGTTCTCTTTCATATGATTTGTTATTTTTTATTTTTGTATTCATTATTATTGTCAATGTCTTGTGATTGCTCGAAGCTAAAAGCTTATTTGAGCTGCTTAGCTTCAATTGCAGGTACTTGGTCGTGTGATTCTTGTTTAAGAAAGTTATCCTGTTCTGTCTTGATTGACTCTAGTTGGCATTCAATACATCTTGTTTGGACAATAAACTCAAATGTTCAATATTAAATTGATTCTTTCATGCAGGCCAGACATAACAATATGTGTTGGTTGCAATTGTGACTTCATTATTTTAAAAATGAAATGAGCCGAGTTTATTTCTCAAGGTTTTCACTTTCTATGTCGTCTATACTGCAATTGATATATGATATCTTGAATTCGCTTGGTTAGAGTACATGTTATAATGTTGCAATGCCAAGCCATGTTGCACATACCATTCTGTGCCTGTCTTCTCTTGGAAAAACTGACTTTTCGATTTTTCCAGGAAAAGGGTCAACCATTGCCAAAGTTTGGTGAGTGGGATGTTAATGACCCAGCATCAGCTGAGGGATTCACAGTCATCTTCAACAAGGCTAGGAATGAGAAAAAGACAGGTGGAAAACCTGACTCACCGCCAAAGGGTGCCCCGGGATACAAGACCCGTACCGCTACTCTTGGAAAGCCTCAGTCTGTAAGTTTGGACTTTACTTTAGTATGTCCTGTTAATCAATACCTTGTCTAGCATCATGCTGCAAATATTTGTCTTTCATACAGCCTTGTTGCCCAGAGGTAGAAAGGCTTGTGTTTGAAGTTGAGACACTAAATAATTCTTTCCGTAAATGATAGCTCAATGGTTTTAATGTTTGCCTTTTGAATTCTCTGTTATTCCAATAACAAACGATTCTCAAGCATCATTCTTCTTTCTGCTGATTTTTTGGCTTCTCTTATTTGGCAATATTTTGGAATTGCTTCTGCCATTTCAGTTGTTTTCAGTGACCTCAACCTCTACCATGAAATCTTTGTTCCTATTGCTTGGCATGCTGTGGTTAATCCATTTAATAGTCAATCTCTATATGATTTTCTAATTAATAGTCAATCTCTATCTGATTTTCTAACTCATTATAGCAAAATTTTTAAATGTTATTTTCCTACTATGCTTCTCACCTTTTTCTGGCCTCCATGGTATTTAATTGCCTATTGCTAGTATTACCCTCTTTTTGACAGTAATTGGTTCACCTCTGTATTAGTAATTTAGTGTCACAATTGGCAACCTTCGACCTGTTTTTAACTCAAGGTATCACTACTTAAGAGGGGGCAGGAATAAGAAAATCGTGCCATTTTTTTGCTGCATCTTTTGCAAGAGGACACAAAAAATCCAGGCTCAATTGCATATCGTTATTTTGAATCCAAAATCTATTTGAGTATTTATTTTAAGTTGTATCATATAAGATCTATATTTGCAAAGAACATAGGAAAATCAGATTCTAAATAGTGCATTTCAGGTTACATGTTTATACTGATTGTTTCAAATTTACATTGTATGCATTCATTAATTTGGTTAACATTCGAGGAAATTGAACAATCTATATGAATTTGTATGCTGTGAAATATCAATTGTTTAACTTATATATCAAATCCGGAACCATCACTTTTACAGACTAATTATTCAAATGTAACTTGAGATGATTTACCTTCGTAATTTCTGCAATTGATACTTCCCAACTTGTTGTTCCTATTGAATTTTTACTTGATGCTCGTGTATCTGCTCTTCTACAAATTCAAAAGAGCCATGCATTCTTGTTATTTAGCATAATCTGACAAAGAATATCTCAAGGCAACTGATTATAGGATATATTGCAATGCCACTGTTTATAGCATCTTTTTGGTTGATTATCATGTTTTCATTGCCAAGATCTGGGGCCCCTGAAAAGTACATACCTAAGCCAGATAAGAAAATGTTGTCAGGCACCTCAAATTCAAAGCTGATTATGACTTGTGGTATATCTGATTGTTTCAAAACATGTTGGTTTGCAGAGAAACTGGCTTTGCTGCATAAAATCTTCTCAAGCAGATTAATGAGGTAGGTGGCTCTTGCCTGGGAAGAGCGCTCATGGGAGAATATCATTTACATACACCTGGCCCTAGCGTTTAATCCAGAAGACTGGAGCTGTATTCAGAAGCTATGATGAGTCCTGCTGGAATATGTTTTGCTTTGTGATAATGGGGCTTGGGGGAGAATGTGATGAAAGAACAAGATTTTATGTTTACATGTGCTGGTGGGTTATTCATAGTTTCTATTTATTTTCTTTAATATAAGTTGGAATTGTTGTGACATTTTTTTTTTTTTTTTTTTTTTTTTTTTTTTTTTCTGCTTGTTTAGAGTGGAGGTTTTCTTGTGCATCTCTTTGCTTATACATAATTTGTTGTGAAATCATTTTTCAGTTCTTGAAATAGGGCACTATGATTGGTTTTGGATGTGTTTGTGCCATTTCGAAAAGAAAAACCTATTTTAGATCCAATTGGACCTCTTGCAAAATAATTCGAAACCTAGTCCTTATGATCAAAACATGTCAGAAAACATTTTAAATTAGCATTAATTAATTTTTACGATATCTTTTGCAACAGTAGACTTGGCATGACGGTAGGTGGGTGCATTCTAATAATAGCAATCTGGTTGTTAATGCCACGGCGAGATTAAATGACATTCAGCAAGCCTGAGATGGGACGATGAAAACATGCAGAATGCTGCGTTGCTGGAAATTGGAAAATGAACTTAATTTATAAATTGTTCTAAACGTATTCTAAACTTGGTTAATCGCCAAAATTCTGTTACTATTTGAAACAAGACTAATTACCAGTTTCTGGATATTCGAACATAAATCATCTCAATTCTTCCATGCTACCATAACCATAATATGAGCAAAATTGTTGTAAATGATGGCTCCTCCATGAATTCACTGTGAGAACATCTAATCTCTCTTTTCTTACTCCTCTTCTTAAGGTCTAGGACACTTTCTTAAGATCAAAGAAAAATATGATTTTATTTGTTTTTATAATATTGTAATATTAAGGATAGTTTAAGAAATAATGACAATTGAATTTGTTCCAAACAAAAAACGTGGAATTCAATTCAAATATATATTTTACATTTTGACATTCCAAACATGAAAATTCATTTGGAATTGAATTCTACGTGCCCACAATTTGAATTCCAAGTTGCAAAATGAGCTGTAAATCCACTGTGTATCTATCTGTAAGTGGTGTTTTCTAACATGTACATGAAACAAAAGGATCAAAAAGGATATACTGCATTTGTCAATATACAAGGTGATGAACAAGTCATACTCCGATGCATGCACGCAAACTTTAACGTTGTTTTCACTTACACCTACTCTCAACCGATCACTATGCTGCATGAGACTGCTGCAAAATCTTTTTCTCCTCAAAAGCTAGAGTCCTATGCAATTGTTGTTGATGCTCAACAAACTCCATGAACAAATCTCTCAGTTGTTTTGCAGTCTTGTATTCCTCAGATCCACTGTAGACAACTTTTATACTACTAATCCCAATGTTCTTGTGCTCCAACTTATTCTACACAATGTACAAACAAATTTAAGACTGGTCTAAGAAACTAAGCCGCAAAATGAAACTTTTAAGACCTAAAATACCCCTTTCCCAAATAAAGAACTAAACAGTTTTAGCAAAATTAACCTGATATTTAGCCATCAAAGTCCGAAGTCGCACCGTATCATGCCCTGATAACATTTTAGTCATTAGCCATGGCCTGTAGACAGTGAGTGAATTGATTAATGCTAATATTCTGACCTAGAATGCTTAAAGCCTAACACAAACTTCACCAAAAAGCCATATTCAGCTCAAAATGTTTCGAAAGCTGTATTCTTGCCATCAAATCTAAATTTAAATATGTAATACAAATATTCAGCCTATATATATATATATATATATATATATATATATATATATATATATATATATATATATATATATATATGTATAAAACTATAACTAGACAACCATTTCGCTAGCTTCTAGAGATGAAAGCACACTCTCAAAGCTGGTTAACAATTAGAGGGCATAAAAAAAGATTCAAGGAAAACAAAGAATAGAAGGATGAAACAGAAAGAAACAATGATGAACAGAATTATCTCAGTTATAGAGCATTTTTAAGGCATCTGATAGCACATATCACAATGCAGACCTCCCTCTGCAGGACATGATGATGTGATTGGGACTATCCAAAAATTCACATAATTTCTGAGGATCCTGCTCACAGTCCAATAAAATAACCCCATTTGTGTAACTCTCATATGGAAGACTTGGAAAAACGTATGCTTGCACTGAGATTGAAGTTTGGCTGTGTATGAACGCCACAATGCTGGAAGGGGACAAGTCCTTATCCAGGTTGTCAATCAATACAACACGAGTGGCATTTCCTCCAACATCAGTATCTTCTTTATTTCTCTGAGTATGATTGAAAAGCCTCTCAATCTCTGTGAAAGGGGAAAAAAATGAGAAAAAGAGAGAGAGAGAGAGAGAGAGAGTGGGCGGTCACTCCATAAATAAGAAATAGAACAAGAGACAATGCATTTAAGCAAACAAATTGGTCTGAAAAAGAGAATGCAGAAAGCCTTAATTTTTTATTCAATTTAACCTACCAAGAAAACAGAAATATATAGCTTTGAGGTGCCATGGATAATACAAATACAAAAAGAATGCATAACTAAACAAAAATGTAATCTTTCCTAATCTAAAAGCCAATGAGAAAATAAAAGAAAGCCCAATGATATGTATTATAGGCTTTTGTTCAAATAGTTCTAGTTTATAGAGTAGTAACTGGAATATGCGAACCTTCAGACTTCCACTTGCTACTCACAAACAACCTGGCACACTCTGTTTCCTATAAACAGGCAAATAAGACATTAAACGAAGTTGCCATCAAAAGTAATTTCATGCTATGAAAAAGAAATCAGAACATCCTCTATGAGAAACAAATGCCTGAGTGAGTGGGATAAAAGTTGACTGGGCCTTCACAGGAAAGCTGGTGATGTTTTCATTGAGATTGTTGCAGTTATAAAGCAAACGAGGCTCATGAGCAGAAGTTGCAAGTTTCTCCCGAACAGTCTTATAAAAATTGGCAACACTAGGATCAAGCTTAGCATTAGAGTGCACAAGGCATACACTCTCAATTTTCTTGTTGGCCAAACAACCGGCAAGAGGACCATGTTGCCATATAACCACAAAGGTGCACGTACACTGTTCTCCTCCATTGGCAAAAGAATGATCCCTGTAAATTACCTGCTACAATAGCCACATTATGAAAGATATACACACACACATATAACAATAGAGTGCTACTAATATGACTTGATTCTTATCCATAAGGAGGAAACAATGTTGGATTGAAATAAAAGCATCCAAGCACATGCCAACGATGAAAAATTTCTAAGCTCTCCGAACCAAGAAAGATCTCTGAATGCAAACAATACCAACTAGTCATAATTTAATTTTAACTTTTAGGAAAAAAAAAATATTAATATAGTTATCAGTTTGTTTTCAATTTAATTTGTATTTGTTACAAATATGATTTGTACAGATATAAATTATATTGTGTCCTTGCTTAGATTAGCATAATCGTAGGAGCAAGATTATAGATTGTTTCCATAGTTAACTTCTCCTTTCATGTATGGATACCTATAAATTCTTTAAGTTATATATAGAAAATATTATTTCCAAACTCTTACTTTGTAACATGGTATCAGAGTTTTAGGGCTTTTATTTCCTGGGTTTCTTTTTACTTGTTTTCTGAAATTGTCTGGTTTCTGGATTTGTTGTGACTACTGTTTGTGGCTACTGTTCACCTTGGATCACCTATTCCGGTGGTTCTTTTGATCTTATAGCTTGTTGAAGGAAAAGCGCCAGCCTTCGTCCGGCATTTCCCCAATGTCCGGTGACTAGAAAACCAACGTGTGGGTGTCACGCTCTTGTTTTTTCTTTGTTTTGTTATTCTTGCGCAGCAAGTGGTGGAGCATGAGGGCTCTATTTGCTTTCCGATCTATTACATTTGAAGGATTTCCTCTTGTTTTGGTATTCACTGTGTTGCTTGGTTCCCTTGATCAGAAGTACTCTTCTATTCAATGCAATTTGATTTTTTCCGGCCATCCTACAATATTACTCAGGTGTGGGTCAATTGTTTTGACTTGGAAGTTGCTGTCCTTTTCATTACCTTCGGCATACTGCTCCGTCTAGTGTCACAACACCTGAGGTTTTTCTTTTTCTTTTGCCTTTGGTTGGCTGTTTTGGTTTTGATATTTGAGGCTTTTTGAGACCTTTTATTTGCTGCTGGTTGTGTTTGTTCCTTACAGGCTATTTTCTTTGGAGTTTGTCTCATTCTTTGTGAATTGTTATTATGGCTATAATGGGTATGCCTAGTGGTGAAATTATTATGCTTGAAAATTTTGTTTGTATTTTTGTGGATAAACATCGAGTATCAAAATTCACTAAAAGTCTCATCTGTCGCTACAATTGCTAAGTTATGAGAACCAAGTACATGCCTTTTGTCTTCTTAATCTCAGTGGGTCATTGATTTTAGTGCAACGGATCATCTGATGGTAAAGTTATTTTTAAAATTTTCAGCCACATACATCAGCTTTTCCAGTAACTATGGCTGATAGGTTAGCTACTTATTTTCATGGTTCGAGTGTTGTTAATCCAACTCCATCCATATCTTCATAATCTGTACTAAGCCTGCCAAAATTATTATTCAATTTGATCTCTATAAGTAAAATTACACAAGACCTTAATTGTAGTATCACGTTCTTCCATGACCATTGTATTTTTCAAGATCTTTTGACAAATCAAATTATTGGTAAAAGATATCAATTAGCCAGCCTATATATTCTAAACCAACAAGCATCAAGACCTATTGCTTGTCCTACTGTCCACTCCTTTTTTGAAGCACATTGTAGATTGGAACATCCTTATCTACCGTCATTGAAAAAATTATATCCTTAATTTGGTAATATTTCTCATTTTTATTGTGAATCATATCATTTGGCTATGCGTCATCATAGCTCACCTAGACCATGACTTAATAAACGAAATAATTCTGCGTTTGAGCTAGTTCATTCAAAAGTTTGGGGCCATGTCCTATGGTGTCTAAACCAAGATTCAAGTATTTTCTTACTTTTATGGATAATTATTCTCGTATGATAGAGATATTCTTTATGAAAAATCGTTTTGAACTATTTTCTCACTTTTATGCATTTTGTGCTGAGATTAGAAACTAGTATACTGCTTTTGTGCATATATTATGAAGTGATAATGCGAAAAAATATCTCTTAAAATCCTTTGACTTATGTGTTGATGCACCCTCTCAGAATAGAGTAGTTGAAAGAAAGAATGGACACTTGAAATAGCTTGAGCTCTTTTATTTCAAATAAAGGTTCCCAAATAATTCTGGATTGATGATGCATCCACTGCTTGTTTTTTAACCACATGCCCTCATCAGTGCTTGATAGTGATATTCCATGTACTGGTTTTTTTCCTGGCAAGTCTCTATTTCCGTTGGAGCCGTGAATATTTGGCAGCACCTATTATGTTTGTGACACAAGGCCACACATTACAAAACTGGATCCCAACGCCTTGAAGTGTGTCTTTGTGGATATTCACTCCTTCAGAAGGGTTATTGGTGCTATGCTCCAGATCTCAACAAATATTTGGTCTCGATTGATGTGGTCTTTTCGGAGAAAATGCCATTCTTCTCCTCAATGCCCAATTCTACAAATCAGGGGGAGAAAGATGACCGGCTCATCTATAAATGTACATCATCAAGCTCTTCTACTGAACAACTGATGGACAATGGCATTTCTTCTAGTGCCTCTCCTAATGAGCAATCAAATGATAGTGTTCCTCCTAGCATTCAGTCTCATGTTCCAACCAAACCTCCAATTGTCCAAGTTTATTCCAGGAAACAAGCAACCAAAGTTACAAGTCCTCTACCAGTTCCATCATCATTTGATCCCCCACCAAGTAATCTTGATCTTCCCATTAGTCTTCGTAAAAGAAAAATTCAGTATAAATCTACTTATTATATTGCAAATTTCATTTAATATGATCGCTTATCTCCATCTTCTATCTCCTTCATTGCCATTTTAGATTCAATTTCAATACCTAAGAAAATTAAAGAGTCCTTGTCTCATCCTAGTTGGCGTGATGCAATGCTTGGAGAGATAAAAGCTCTGCATGACAACCATACTTGGGATTTAGAAGATTTTTAAACATAAAAAGGTTGTAAGATGCAAATGGATTTTTGCAGTTAAAATTAATTCAGATAGTTCAGTGGTTAGAATTAAGGCCAGACTTATGGTTAAAGGATATGCGCAGACTTATGGCATAGATTACTCTGAAACATTCTCTCCTATTGCTAAATTGGCTTTTGTTCATCTTTTCATACCAATAGCTGCTTCTCAGCATTGGCCTTTGTATTAGCTGGATATCAAGAATGCATTTATTCACGACAATCTTCAAGAAGAAGTATATATGAAGCAACCACCTGAATTTGTTGCTCAGGGTAAGTATAGAAAAGTCTGTCATATAAAGAAATCTTTGTACAGGCAGAAGCAGAGTCCACGTACTTGGTTTGGTAAGTTCAATGAGGTAGTCCAAGAGTTTGGGCTTAAAAAGAGCAAGTATCATAATTATGTCTTCTACAAACAATCAAAAGCCAGCACTATTCTTCATGTTGTATATGTTAATGACATTATCATTACTGGAAGTGATTTCGTAGGAATAAATCTTAACTTACATGATCGATAAATAATTTCTGGATTTAATTTCCAGAATGAGGGTTTTTTAAGATTAGTAATGAATAGAAGGAGAGCAGAGGGAAAGAGGAAAGAGAGGGAGAGGGAGAGAAATAGATAAGAAAAAGAGAGAAAAGAGTGAAATTAGCATTCAATTTTTCAGATGGTCCCCCACAAGGAGAAACTGTTACATAAAAAGGGAATCAGCCAATGATTGACTGTACTAGAGGACAAAAGGGCATGCACATTCTCTTTCCTCTAACAACCTTACAAATACAGTTGTGCATCAGCCTTTTCTAGCACTAGGAAACAAAACAGAAAATTCATAAAGAGCAAACTGAAAATAACCAACTTAACTAACCCCATAAAAATTATTGAATTGCCCTCCTTTGTTTGTACCTAACAATAACTCCCCCCCCCCCCCCCCCCCTTTGAGAGCATTCTTGGCCCCAAGAATGGATGAATTGAGGGAATTGTTACTGCATGTAAGTGTGGTCTTCCCAAGTGGAATCAATGGAGGGTAGGCCCTGCCACTTAACAAGTATTTGCTTGACATGTGTGTGTCCCACTAGGATAGTCCTGGTATTAAGGATCTTCTCTGGTTTAATAAGAAACTCTCCATCCAGTAAATAAGGGAGCTTAAGGGAGATAAATGTGTGATCTCCAACCTGTTTCTTCAATAAAAAAACATGGAACACGGTGGATTTTGCATTATGGGGGAAGTTGCAGTCTGTATGCTACCTTCCCAACTTTCTCAATGATAACATAGGGCCCATAGTACCTTGGGGAGAGCTTCAAGGATTTGCGGACAGCCAGGGAGAGTTGCCTATAGGGCTGTAGCTTGAGGTAAACCCAACTGAAAACTCCCTAGGGGTTCTATGATTGTCTACAGCTTGTTTCATTCTGTTCTGAGCTGCTGCCAATTGCTCCTTAAGGTAAGCATTCATGGCTTCCCTTGATTGGATAAAGTCTTCTACTGCAGCAACTGAAGAAGGGAGTTGTGGTAGGACCGGCAGAGGAGGGGGGTAGCCATAAACAACCTGAAATGGGCTGAGATTAATGGCAGAATGGTGATTTGTGTTGTACTAATATTCTGGTAGGCTAAGCCGCTTGAACCAGAGCCTGGGTTTATGGAATGTCATACACCTGAGGTAAGTCTCTAGGCAGCAGCTGAGTCTTTCTGTTTGGCCATCACTTTGGGGGTGATAGGGCTGTATTGAGTTTCAGTTGAGTACCTAGCAGCTTAAAGAGCTCCTGCCAAAAATGTCCAGTGAAGATCTTGTCTCTGTCAGAAACTATAGATTGAGGCATCCCATGGAGTTTAAAAATCTGATCCAGAAAAGCTTAGGCAATTGTAGTTGCAGTAAAAGGATGAGAGAGAGGAATGAAGTGAGCCTTTTTTGAAAATCTGTCAACCACTACCAGAATTGTATCATAGCCTTCGGACTTAGGAAGCCTTTCAATAAAATTCATGGAGCGATCAGTCCATATTTGGGAAGGTGTAGATAGTGGTTGGAGTAAGCCGGGGAAGGAAATTGTCTCTGGTTTGCACCTTTGACAAGTGTCACAAGTAGAGATCCAGCTGATCACTTGCTTTTGCATTTTAGGCCAGTAAAAATTCTATTGTAGCCTATTGAGAGTTCCCCTGATTCCCGAATGCCCCTCAATTGGTGAATCATGGCATAAGGCAATTAGCTGCCGCCTTAGAGGGTAGCAGCCCCGATGTACAACCTAGCCTTGTATATGAGGATGCCCTTGGTGAGGGAATGATTGGGGAATGAGTTTGGGGAGATAGAAAGGGCAGAAAGGAGGTTTTGAACCGCAGAGTCCCCTAGGTAGGAGTTCAGCACTTCCTAGATCCATTGAGGGGTGAGAATGGAGGTGGTGGAGGTCAACAAATGGCTGCCAAACGAGTTATTTCCATCAAACATTCGGGACAAGGCATCTGCTACCTTGTTGTCAGTCCCTTTCTTGTACTGGATGGTGAAGTCTAGTCCCAACAACTTGCTAATCCCTCTCACTTGAATGTAGTTATGTAGACGTTGCTCCAACAAGTGTTTGATGCTCTCATGGTCAGTCTTAATGATGAAGTGCCCCTGCACTAGATAATGTCTCCACTTGGTAACAGCAAACAAGATTGCAAGCAGCTCCCTCTCATATGCTGACAGCTATTGGTTCCTTGTACTTAGGGGGTTGGAGATGTAAGAAATTGGCCTGCCGCTTTGCATAAGTACAGCTCCTATACCAGTGTTGCTTGCATCACATTCTAGGATGAAGGACTGAGTGAAATTGGGCAGGGCTAGGACTGGTGCCTTAGTCATTAGGTCTTTGAGTCTCTCAAAAGCTTGTTGTGCCTCCAGAGTCCACTTGAATTGATCCTTTTTTAGGAGATATGTGAACGGCTTGCTAATGACTCCATAGCCAGCAAGGAACCTCCTATAGTATCCTGTTAGCCCTAGGAATCCCTTTAAGCCTTTGAGGTTTTTAGGAAGTGGCCAAGAAGCCATAGCTGCTACTTTGCTTAGGTCTGTGGACACCTCCTCAACTGACATTAGATGACCCAAGTAGGAAATTTGCTGCTGTCCAAATTCACATTTGGTCTCCTTAGCATACAGTTGGCGCTCCCTCAGTAGATTTAGCAATGTTTCAAGGTGTTGTATGTGGGCGTCCATAGAAGGGCTGTAGATCAAGATGTCATCAAAGAAAACCAATACAAACTTCCTCAAATAAGGCTTGAACTGGGTGTTCATTAGGGACTGGAAAGTCGCAGGTGCATTAGTGAGCCCAAAGGACATCACTAGGAACTCATAATGCCCTGAATGAGTTCTGAATGTAGTTTTGTAAGTATCTTCCAGCTTCATCCTAATCAGGAAATAACCCAACCTCAAATCTATCTTTATAAAAACCACTGCTCCATGCAATTCATCCAGCAGGTCTTCAATGAGGGATATGGGGAATTTATCTTTAACTGTAAGCTTGTTCAACTCCCTGTGATCCACACAAAACCTCCAGCTGCCATCCTTCTTTTTAACCAAAATTACCGGAGAAGCATAAAGACTGTTGCTAGGTTGGATTATAGAATCGGCTAACATCTCATCCACCAGCTTTTCTATCACATTCTTCTGTTGATGGGCGTACCTATAAGGCCTGACATTGACCGGCTCTGAGTGGGTTTTGAGGGGAATGGAATGATCATGAGATCTAGGTGGGGGCATTCCTTTTGGAACTTGGAATACATCAGCATAGGACTTAAGCAGCCAATGTAATTCAAGGGGTGTTTTGGTAGGGAGTGGTTTTTGTTTTTGGGTAGTTGTTGGGTTAAGGGTAAGGAGGAAGAATTTGGAGGTTACTCCTTGCCATCCATTGAGGACCAGCTTATTGAAAGTCTTGGCAGCAGTGAATTTCAAGCTGGTTTTCTCACTTTCTTAAGTTCTAGCTCCTTTCCCTCTTTCTTGATCCTTAACTTGTTCCCCTCAAAATCAAATGTGCTAGGAGAATGACACTTCATCCAATCTGCTCCTAGAATTAGGTCATAGTCTCCTAGTTCAAAAACCCTCAAATCAAACACAAACTTATGGCCCTGCATGTTTCAACTACATTGGCTGCATTTTTCCTGAATTGTGACTCTCCTTGATGAAGAAACAAGCAATTCAGAGGGGCTGCTGCTGGGCCGGACTCCACCTGGGCCACAAAAGTTGAGGGTCTATACCAGGAAGAAGAAGCTGCAGCAATATGAGAAGGGTACTCTGGGGAATTTACTAATGTAATTCTGTTATGAAGGAAAAAGAGAGAGTTAGTTACACCTAGGTGTCCAGCTAGGCACTAGGGGTAACGGTTGGATTGTTTTTTGGTTTTCTTAAGGAAAGAATGAGAGGGGAAGGGGGGTATTGGAGAATTTCTGTTTTTCTGCTTTCTTAGTGAGCAGGGCTCCATCCTTGGAGAGGGAAAGCTATTTCCTGTGGGCATTGTATTGTTGACAGTGCATTTACTTTAATAATATCAGTATCTTCTCCTCACAAACTATTCTCTTGACCTGTGTTTCTTTGTATAACTCTTCAATACTGTGTTTTATCTAACAATTTGGCGCCGTCTGTGGGAAACGAAATGGCAGACCCACCAAACACCCGCCTGCAAACTATGCAAAATAAAATCGATTCCCATGACGAAACACTTGGACAAATGCAGCGATCATTGGCTACACTCCACAAACTCGTAGAAGAGGTATTAGACAAACTCCCGCAAAACCCAGGGAAGCAACCCATGACCGAAGAAGCAACCACCCAATACGAAGTTGAGGAAACAGAGGACTCTGAGAAAACACCAACAAGGGTCAATCTCTCAACCAATGCCAAACATGGCCATCATATCCCTCACCCACTAGATTCCTGTATTAGACCCAATCACTTTGAAGCTGGAACAATGGCTCTACCTAAGGTGAAAGTCCCAGAGTTTAGTGGCCCTGAACCTCGGAGTTGGATTGCCAAGGCGGAGCTCTACTTCAGCGTGAATCAAACCCCTGAGCGAATGAAATTAGCAATCGCCCAGATGTGCATGACCGGAGCTGCCATAACTTGGTTTTCTCAGGCATTGCACGACAATCCTCATATGACCTGGGAGCAGTTCAAGCTTCGCTTGAGCGGGCGGTTTGGCAAGCGAAGAACACAGAACCCGTATGAGGAGCTACGCAACTTGTTCCAGACTGGAAGTGTCGATGATTACATCGAGGAGTTTGAGTCGATTATCGGGTACATTCCGAAATCATCCGAGGAGCAGTTTTTGGGTTATTTCATGGGAGGATTGAGAGAAGAAATAGGAAGATGGGTGCGATTTTTGAAACCACGAACCTGTGAAGAGGCAATGGAGTTGGCCTGCGATTCCGAAATCACTTTTGGTGCCCTGGGGGGACGATCGGCGGCAAGGGAAAGGGGCGGTGCAAACTGGAACAAGGTGGAGATTTCTCATGCTTCCCACCAAAACCCGCGCCCACATAGCCAAAGGGAAATGGGCCAAGCCGACCCTAAAGGAAAACACCCAAACTCAGGCCCACTAATCCCTCATGAAACGACATTCCCTCGTGTGTTTCCATCCACCCACAGAAACCATCAACAGCCTCGCAATAGGGGACCTCGTCACCTTTCCCTGAAGGAGATGGAGGAGCGACGCCGGCTAGGACTGTGTTTCAAGTGCGCCCAACCCTATAGCCCCCAGCACCGGTGTAATACAGGGGAATTGAAGGTAGCAATCCTTGAGAACGAGCTGAGAACGAGCTGTTCTTTGACGTTGAGGAGCTGACCGGAGATGGGGCAGATACAGAGAATGACGAAGGGGAAGAAGCTAGGGAGGGGGAATGTAATTCTCTGGAAGCATATTTTGGAGAAAGAATGGGCTCAAGCGGACCCAGTACCTTGAAGCTGCAAGGCGCGATTAACAGAATCCCCATCTTACTTCTCGTCGATTCCGGGGCCACCCACAACTTTATTTCCCGCAAATTGGTAAGGTCCCTAAATCTCAAAGCTCAGTTTACTCCTACTGTAAATATCAAATTGGGAGATGGGTACAGAGTGTCAGTCAGCGAACAATGCAAGGGCGTTGAGATAGCGTTGGGAGCTATTATCTTGCGATTAGATGCGTTGGTGTTTGATCTGGGACATTTGGATGCAGTGTTGGGTATTGAATGGTTAAAAACCTTGGGGGATGTTATGCACAATTGGGAGCAAGGTTGGATGCGGTTCAATTATGAAGGCCGGCAGGTTGAACTAGCGGGTGTAGAGGGCACCTCCCTGGATATGGGGGCTTTGCAGGCTTGGTTGGGGGGAAGGAGCTTAAAGCAACTGTGCCTAGATATGAACCCAAATCAGGCAGCACCAGCATTGTTGCATGGACTTACTCAGGAGCAAAGAGCAGACATCGGTGTTATCATGGAGAGGTTCTCGGCAGTATTTGAGCCTATGACAGGGTTACCTCCCCGAAGACTGCACGATCATGCCATCCGCCTTATTCCTGGACATGCAGAAGTCAGTGTTCGCCCTTATAGATATCCGCACGCTCAAAAGGCGGAAATTCAAAGACAGGTGGAAGAGATGTTGCAGCAAGGGATTATCCGCCCCAGCCAAAGCGCCTATTCTAGCCCTGTTCTTCTGGTCAAGAAGAAGGACACCTCCTGGCGGTTGTGCATAGACTATAGGGCGTTGAACAAAGTAACAGTGGCAGATAGGTATCCAATTCCGGTTGTTGAGGAGTTGTTAGATGAGTTAAATGGAGCTGCATTCTTCTCTAAATTAGATTTGAAGTCGGGTTTTTATCAAATCAGGATGCGGGCAGGGGATGAACATAAGACTGCCTTCCGCACGCATGATGGCCATTACGAATTTCTAGTGATGCCGTTTGGGCTCACCAATGCCCCCTCAACTTTCCAGAGTGTTATGAATGATGTCTTCCGGCCATGGTTAAGGCGCATGGTTTTAGTTTTCTTTGATGACATACTGGTTTACAGCCAAAGTTGGGAAGAGCACCTGGAACACCTAGCCACTGTATTACAGATTTTGAGGGATAACCAATTCAAAGTAAATCCCAAAAAGTGTTCGCTGGGACAGACTTCCATTGACTACTTGGGACACTGCATCTCAAAACAGGGTGTGTCCGTCGATCCCACCAAAATCACCGCTGTCCAGAATTGGCCGATTCCAAAGAATGTTAAGGGAGTAAGGGGATTTCTTGGGTTGACGGGCTACTATAGAAAATTCATCCAAGATTATGGAAAGATTGCACGGCCCTTGACTGAGCTAACTAAGAAGAACGGCTTCCAATGGAATGAGCAGGCTCAATCAGCATTTGAAACCTTGAAAAGCAAACTTACAGCAGCCCCCTTGTTAGCATTGCCCAACTTCGATAAGTCCTTTTGTGTTGAGTGCGATGCATCTGGGACGGGTTTAGGGGCTGTATTGATGCAGGAGGGTCGGCCTCTCGCTTACTTCAGTAAAGCTTTAGCGGCTAGCAACCTTTCCAAGTCAGCATACGAGAAAGAACTCATGGCTTTGGCACTGGCCATCCAACATTGGCGGCCGTATCTATTGGGGAGGAGGTTCACAGTCTTTACCGATCAAAAAAGCCCGCGCCACTTATTACAACAGCGGGTTACCACCACGGATCAGCAAAACTGGTTAGCTAAGCTTATGGGGTATGTGTATGAAGTGCAATACAAGCCAGGGAAACTCAATACAGCTGCTGATGCTTTGTCCAGGCAACAGGACTATGCCGAGCTTACTTCTTTCATCTCTTCTCCCTCTTGGACTGAAGGCAGTAGCCTAATTAATGAGATAAACCAGGACCCACTGTTGACGACCATCAAGAATGCTTTAATTGCCAATCCCACATCTAAGCCCAACTATGAGCTACGTCAAGGAGTGTTGTACCGTAAGGGGAAACTGGTCATCCCATCTAATTCGCCATGGATCCCAACCATGCTACGCGAGTTTCATGATACTGTTATTGGTGGACATTCGGAATATTATCGGACTTATCGTAGGATCGCAGCAAATTTTTATTGGCGGGGGATGGTACAGCGGGTCAAAGAATATGTCAGGAATTGTTCCATTTGCCAACAGTTTAAAGCCTCAACCCTTGCTCCGGCAGGTCTCCTACAACCTCTTCCTATACCACAGGCTGTGTGGGAGGACATTTCGATGGATTTCATCATTGGAATGCCCAAGTCCAGGGGGTATGAAGCTGTTTTGGTCGTTGTGGACAGGCTGTCTAAGTATGGGCATTTTTTGGCCTTGAAGCATCCATATACGGCAAGGGCAGTTGCTGACCTGTTTGTCAAAGAGGTGGTGCGGCTCCATGGTTTCCCGAAATCTATTGTGAGTGACCGAGACCCCATCTTTATGAGCAGATTTTGGCAAGAATTGTTCAAATTGCAGGGAACGCATCTCAAGTTTAGCTCTTCCTACCACCCAGAAACGGATGGACAAACAGAGGTGATCAACAGGTGTCTAGAGACCTATCTCCGATGCTTTGCGGCTGACCAGCCACGTTACTGGAGTCAGTGGTTACCCTGGGCTGAATTTTGGTACAATACTTCCTTCCATGTGAGCACCGGAGCAACTCCTTTTGAGGTAGTGTATGGACGGAAGCCACCAACTATCCTACAGTATGTGCCAGGCGAGATTCAAGTGGAGGCAGTCGCTCAAGATCTACAAGACCGTGATGAGGCTTTGAGGCAACTTCAGGAGCACTTGTTTCGGTCACAGCAGCACATGAAGGCATACGCTGACAAGAGCCGTCGAGATGTTCAATTTGAAGAAGGGGACTGGGTTTACTTGAGGCTGCGACCTCATAGGCAGCAGTCAGTCTCACGGAGGATTTATCCGAAACTCTCAGCTCGCTATTATGGGCCATTTCAGATTGAGTCTAGAATCGGAGCAGTAGCGTATCGCTTGCGACTCCCAGAGTCTTCCAAGGTACATCCTGTCTTTCATGTTGCTTTGCTTAAAAAAGCCATGGGCAACCAGCCTAGTTCTAACCAACTACCCCCCGAGCTGGAGTTGGAAACCACTACAGACTCTGTTCCTGCGAAAATATTAGCCACCAGGGTGGCTCAAAGGGATGGGGAGCGCATTTCCCAATGTTTGGTACAGTGGCAAGCCAAGGGACTCGAAGAAGCTACTTGGGAAGATGAGTATACTCTCAAGAGGGATTACCCACAGCTGCGTCTTGAGGACAAGACTATCTTTCAAGGGAATGGTATTGATGAAGAAACAAGCAATTCAGAGGGGCTGCTGCTGGGCCGGACTCCACCTGGGCCACAAAAGTTGAGGGTCTATACCAGGAAGAAGAAGCTGCAGCAATATGAGAAGGGTACTCTGGGGAATTTACTAATGTAATTCTGTTATGAAGGAAAAAGAGAGAGTTAGTTACACCTAGGTGTCCAGCTAGGCACTAGGGGTAACGGTTGGATTGTTTTTTGGTTTTCTTAAGGAAAGAATGAGAGGGGAAGGGGGGTATTGGAGAATTTCTGTTTTTCTGCTTTCTTAGTGAGCAGGGCTCCATCCTTGGAGAGGGAAAGCTATTTCCTGTGGGCATTGTATTGTTGACAGTGCATTTACTTTAATAATATCAGTATCTTCTCCTCACAAACTATTCTCTTGACCTGTGTTTCTTTGTATAACTCTTCAATACTGTGTTTTATCTAACACTCCTTCCATTTGCCACTGTTACAGTCGCTGGGGTGGCCTTTGATAAATGGAGTTTGAGCCTCTTGGCCTGCTGCAAATCCATAAAACTGTGGGTACTGCCACTGTCAATCAAGATCATGATTGACTTCCCTCCAAGTTGCCCCATTAACTTGATGGCATTATCTCCAATTCCCCCATCCACAGCCTTAAGGGATAACTGAATATGTTCAGTCTCATCAAGTTTTTCTTGTAGGTCACAATCAGAAACATCCTGCCTCTCTTCCTCCTCCTCCCCTTCCTATTCTTCTACTGCTTGGATGGCCATCAACTTCTTTTGATTACATTGGTGGCATGGGAAGTATTTGTCCCCACATCTGTAACATGCTCCAGGGGTCTTTTTGGGTGGAATATAGGGTTGTTTTGAGGCAAAGTGGGATGGCTCGGTCTTAGGGGTTGCAGAGATGGTGCTTGGGTTTGTTTTTGAGGCTGTAGGTGCTACATGGAGAGGTGGATTCCAGGTTTTCGATGGGATTTGGGGCCTGTAGGGAATCCTGGTCCTGCTAGCTTCCAAGTGACTCTCTTGCAATCTAGCATGTTCTATGGCTGCATACAAATCAATAGGCTTGAACATCTTAACAACACTCCTGATTTCATCCTTTAACCCTCCAATGAAGCAGGGTACATAATAGCTTTCACTATGTTGAGGATAGAGCTTCTCCATCCTAAGTTTCAGCTCCTCAAACCTGTATACATAGGTTTCTACATTATTATTCTGCCTGAGTCTTTGGAAATCCTCTACTGTGTCTTCCTCCTTCACTTCTCTGAACCTTTTGCATATTGGAATTCCTCCCATCCTATCCCCTCCTTGTCCTTGCTCCAATTCAGGAACCATGATTCTGTTCTATCCTGCTGAAATAGACTAGCAAGGTCTACTTGCCTATTTCCCACATTTGCTCACCCATGCCTTACTCCCTTTCCCATCAAAAAATTGCAATTCAAACTTAGGCAGTAGCTTATTGAAATAAGGTTTGTTTATGTGGTTGTGTTCATTTGGGTGTGGCATGATGCCCCTATCAGATCTAGGAGTTTTATGGGTGCAAATTTGAGGATCCTTACCTCTGTTACTAATGCTGCTCGGCTGGTTTTGGGTAATGGTTGGATTGCTGGATGCATTGGGTAGTTGGAGACCTTGGATAAGCTGGGCTAAATAAGCCACAGACTTCGGGTTCTCCTGCCTAAGCTCAAGCTTCAAGTTGTGTTGCTCCTGCATTAATGCCTTTATCTTCTGTTGGTTCTCCATCTGGAGTCTAGTCATCTTAGTCAATGTTTCCCAGCCTAGACTCCATCTGATGAATGCACGTATCTCTCTATTCCTCCATCCTAGAACTAAGAGATCGAAGCTGCTCCTCCTAGGGATGATCACGGGGCAGGGGCAGGGAATTGCTCCCCACCCACTGCCCCGTCCCCGCCCCAGCGAGGAATCCGTCCCCCGTTGGGATTCCCGTCCTCTATGAAGAATTCCCCGACCCGAGACCAGAATATGAATTTTAATCAATCAATATATCAAATACTTAAAATAAGAAAAATTTATTCTATATATCGAAATGACTAAGCATAGGCAAGAGTTTAGTAGAAATTTATAAAAACTTATGAGTGAGAGCAGGAGCTACTCTGTATCATACAAATCATAATGTAAAAAAAAAAAAAGATGAGAAGCTTTTAGTTATTTCCAGTTTCCTAGCTGAGGCTTGAAAGTAGAATTGAGAATAAAATATTCTAACATATGTATGTGTATATATATATATATATATATATATATATAAAGGAGAGCTATAATTTCACTTTTCTTTCAAGTTTAAACAAGATGTGCAAAATTAGAAACGAATGCAGTACTGTAACCTATATATTAACAACTACAAACACTGATAGATGGTTAATCTCTTTTTTCTATTAAAAACCTAGCTATTGCATAGATTATTTTAATTTTGTTTTAATCTTTGAATAATAATTAATAAGCTAACAAATAACAAAGAAATTAGGGAAAAAGTAAGGTCCAAGATCTCGGAAATTTTGATATAATAAAAGATTTATAATCATTGCATACATTTTCTTAACATCTAATCACAAAAATTATGTCTCTAAGATGGCATTTAAAAGAAAGCAAACCTAAGAAAAGAATTGAAAGCAACAGAGATGAAAACTTGGATCTTCAGAAGCTTAAAGTGGCGGCGACGATGAAAGGCTGTGTTGGCGACGGCGAAGGTAGCGATGATGGAAGGGCTGCTGGTGAGTGGAAGATGCGGCTTCTGTTGCTCTGTGTTTGGACTTTGGAAGTTAGAACATATTAGGGCAACAATTAAAAAGAGGAGAATTTATACATGGGCCAAGGGTTTTGGGTCAGGGATCCCCGCGGGGTGGATACCTTGTTCCCCGTCCCCACCCCGAAATCAAAAACGGGGAATTTTTTTCCCCTATCTCCGTCCCCGCGGGAGAAAAAAATGGGGATTCCCTGCCCCAATCGGGTCGGGTCCAGGGAATCCCCGACCTGTGAGCATTCCTAGTTCCTCCAACTCTTCAATGGAGGTTGAAGTTTTCTGGGTGTTTAGTATTTTTTTTTTTTTTTCATTTCTACAGTAGTAAGATTGTGGTTCGAAAGCTCTAATACCAGTTTGTTATGAATAAATCCTAACTTAGATGATGGATGAATAATTTCTAGATTTAATTTCCAGAATGGAGGGTTTTTAAGATTAGTACCGAATAGAAGAATGAGAGCAAAGGGAAAGAAGAAAGAGAGACAGAGAGATAAGGAAAAGAGAGAAAAGAGTGAAATTAGCATTCAATTTTTCAGATGGTCCCCCACAAGGAGAAATTGTTACGTAAAAAGGGAATCGGCTAATGATTGGCTGTACTAGAGGACAAAAGGGCATGCACATTCTCTTTCCTCTAACAACCTTACAAATACAGCTGTGCATCAGCCTTTTCTAGCACTAGGAAACATAACAAAAAATTCATAAAGAGCAAACTGAAAATAACCAACTTAACTAACCCCATAAAAATTACTGAATTACCTTCCTCCGTTTATACCTAACATAATTATGCAGGCATCTCTTCTCTCAAGTCTTTTTTTGCATACCAAGCTTCACACTAAAGACTTGGCCCAGTTAAATTATTTTTTTGGAAGTAAAAGTTTCAAGGAGCAAAAAGTAAAATTTCTGTCTCAGATGAAGTATTTCATTGATTTGCTTGTAAAAACTAGAAAATTGGGAGCCAAGCCTTGCGGTACTCATATGCTTCCCAATGCGAATCTTACAAAAGACGATGGTGATCCTTTTGATGATTTAGAGAGATATAGGAGGTTAATTGAAAAAATTAACTATTTCACTGTGACCCATCTAGATATTGCGTTTGCATTAAGTGTTTTTAGTCAGTTCATATCTGCTCCTACAGTCAAGCATTAGATAGTTTTAGAGCTTATCTTATATTATTTGAACATGCCTCTTGGACTTGGTATACTTTACGGTAAATATGGGCATACTTGCATTGAATACTTTACAGATGCTAATTAGGCAAGATCCAAAAGTGATAAAAGGTCAATTACAGGCTATTGTGTCTTTATTGGAGGAATCTAGTGTCTTGAAAGAATAAGAAGTAGACTATTGTATCTAGATTCAATGCAAAATCTGAATATAAAACTATATTACAGCCCGCATGTGATGCGGAGATCTTATGGATTCATCATTTCTTAAATGAGATTGGTTTGAATCTTTCATTACAAGCAAAACTTTGGTGTAATAATTAAACTGCTCTTCGTATCGCCTCTAATACAGTATATTATGAACGGACTAAACATATTAAAATTGATTGTCACTTTATCCGTGAAAAAGTTTAAGATAATATCATTTCTATTGGATACGTGAAAATATAAAAGCAATTGGATGATTTGTTCACAAAAATATTAATGGACCTCAAATGGAATATCTGTATAACAAGCTGGGATAATTAATACCTATATTCCAGCTTGAAGAGAGATGCTATAGATGCAAATTATATTGTTTGCTTGTTCAGATAAGTATTATAATAGAACAAGATTATAGATTGTTTCCTTAGTTAGCTCCCCTTTCATATAAAGTTATATATAGAAAATATTCTCTCCAAACTCTTACTCCGTAACAGTATTTATTATCTGTCACACTATCATAAACACCATTTCATCTAAAATAGGTTATCAAAAAGTAAACTTTACTTTATTCAAAACAAAAGCAAAGCTTTTGAAGAAATAAAAGAAAACAAATCAAAGATATAAACTACCATCTTATTGCCGCTGTGAGTTCAATCTTCTTCACCGCTCTTTTTCCTTTTCTTTTTTTTTTTTTTTCCGAAGTTTTTATGTTCCCCACATCATATTTCCTCATTAGAGTACCACCAACTTATCATTTACTTTCTCAGTTATTTATTATCCGTTTCGTTTATTATTTTTACTAAAATTAAAAAATATTAATTAAATTTAAATTTAAAATAAAATTAATAATTTTAATATATAAATTTAAATTTAATTGATTAATTTATATTCAAAAATAAAATTAAATTAAAAATATTAAATTATGTTAAAAATTTAAAAATAATATATAAATGTAATTTAATTTTTTTTTTAAAGTGACAGGATAAAAAAATAGGTACTATTTTGTAAAAAATTTAATGCAAATAAGCATTTTAAAAAGACAAAAAATAAGAGAAAAAGAAAACTAACATCGTCCAGAACGGCGTCGTAGAAGCGGTTGTCATTGTCATCAGAGGACTGAGAAGCGCAAACCACTGTACCTTGAGCCAGATGTTTACACTGGCCGTCCTGCAACTGATCGGAAACCGGCCGAAACCTTTGCTTGAACTCCTCAATTTCCTCAAAGGAATTGAAGTCTTGTACCTGGAAAACAATATCATGATCATCGCCGAAATTTTCGTACTTCACCGTCAGCTTCTCACCGTCGAACACCGTTTGTGCACTGTACCAAGCGTCGTCAGCAATAGCCCGGTGCTCGACTTCGTAAACGGTCGGCGAAGCAGTGTCCGCTAACATTCCGAGAGAGAGGAAAGAGTTATTGGTTTGTTGGGTTGGCGTAGCGTGGCGTTAATTGTAGTGTTTCCATACCATTTTGATCAGGGCGTGTTAATGTACCGTTTAATTAGTCAATAAGTAAAAAAAAAAAAATCAAAAAAGTTCAAATTTTTATCCATTAATTAATTTATCGATTAATCAATATTTTTTTATTAATTACTCTAGTTATAAAATATAATTATAAAAAAATTAAAATATATAAGTTATTTAAAAATTAAAATTAAAAAATAAATATAATTTAATATAATAATTAAATAAAATATTCAAACTATAATTATAAATTAAAAATATTTAAAAATTAAAGTTATAAATTAAAAATATAATGGTTCAAGTAGTTAAATAAAAAAATTTCACACACCCGCACATACATATATAAATTAATATAGGATTTCATTTTAATTTTTTTAACTTTATATATATAAAAAGATTATGTAAAATCGATCGGTTAACCGAAAACAAAAAATCGAAAATGAAATATATATAATTATATAAAATCAATTGATTAACCGAAATCAATGATTTTTTAAAATAAAAAATAAAATCGAAACCGAAATTCAATTAAATTACTAATTATTAAACATAAAAATAGATTCGATTAACTTATTTTTTAAATTAATTTCGATTAAATTTATTGGTTAAAAACTCCTAATTTTGACGGCTAATTGATGCAGAATTGCTGAGGGTATGTCACACAACATACTAACACACACAGGACACAGAGTCCGGGTCCCCTATAACTTGCGTAATTTAATTTCTCTTTAATTTTTGTTGATCTTTAGAGGACAAAAATGAGAGTAATAATTCAATCACACGCGTTGATCTAACAAGCATAAAATTGCATGCGTATCCATATGATCTAACAAGCATCCAATTGCATGTGTCCATCTTGATTAACGGTTTAACCGTATGGTTGGAAATTAAGAAGCATTTTAGCCTTTAATTTCACAGTAATATTCCGTTTCTCAGATTCACTTTATGAAAATGATAATTACCTGCTTAATATATAATTATAAGAATACATTAATTATAATATGCCTAGTAAGAAACACAGATTCGTCCAATCAATGCTCTGAAATTGTTCTCAAGAACCTCACCAAGAATCTTTAGTTGCTAATAACTTCCTTTTGGAAATCAAACACAAGTTCCTGGATTGACTTTCTTAATATATGACAGTCACAGTAAGGCTGCTGTATATAATTGCTATCTTCAAACTCATATCGAAATATCTTTACCAAAAAGTCCGGCTATTCCCTTCTCTGGATGACTTTGTTTTACTATGGACTCTCCAACCAAAACCTGCATTCAGATACAGCAGATTACCGCAAAGTAGGATCCAATGTTGCCAATTAGCAAGAATGAACTCATCTAGCAATTTGAATTTTGAATCTACGGAGCTTACCGCTTTCACACCAGCTTCTTGAACATATCCAATATCATCTGGAGTAAATAGGCCAGATTCCCCAACTACCTAAAACGTTGAAAAATAAAATCATTACTATCATATCATGTAAGAAATTCAAACCATATTCATCTTCTAGCCTTAAGAATGCCACATGCACATCATAACACCTTTATTCTAATGAATATCAATACAATCCCAAGGAGAGCCACTTACTATTATGTCCTTCTGTCGGATAAGTTGACCACGCTCTCCTTCAAGAAGCTTCCTTGTGTTGCTGATATCAACCTCAAATGTCTCTGTGGGCAAACATGAATAAAAGAGGTTGCAGGTAACTCATATAGATGGCTTATGGAACAAACTGTGTAATGATTGCATAATGTATGCCAATTCATGAATAAAATTTCATATGCCAATTCATGAATAAACTTTCATAAGAAATGTCAAGTCACATATCATGAAAGTCTTACCAAGATTGCGATTGTTGATGCCAATCAATTCTATCCCCTCTATTCCAAGGACACGATCCATTTCCCTCTCATCATGCACCTACAAATAGACAACAAGATTAAAAAAAAAAAAAGTGAACTACCGGAAAGATAGAGTAAAAACTTTTATCTAATTGTTGAACTAAAACTTGTAACAGAGGAGGAAACTAAAGATAATGGATGAAAAGCACAGTCACAATCTCTCATCAACAGCAAGTCTAACAGTAATAACTACAATGTGTAGAACTAAAATATGTTGTCAACATAAAGTATCTATTGCCAATACAGAAGTGCACAAATTCAAGATGTGGTTGTAAACTTGTGGTCACAAACAGCCAGGAGATCTCAAGACATTAGAAATCATAAATTATGATGACAAATTCTTGCAACAGAATTGCCACTATAGTCTAGTTCCAGTGACAAAGTCATCATCCACCCATTTATGATTTAGGTAGTGATATGCATTCACCCTGGAAAGCTAAGTTCATTTGTGGTTGTAAACTTGTGGTTGTAGTGATATGCATTCACCCTGGAAAGCCAATACAGAAGTGCACAAATTCAAGATGTGGTTGTAAACTTGTGGTCACAAACAGCCAGGAGATCTCAAGACATTAGAAATCATAAATTATGATGACAAATTCTTGCAACAGAATTGCCACTATGGTCTAGTTCCAGTGACAAAATCATCATCCACCCATTTATGATTTAGGTAGTGATATGCATTCACCCTGGAAAGCTAAGTTCATTTGTGGAATGTTTAAGAAAATGACAATCCACAACTCTCACATCTCATTTCATTTCAGGAACAGTAAAAAGAATATAGAGATGCAATAATGAGAGAAGAAGGATACCTCAACAAGTGCTGCCAAACCAAGAATTTTGCAGATCTTCACCATGTATCTAATGTCAAGATCAGGCAAAACAGCAGCAATTAAAAGAATCGCATCTGCACCTCGAATTCGGGCATAGTAGATCTGCCATGCATCTACAACAAATTCTTTGCACAGTAGAGGGCACTGCAATTGCATAAGATACTTGCTAGCTTTAGGGAAAGCATATGGAACAGATACACACACACACACACATATACAGCAACAACAAAATTCACATACCTTTACTCCTGCATTCTTTATTGCCTCCAGATTTTCAAAGCTCCCCTAATTTACAAAGCAAATGCAAGAGAGAGGATGTCATCAAATTCAATTTGCTATGACATTCACATATTCCACAAACAAAATAAAAAGAACAGAAATATCCAATTCATGTGCAAGAAGAGAATGTTGGAAAAACTTGTTTGTGTACCTTAAAAAACTTTTCATCAGTCAAAACGCTGAGACATGCAGCGCCACCTTTCTCATAAGCTTCAGCAATTTCAACCTATGATGAAAAGATTTGGATTATGATGGAATATTATGACAACTCAAAAGGAAGAAACAAGAAAGATCACCACCCAGCCAAAACAAATGCTAACAAATGGCTCAGCTCCTAGCACCATAGCACATAGTTTCAGTTGTAGAATGGTTTACTGGAAACGGAGGCAGAAATTTAGATTAAAACAAATTAAGCACACTCAAACATATATCAAAAATGTAGGAAACATGCAAATTTCTTACTCGCAAAAATTAAGCTTATTAATGCTAATGAGTGGCTCAGCTTATAGCACATAGTTTCAGTTTATAGAATGGTTTATTGGAAAAGAGGCCAAATTACATTAAAACAAATGAAGTACACTCATAGCTACATAAAAAATGTGGGCAAAGCAAATTACTTGCAAATAATAGCCCTAAATTAAGCTTATTCATGCTCAAGAAATAACAGAGAAGAAATAGAAGCACAAACCAAAGTTAAAGATACAAAGGCATTTATATTGGTTGCAACTTCTAGGGGTTTCATTTTAAATAAACTTGTTCATTAAGAAATGCTCTGAAATGAGTTTGAATGGACTTGTGCATATGAATTGAGGCAATGTGAGACTTGTCAATAAAAGCATAATTAGAGTTATTCAAAGGAATTCACCATTGTTGACAGATATATATGTAATAATCCAGAAAGTTCTAGCAGAAACATTCCATGAGCTTGAATTAGATGGTTTGTTCCATTCTACTCTCAACAACTATATATGAAACAGATTTCGAAAATCACTTAAGTATGAAGAGACAATGAAAATCAGGCCATTGACTATACCAGATGACATGGCAAGAAAATCACAAACCAATCAACTGCAGAACAAAAAGCAGAATATGCTTCCACTTCCACAGAGAAAATATATTCGGCTTATGAATATCGGCAACACAGCAATGCTTATTTCTATAGACACATGTTCTAGTTGTCGTCACACACACACACACAAAAATATGATTAGGAAAACACAACTTTAAAAATTAGAAAATATATTTACTGGGTCAAAGTCCTCTCTAAGAATTCCCCTGCTTGGAGAAGCCTTCTTCACTTCAGCAATCAACCCAGGAAACCCAGTTCTAACATTAGCTTCCTTAAGAGCTCCAACAAAATCTCTAGTAGGAGGAGCATTATCCAGAGACTTTTTCAACACAGAGAGAGGCCTTCTCTCTTTTAACTGTAAAATTTAATTAATTAAAAAAAAGGAACAGAAAAATATCACCATTAGACTAAATCCAACCCTTCACTTAAAATCATGAACAAAGATTGAAAAACTCATTACTTGGGAGACTTCTATGTCCTTATGCCATATAATTTCCTCAAGAATGTTCCTGGGTGTATTGCCCTCGTTCTGTATGCGAAATTCGAAAGGACCCACATAATGCAAAGGCGGCCCCGTAGGCGGACGCCGCCTAATTCTGATACCCTGGCTGGCCGCCACCTCATCTTGAAGCATACCCACTTCCCATTCCTTCACTTTAAGAGCCTTTTCCGCCTCCTCCTTGGTCTCCACCTACAGAAATCCAATATTTGTGTATCAGTTACCGGAAAAACCATTACTTTGATACCAATTGCTCAGAATGTGTATAAGCTCACATTTTGAGCTCGAATGGAGCCAACAGAGATACCAGTTGCTCTGTAAAGGTTCATTGAGCGTTTAATTGAAGATTTGGGTCTTTGAAAGAGAGACGGAACGGGCCTGATAGACACCCTAGGTGAAACCAATCCCTCCATTCTCCAACCGGGATTTTGCACCGGGATCCCTTGCTGTTTTATTTTATAAAGCTAGGGAAGGAAAGGGTAGGTGGGGCTGGGTGTTATGTTTTGGAAAGGGCAAAACGGCTAGTCGATTTCTTTCTCATGTTTCACATGGATTTATATGTATTATAGTGGACATTAGTTGATTTATGAGATTTATTTCCATTTTAAGCTTTGTTTTAATTCGATGATCAATTATCATCAGTTTATGCAAATAGAAGGGTAGGTTGTAGTTGGTAGGTATAACATGTTAGATTAAATATACTATGATCATGATCATATTGAATTAAGCTCGAAATTTTCGATAATTTTTAATTTAATAATGGTTGTGAGATCAAATTTTAGTGGTTGGTTCTTTTTTATTTTAATATAATATAATTTAATTTAAAAATTGAAAAAAAAAGCTTGATACCTAAAATTTTCCTGAAATTATAAAAAAAAAAATCGAAATGCGTATAAAATAGCCATAAAATATAACCAACTCAGTACTCCAAAAAGTCATTGTGGACAAAAGCATTGGCAACCCTTATATTGAAAAAAATAATAATAATAACAATTAATCATATAATAATAATGGTATGCAACGAGAAAGTAGCATATCCAAAATAAATTCCTTTGGGCCTGTTCACTTACAGAAAACTGGTCCAGTTTTTCAGAAAAATTTTCTACAGAAAACAAAAAATAGAGATCATATTTATTTTAGTCAATTTTCTAAAATAGAAAATAGAAAATAGATGTTCCAGTTTTCTAAAATAAAGAAAAGATTGGAGAACTAATAAAATATGTTTTCTAAATTTTCTAAATTATTTTAATACATATATATATGTGTGTATATATTCACACACACATACATATACATGTATGTGCATACATATATATGTCTATGTATATGTATGCATATACATGTATGTATGTATGTATGTATGTACGTACATACATACATACACATATATGTATGTACTTATATACGTACATACATACATATATGCATACATACATACATATATATATATGTATGTATGTATATGTATATACATACATACATACATCTACATATATATATATATATATATATATATAGACACGCACACAAACACACACACATACATATATGTATGTACATACATATACATGCACATACATATACTTATACATACATATACATATATATGTGCGTGTGTGTGTATACATATGTATGTATGTATGTGTGTGTATGCCTATACATACACACACACACATGTATGTATATATATATGCATATGCATATACGCATATACATAAACATATACACATACATGCACATGTATATATATATATATATATATATATATATATATATGCACATGCATACATATATATATATATGTACATGTATATATATATATATACACACATGTATATATATATATATGTACATGTATATACATGTATATATACATACATGCATATATGCACATACACATACTTATACATACATATACATACATATGTGCGTGTGTGTGTATACATATGTATGTATGTATGTGTGTGTATGCGTATACATACACACACACATGTATGTATATATATATGCATGCACATGCATACACACACACACACACACACACACACACACACACATATATATATATACACACACATGTATATATATATACATGCATATATGTACATGTACATATATACACATATATAAATACTCTAATTCACCATTTATTACTCTAATTTTTCATTTATTAATATGCATACGCATATGCATATGTATATATATATATACATACATACACATATATATAGAAAATAAATACTCCAATTTTTTATTTCTTGATAAGTAAACGCGTTTTCTAAATTTTCTACAGAAAATAAATACTCCAGTTTTCTAAGAAAACAGAAAACAGAAAACTATTTTCTGTAAGTAAACACACTCTTTGCTTTTCAAACCTAAATCTATTCTCCATTGAAATTGTAATACTATTTCTCTGAATATCTGGCCTGATTCCAGGTCTTCATGAACTACACTACCCTTCTTTGCTATTACGGCTTGTTAGCTGATATCAAATGTTTGTAAACTATTCTCAATCTAGTAAGGTGACTCTTGGAGTGCCAAAGCTATGGGGTAAGGTTTATTGGTGGTTGGATTTAAGATTTACTCACTCGCTCTCTTTTCTATCCATTATTTTTGTACAAATAAAATAAATAAATTATATGCCACTTATTTTACGTACAATTACTTTCAATTTCATCAATCCAAATAAAAAACAAAAAATTTGAAAATAAATCAATATTTTGAAAACTGGACCGAACGGTCGAATTGGTTCAACCATGAACTAGCTAGAAAACTAGTTCGATCCACTATGAAAATCGGATTGCACAGTAAAAAAATCAGGTTGAACCGAAATCTGATTGGACCGACAAAATCTAATATACCCTAAATTATATTTTTATAATGCAGGTTAATATCTGTTGGATATTATTTCAATCAAAAATTTATCTTTGATGATAAAATCAATTCATATTAATATTAGAATTGATAAAATTGAAAATTATGTGAAATTGTTTATAATATATTTTTATGTGATATTTTTATTTAAATGTAATAAAATATTAAAAAGAAAATGAAGATAAACATGATCATTATAAAAATAATATCTTTAGGTAACATAATAAAAATAAATTTTACAATTGAAATTAAAATTAAAAAATTTAGAAATTTAAAAATACATTTTTCTTATAAATTCAAATATTTGATAGAGAAATCCAGCTATAATATTTAATCTTTTAGTATTATTGCTAAAAAAAATAGTAAAATAAAATAAATAAAGAAAATTAATATATTGATATTTGATAATTAATAGGTTGCTTAAGTTTATTTTTTATATGCCATATTTTTAATTTTTTATAAATAATTATATTTAAAAAAAAAAGATAAAAATTTCGAATCAATGCGATCTAACCAATTAACTCCTGACTCAATTAGTAGACCGAATCGATATCTGGTCCAATTTTAAAATAAATAGTGTTTTTCTTTAGTGCCAATATCCATGAATAAAGATCTGTTCATTAGGGATGTTCAAAAAAACCGATGGATTTAGTTAACAAATCGATCCGAAATCGATTCAAAAAATAGATTAATCGAACCGATTTTTATGATGAATGATTTTTATGAATTTCGGTTTCGATTTTAGTTTTTAGTTAAAAAAACCGTCGATTTCAGTTAACCGACCGAATAATTATATATATTCTGGTTGGTTTTATACTATTTTTCACATGTATTTTCGGTTTTGGTTCGATTTCATTTTTCGGTTAACCGATAGGTTTTATATAATTTTTTTATATAAATATATAAAGTTTAAAAAAAATTAAAATAAAGCCCTATATTAAATTTTATATATATATATATATATATATATATAGATTAACCAAACCGATTTTTATGGTTAAAATTTTTATAAATTTCGGTTTTTAGTTCAAAAAAACCGTCAATTTCGGTTAACCGACCGAATAATTATATATATTTTGGTTTGTTTTATACTATTTTTCACATGTATTTTCGGTTTCGATTTTTGGTTACATATATATATATGTGTGTGTGTGAAATTTTTTTGTTTAACTAGTTGAATCATTATATTTTCGGTTTGTAATTTTAATTTTCAAATATTTTGAACATTTTTAGTTTATAATTGTAGTTTGAACATTATATTTAATTAATATATTGAATTATATTTGTTTTCTAATTTTAATTTTTAAGTAACTTGAATATTTTAATTTTTTTATGAGTATATTTTATAATTATAATGGTGAACCGATCCGAAAATCCGAAATCGATAAATTAGTTAATCAATAATAATAGACTGGTTAATAATTAGTGTTTTCAAAAAATCGAATTTATTGGACTTATATTTTTAGGGGCTCATAGACCGATTAACCGGTCCATGAACACCCCCTCATCATCTGCGTATCTAGCATCCATTGGCATGCTTTTCAACTAATTGAATAGTTATTTGTTATAGTTATTTAATTTTTAGAGATTAAACTAAAAACAATGAAAGTTTAAACATGCAATTTCAAAAATTTTACAACTTCAAAGAAATTTTAGTTTTTAAGCAAGAAAAACACAACCTTGACTTTATAGAAAATTAAATCCTTCATATTTCGATGAGACAAATTTCACGCTTAAAAAATTAAAATTACACCAAATATGTCTTTAATAATATAAAAATAGAGTAAATAAATTATAATTGAGATAAAATGCATTGACATATTTATGTTATGCTTGTTTACTTTAGTTAGCAATTTCAATCTACCACAATTTCATCAGTTAGAATATTTTATTAATGAAGTTTTATAAACAATTGCTTTATCAATAGCCAAATATGAAGCAAATTTCAAAATAAATCAGACTTGACTGATAAATTCAAAAACAAAATAACTTTTAATTGGGCAGTAGCTACTTGGTAGTCTCACAAAATGATTGAGCAACTCAAGTTTAGCAACAATACAAGGAAATCCAATGTCTGCATATGTATGCGGTAGCTCCCGCTTGATCTGTAATGCAGTCATATCAATTGTCTTCAATTTCTCATATTTAGGCTTTAACTCCTAATGAACTACAACATCAACAATGGATATGACTCCGCCTGAACCAGTTTTGTCCATGAGCTAGAGATGCAACAAACAACCGTCAATCTCTGCAAATTGAAAATCTCATTTAAAAAGGTTCCGGAACCCATCAAATATCTTTAGAGCTCTCAGTTCACCACTCCTCATATCCCTCAGTCTTCTCCTTAGTATCTGTTGGACAAGCCATGAAACGAAACAAATAGAAGCAAAATTAAAATAGTTATATACCATCTATAATATCACACAGGGAGGCCTGCCATATAAACCATCCGTAAGCATATTAATCATGAGGATATTATAAATGTACCTATTTTGATCTACTGCACTAAAGGAACAGATAACTGATCTTTGGCAAGTACAGTATGCCTAATATTGGCTTTACCTAGTTTCCTCTTCAGTATACCCCACTTCCCTTCAGGTCATATTTTAGAATTAAGATGATACCGATGGCTGATCTAACAGTCAAAAAGTGGAAAGTATCATATATTGGGGAGGACTGTAGGCTTTCTCCTAATATTCAAGTGAAACTAATGACACTATATGATGACACTGTTTTTGGGTTTGGTCGAAGTAAAAGTGGAAGGAGAGATGCATTTCCTGAAACCATGGCCTCACTAAATAAGTGTTGAAACTAAATTTTCACTCAAAGAAGCAGTATCAAACACTAGGAAATCAAGACAGGTATAAGTGCTAAAATCTTACACTTTGAGCACGAAATAATATTCTCTGCTCACTGTTACACAAGTCTACTGCTAGCTGTTTCAGGAACAGTCTTCGGTTAAGTTGCTTTGGAGATGTTACATCCAAATCCATTGATCCGCTTGCCTATCAGGATGGATGATGATGACCCGTATTATATCATGCAACCGAAAAGAGAAACATAACAGGTACAGAAGTCAATATTCACTGTAAAGCTATATTCATCACGCATCCAATTGATATAGGTACTGTTTGAATGCGAAGGCACTAATGTTAACATTTTCTACAAATGAGCAAAACAATTTCTTAGGTCTCGAGTGATGCCATTGCTTCAAGATGTCAGCACAGATGCAAATCAATACGGTTTTCTTTTTAATATTCTAGGCAAGGTGTAATGCTATTACAGCTGTACAAAGAATTCCTCACCTGCAAGAATTTTGTGTATTTTGATATGCTGGACTCGCAAGAAGCCAATATAAATTGTAATGCTGATTCCTCGATTTCAGGATATCTAACATCCTTTTTGATGGATGTCTTATTTGATGCTGCTGCAGCCAGCTGGAGCAGAAACAAAAACTTACAGGCAGATAGCTAGATTGGGAAACTTGGTTTCAAGTTCAGAAAGTAATATTAACAAACCTCTTCAAACTGTGTTCTCATGGTAGGAGGACTAACTGCTAAATATGCATATGCCACTAACTCCACAGGCCAACCAGTGATTCTCAAAGGAAAACATTGGGATCTGCCACTTGAACAAAAGAAATCATACTGGTGTGCAAAAGCATTTAGCAGAAACAAATATGAAGTAGCAATTGATTATTTGTTCAAATGCTTGCAGGCATGCAAGAGAAATTTGGAAAATGTGCAACTGCATGTTATTGTTCATGAATTGACACAAAGATGAGGCAATTTATGGAAGCTGGTTGTGTTCACTTGTTGGTACTCACGCTGACAAACCATGCTTCTTGAGAGCTTCTAACTTCTCCTTGTAACATTTGTCAGATTTGTTTAGAGAGAGTGAGAGCTCTACTGAATCACTGGGGTTGGTGCCCTCCCTTGGAACAAATCCATATGATAGTAACAGCTCTCCATTAGATTTCTTGCCATATGATATAAAAACCTGCATGAAGAAGCATTCCTATTAGCCATCTTCTCCAGAATATTTATTGTGTCTTCATATTTCTTTATAATTTATAGTTTGTGTTATTTGCTGGTAGGTATTAGACATCCATACTTGGGATCATCAAACACTGAAGCTAAATAATCTTCATGGATTTGCTCATTGAAGGCAACAATGACTTCTAAGAAAGATAGATTGGAGTGGAGGATTAATTATTTTTTCTCCTCTTATTCCATCATCTCTAGTGGCCATACACTTCTACAGGTAATATATTAAATTCCAAATCCAAAATTAATTTTCTAGCAAACATCTGCATTCCAATAAAATATTCTTTTCACGGATGTTTAAAGGAACATAAAACAATTAATAACAATACTTTACTTCCTCTTTCCTCCTGATATACTCAGTTTGCAAGTAGTTTTAAACCAACACTGAATCCAAAATCCAGTTTTTCCAGCATTACACATTGCAAGCTACCGATTCAAGTTTTGAACAGAAAATTCTTGTTTACCTGCTCACCTGGCTGGTATTGTCGATCTGTTGTGAAGACGATTCCTTGTGATGATTCATCATAATCTAAAAAAGTCTCAACCTGGATAAGCCAAATGCTGATTTCCACTTAAAAATTGAATATTGTACTGGAGCAACTTAAAATTCTAAAGGCAAGACTAACGGACAAACCTCACAACTATGATTCAGCATATCAGCCCAGGGAACCAAGGCAACTCTTCCATCCATCGACGGTAAACGGACCTATATTTGAGAGAGAAACGAATCCAACACAGAAATCTATGTGAATTGTACAAATTTAATTAAGCTTTAAAATTTAGCTTGTTCTGATTACTAAACAATTATCTTAGGTGTAACTGGAGAGTCTCTGGGAAACGGCTGTGTGATTTTATTCCTCTAAAGCAATATATAAGGTATACCTATATATTTTCACTATCATCAATCTAAGTTTTAGATCCATCCTTTGCAGTCTGCTATCAGTTTTAATGAGTACTTGAGGAAGAAAAGAAGACCAAGAATTTAGCCATTGAGTGTACACCACAGAGGGGAAACAAAAGCACATGATTATTAACATGTTTCTTTTACACAATAACTTAATGATGACTTCATATGACATTTAAAAAAAATGATAAGTTTTACACATCTGGTGAATTATGGTGATGAGTTCATAAAAGAAAATTTTGAAAATGTTTACTTACCAAACGAGAAAAGAGAATGCCAAATGACCACCTGAAAGTCTCCATATTGAAGACCTGCAGCACATAATCCAAAGTCAAACAAGAGTGAATTTCTGTGTAAATTAGATAAACTGTTGTACAGATTATAAAAGGCAGTTACATCTCAATAACTGTAGAAAGACCACTTAATTATGGTAGCCACGGTGTTTTGCAGAGGACAAATGGTGGCTATCATGGTGATCAGATGCAAACAGCAGGCAGATCATTGCTTTAAACCTTACATAATCTACGGCAAATTAGAAAAGAACCCTCATATCTTGAAAATTTGTTGTCCAGAAAAAATCTACAATGATTTCTTGTGAAACCAAGGAAAAACAGAAGAAGAATCTTTCACAACAAAACCAGTCTTTTCCACAATGCAAATTTCATTACGTCTTGAGGAAAAAACAATATAAGTACCTCTTCAGGAAATAGGTCAGGATGCTTGGAAAATATCCTAAGTCTTAAATCATTGTATCTGCAGGAGGCATAAGAAAAAATAATTCAAGGGTGAGTCATGAAAACAGAGATTAACCGAGGTATTATTGAAATTAGAATATAGACCAAATCAAGCACAATTTTAACCAGAAAAAAGGAGACAGAAAAAAAAAAAAAAAAAAGGGCATACGTTCCAATAACATTGGTGATCCTCTCAATTGCACGTTCCCTGATTCGTGAAGCTTCCAGATACCTATCTAGTTCAGCACGTGTCCTGAAATGATATAGAGACGCTGTAGGGGAAGAATCTGAGACTAGCCCCTTTCTGTAACGAAGGAAAACTCTTGAAAAGCTCCACAACGTGAATCAGTATCAAAGAACAAAACTTACCAATACAATAGTGAATAGGGTTGTCGAGGAAGTGCTGAGATGTAATTACTCCATCTCGAAGATTGCTGAAGATTTGCTTCACTAATCAGGTAGGTGGCGAGGAAAGGCCAATCTGGTACAGAATACTGCCTTAACACTTCGCCAGCCTTTGGACAGCTCCACTCCTGACATTTTTCGAAACATGCAATAATCGTATACACGTATAACCAAAATTTGAAGCATGCATAAAGGCTAAAACTTAAATCATTTAAAGTGCCATAGGTGAAGAAAAATGGGTTGGTCAGGATTCAAACTTTGTAAAAGGCTTTGATACCATTTGAAAGAACTTTACAAACTAAATAAATGCTTGGAGCTCTAGTTTGTATATCTATAAGAACACATACTCTGAAAACCCAAGAATAGTTTTATATCTGTACGAGAACTCAAAAAAAGGATGATTAACACATTTACTATCTAGCATTTCAGTCCGTTCTTTTATCATATCTAACTCAGTTGAGCCTTGTAAAAACACATACTACGTGCTTATATGAACTTCCTTGTAGTCTCTCACCCAATAGAACACTTAAAACTGGCCTTCTTATTACAACAGTCACATACATGAAACCCAGAAGTAACAACTACCAATACCAAGCACATCAAAGCCAATCAAAAATTTATCTCAAATGTCATAAACCCAGAAATAATCAAAACACAAAAATGAAAAATCACTATCAAAACCTCTTACCGAGTCGGCTGTAATTACAAGCGAAGGGGGAACAAAGAGCAACTTTTCGCCCTTTCTAATATTTTTCAAAGCAACCAAACCTCTTTCACCCACATCCACTTTCTGTATGGCCATTTTTTGAGGAGGCAGACCGTTATCAGAAAGCCATCTCTGCAGACCCCCTGCGTTTTCCAAAGAATCGACATCACAGCCCCAGGGAACCGTGTCGGTCACCGGTGCCGCTTTGGCGGCAGTGCTATTACTTGTAGAAACAGATGATGAGCAGTGAATTGCTGGGTACTTTTTGTGTACAAACATCGGTGGGCGAGCAACTGTGCGTGGTTTGTGGAGTGCAGAGAATGTAGGAAGGAGCGTTGTCTGGAAGATTCTAGAAGCTTCGGCCATGGCCTTGCAGATAAAAGAGTGAAAGAAAGAAAGATAGAAGGAGAGGGGGAGACCTTATCCTTTGAAATGTGCAGCATGATAGACCCAGAGTGGATTTCGGTGGTTTTTACCGTTACAAAACGGCGTGAATTTCGTCGAACCCTACGCCACCGTTTCGTCCTCCAACCACTAAAACGGCGCGTAATGCCGTACCATTAGAGTCCTTCGAAGCTTGAAACCGGCGTCGTTTCTGTACATTTGGCAACCTCTCAAAATCTCTTTAACAGCACCCTTAAAGAAAAATCAGCAGGATTGTTTTTTTAGCAAGATGTTAGCTCACTCCACCCTCATCTCTAGCAACTTCACTTCTCTTCCTCTCAAAAATCCAAGATCCAGAGCATCTTTTCAAGGCCAAATCCTTAATCTTTCCTCCAAGTTCATACCTTTGCAGGCCAAATTAAGATTCAACACTCCTTATTTTCTTAAACTCTACAGTTTTAAAACCTCAATGTTCCCAATTTACAAAAGGGGGGTTCTGCAAAGACGTCATAGTGTCTTGGATTCTAAGGATTCAGAGAAAGATCCAGTCTTGGAGAATGAGAATAACAATGGGAAAGGAGGGCGGGACTGGACAACCTCCATATTGCTTTTTTTCTTATGGGGGGCTCTCATGTACTACGTTTTCAATCTTGCTCCTAACCAGACCCCGGTACTTGGTTGATTACGTTGCTTGATATTGACTTTCTTCTTTTTTTTTTTTTTAATTGTGCTTGTTTATTGTTTTCTGCCGCAAATTATGTGAAAGCCAATTTTTAGGTTTGAATCCTTCTCTGAAGGGATTACATATGTTACTCTAATTCTTTTGTTATTATTTTTTCTTCTTTGATATAACTTAAGGAGAGGATACCTGCAATGTTTTATAACTTTGGTCTCTCCACATGGTTCTGTGAATCCTTAAAAAAGTGGTTATATATATTTATTTACTTTTTCTTTTTGGGGGAGTCTTTGTATCTCAATGATCCTAAACTTTTCTATTTTTTATTTTATTTTTATTTTTCAGTCAACAGACTTGTATTTCTTGAAAAAACTCCTTAACTTGAAGGGAGATGATGGCTTTAAAATGAATGAAGTACTTGTGTCTTTATGGTACATCATGGGTTTGTGGCCTTTGGTATACAGCATGCTTCTGCTTCCAACAGGCAGAAGGTGAGTTGAAATTTCATTTTTTGTCCCCACTTGGAATAGTGAAACCAATGCATTTTGAGCTTAGAGTTATAAAATATGACTTTGATATCTTAGATCTGTTTTTTGGTTATAATGTATGACACAAGTAATGACAATGCAAGCTACCCATCGTGGCATGAACTTCTTGCCTTTCTGTCATGATGCCATAATGGTTGGGCCAAGATGAATCTTCTACATAAAGTTCCAATATATAAATATATATATATATATATATATATATATATATATATATATATATATATATATATATATATATTATTTCAAATATAATGCTTAAAAAGTTACTGTATATGCAGCTCAGAAAACAAAATCCCAGTTTCGCCATTCATTGTGCTTTCATTCTTTGGTGGTGCGTATGTTCTTCTTCCCTATTTTGTTCTGTGGAGACCACCGCCACCTCCTGTTGAAGAAAGTGAGCTTGACAGATGGCCTCTAAAATTTCTGGAATCAAAGTTGACAGCAGGAGTATATTCTTGTTTGCCTTTACATACACCTTTTCTTTGATTAAAATATGCAAAAGGAACATTTGAGGACTTTTTAGCCACGATTTAATGGTGCATATGTTGCCTATATGTCAATCACAAATCAGATTGATTATTTACTAAGCTACGCATGTGAATCTCTTTTTTTTTCACTCAACATCATAATGTTCATACTGACTGTTTGATTAAGGCATACGATGCGTCTGGTGTGTCAAACCTGACAATGGAACTCTTCTTTAGTCTGCAAAACACAGTAAACACCTTCATGGCACTGGTCCCCTCAAAACTATCCTCTTGAATAAGGACATGGCCTGAGAACATGCATTATGCCTGTGGATGGGAACTTAGTACTTTCAGTTTGAAGAAGTGGATAGAATAATATATAAGTTCTTAGCTAAAGTTAATAGTTTTGACATAGTGTTTACTATGGAAATATGTTTATAAAGGTGGGCAAATCATTCACTGGAAAATGGTTAACTCTGGAGGTTAAAAGTTTTAGCAGAATGCGGACATTGAGTGATATTTGCTTGACAAAGGATGAATCAGTTTTTTTGTTCTTTTTCTACTCCATTAAGTGCTGTTTTCCTCAAACAATGTCAATTCGCAGTTGTAATCTGGAGCTAATCTCTCTTTGTTTTGGTGTGGTGTTCATGAAAGCACGAGTTAACCCCATTATGCATCAGGTTTCTCTTGCTGCAGGACTTGGATTATTTTTTTATGCAGGCTTAGCAAATGGTGATGCGTGGAAGGAGTTCTACCAGTACTTCCAAGAGAGCAAATTTGTAAGTGCTTGATAAACTTTATTGCTTGTTTTATACATGTGCACATTTCATCAGCCAAGGGTTAAATTTTAAACTTCAAAGTTCCATATTCTCACAATTCGGGGTGCAGATTCACGTAATGAGCCTTGATTTCACTCTACTATCTGCATTTGCTCCCTTCTGGGTCTACAATGATATGACTGCAAGGAAGTGGTGAGGGTTTGTAGCTGATAATACCTTTCGTTCTTAACAGATTTTAATTTAAAATACCAATGAGGAGTTTTTCTATCCTCACAGGTATGACAAAGGGTCTTGGCTTCTTCTGATATCACTGGTGCCATTTTTGGGTCCTACATTGTATCTGGTCCTACGGCCATCGCTTTCTGACATGCCCGTTTCACTCGCCCCAACTTTATCTGAAGACTAGTAGTATTTGAGTTCTTTAGACTGTTCAACAAGAAAAGGGGACAAATTTTGATCACATCAACAAGATTGAATATAATGACAAACAGTTGAACACAGTCGTAAATGTGCCATTACAGAAATATTTTATCTCTGCTGGGAAATGGGAAGTCAGATCTTACTCTTCCGTCAATTCTTGCGGAAGACAAACGATGTTTTCACTATATGTATATCTTCCCACAAAGATCACAATAAACACTCTTCTTAAACTATCTTGATCGTGATATAAGAGTAATTTGGAAGAGTGTTTCTACTCACTGTTTGTACATTGTAAATTATGATGGTTATTGGACTTAAAGTTAATTGCCCGTACTTTGTTTTGATAGATTTTGTATAATTAGGTATAAGATGAAGTGGGGATGTCTCATCTCAAAATAAGAGTGCCAAAGTTTGTAACTTTACACATTGCTCTATGTGGTAGACGCTTTCAACATTATATGCAGGATGAATCACATTCTGATACTGCAATGCTGAGAAACACACGCCTTTCTGTGAAATGCAAGCACAAGGACTATTTACAATTATTGCTTTTTGCATGCAGGCCTAAAAAAGAGAGAAGAATCAACTTCTATACAAAATAAAAGTTAGTCGAACATGAAAAATATTATAAATTATTTAGATTTC
This sequence comes from Excoecaria cochinchinensis, assembly GCA_947683425.1. NCBI lineage: Eukaryota > Viridiplantae > Streptophyta > Magnoliopsida > Malpighiales > Euphorbiaceae > Excoecaria > Excoecaria cochinchinensis. The sequence continues at coordinate 8,343,734 of CANTUQ010000037.1, forward strand.
ATTTGCTAAGGGTGAAACTAGCATTATCCTTTATCTCCAGCTGAAATATAGTCGTCTTTGTATATGCACCGAGTTGATATTGAAAACCATCACACAGTTGGCTTGACAAGCATTCAAAAGAATGAAAACCTTAAGCAAGATGCTTTATTGATGCATTTCACTATAGATCCCTGACAAACAGAATCCTAGTTGGAAGCAAAACATGTTCCTCTAATAATAAAATGTAAGCATTTAATGTTCAGAACAGCAATATAAGTTTCCTCCCTCATGATAAATTATAAAAATCCAACTATAGTGGATAATAAACCTCAAAGTAAACCAGCTTTCTATGAAAATTCTTTTTGCAGGTAAACAGAGCCGCCTGGAATTACAGATAATCTGAAGTAAATGAAGAAAAACATGTTTTATTTGTAGAGCTTTTGAAGCTCATCTTTAAATGTGGTCTTCAGCTGTTCCCTCTTTATCTTGAGAGCAGCTGTAACTAAGCCAGATTCAGGTGTCCACGGATCTGGCAACAGCTTTATCTTTGCTGGAATTTCAAACCTGTCCAGTTTTGCAGCTTTTCCTGCCTGCAGATATAGAAAGCTCTTCAGATATGCAGCACACTCAATATTTTTCTCTTAAGACCTTTTGTACTACTGAAGGAAAAAAAAAAATCAATATGTTTTCAACAGTTCTAACTAAACAAAATTGTTTTGATATAATCTTCTCTGAAGTCGAGCAAAAATAAACCAACCTTGATCAGCGATTGTTGAACTTCAGTAACAGCTTCAGGTTTGTCACAGAGCTCTGAAAAGTTCTGGTACTCAATACCAGCTTTCCGGGCCCATTTCTCGAGGGCTTGACGGGATGGAACAACTAGAGCTATGCAATAGGTGTTGAAGGGATCAGCATATGCCATGACATTATCTACATAGGTACTTGACATTAGTGCTGCCTCAATCTGAAATTACAGCATCAACTGATATAATGAGCATATTAGATATAATGTCTTTCCACAGGAAAAGAAAGAACATATACACACCTTTCCAAGGGAGATATATTCTCCATGTTGAAGTTTGACAATATCCTTCTTCCTATCAATAATTTCAAGGCATCCATCAGGATGAGTACGTCCAATATCACCAGTATAAAACCAGCGCATGCCCTTTTCGTCGACCTGTATCATGTAAAAAGAACTTATACCCATTTCTCTATGGCTGCGTACGAGATCAGCTTCTGATGCTGACATTTTATCATATGTCAAACTTATATATGTAAATGCATGAATACTTAAAATTATACCTTGTAAACTTCATCAGTCTTTTCTTTGTTGTTAAAGTAACCGCTAGTTACACTATGCCCACCAACTACTATCTCTCCTCTGGGCATTGGCTCATCAGATATCTTATACCCACCTTCTTCCCAAGAAATGAGCTGCAATGCCAAAGTGAAAGGTTCTCTGAAACCAACTCTTAAAATTAACAAAAGGTGCCTATTGGACATTACAACTACAATCATGAATTTCAACAAAATCTATAGTATAGAATCTTGCACCATAAACTTTCTAAACATGAAAGTGTTCATGAAATCCTGGTTGGGACTGTTGTTATTCACCAGAAATACTTGTAGCCATTGGACAGTACAAGTTGCAATCCAATGTAAGTAATACAGTTTGATTATCCATCTATAATTAGAAATTGCAGTTTGGATTGTGAAACTATATATATATATATATATATAGAGAGAGAGAGAGAGAGAGAGAGAATAACTGCAGACCTTAATATAGCAACAAGGAAGAGGAGGTCCAACGCGTCCCACAGATGAGTCATCGCACTCAGAAAAAGCAGCTGCAGCACATGTTTCTGTCAAGCCATAACCTTGACCTATTGGAGTCCTGAAGATGAACATCGTGCACAGAAATCAACCTGAAGTGCTACTATATTCATGGTAATTCACAAAAAAAAAGGCATTATAAACAGAAAAGAACAAATTAATCACGGAACTGAACTTCTTCCCTTAGATGGCGAACTGTCAGAATTAATCATTATAAGCATGTCTCCTTAGAAGAGTAATGATTTGTCAATCTAATGGCCAGTGATAAGGTAAATCATGGTTAAATATTCTTGCACGTCCCGTCAGTCTTACATATTACGTAGTAACTTAATTTATCCATCTTCAAGCTGTCAATATAGAAAGTTCTTCCCAGTTCCCATTTTAATGCATAAACAACCCAAAATCACAACTTTCTTCCAGGTTAACTCATCAAAACAAAGATATGAACTCAAAGCTCTTAAAAATTATGATATGGTGATAACCACAAATAACCTCTTGCAACAAGGATGACAGGGAAAAAAAGTTGAGAAAATAGACATGATTATAAGTGTAATTCAAATATAAACAGGGCAAACAAAAAAAATTCAACTGCATTCATTTCAAGTGAAGATATCACCAGTACCATCATATATTCTTTTCAAGTATATTTTTTAACCAAACATTAAGACTACAAATGTTTTGGTAGATTTGATTACATATCAATACAAGATGAAAATGAGAAATACATATAAGCCCGATTTTCCTCACGAACTTATTTAACCACTTAACTATTTGAACACTTCCAGAGTTCCTCAAACTTCTCTATTACTCTTTGGAATCGATTAACAGCATTTTGTGACTGTAAAATGGTGCTGATTTGATAGTTAAATTACAAAAGTATTTGACAACCTATCCAAGAATAACAATGAACTCTCACATGTCCTTACAGAAATATTATCTTATAAGCATGTATCAATTATGTACTAACTAATTACTATTATCACCCAGTGAGAAGCTAACTTTTATTTTTGCATTGTCAACATTGATATAACTACACATGAAACAACGATTTCATCATTCCATGTCCTCTTATCTCAAGATAAGAAAGTCATTACCCCATGCAAATGTTGATGAACCGCTGTGTATCTCCAGATAAAGGAGCTCCACCACATAGTATGTATCGAATTCGTCCTCCAAGTACAGCACGTATTGATTTGAAAACAACAGCATCCCACAACATTCCCTCCAGTCCCCAAGCACCAAACCAGCTTCCTTCTATTGCTGCCAATCGTCGTTTATATCCTATGTTGAAAAGCATCTTTGCCAGCCCTCCTTTCTCCTCAACCTGGAGTCCACCAAAAGTATTTGAGAAAAGAGGAGCTTGGTAATTAGCTACACAACTAAAAATCAAAATAGAAAAGCTTAATTTGAAAACCTGACTTCCTCAACCTAAGCAAATACGCCTACCAGTCTACCTATCAAATTGATTAGAAGTACATGATAGTATTCATTTAGTTTATACCTTTTTCAGAACTCCTTCCCGGACACGATCTAGTATAGCTGGAACTGCTGCCATGAGAGTTGGCTTTAACATTGAAGCATCTCCTTTGGTTCCTTTCTTGATTTTACTGGACGTGTCTGTTAAAGTTAATGCAGAACCATAGCCAATTGCACAACCTGCAGTTAACATTACGCACTGGACAACCATGGAAATACAATTATTATCTTTCAATAGTGGCATAAAGAAATAAGAATACAATTTTGAATGTACCTCAGCTGCCAGTTCAAGAACATGTGCCAGAGGCAAGTATGCCAAGTAAACATCATTGCCTCCAATATTTGGAATCACTGCCATAACAGCTGCAGCAGTGGCTATAATGTTACCATGAGTAATCATGACTCCCTATCACATTAAACAAGACATGATGTTAGAGTGAAGTAAAGGATGCAAGTTTCCCAATGAAAGAACTAATTATTAGGTTTCCACCAATCAATATGTAGACGTATAAATCAAGCCTTTAAATTCTTAGAGAAGAAACTTTAGGCAAACTGAACAGCTTTTTGACATAGGCAACACGATAAAAGAGTACAATCAATTTGAACAGATGTATCCCAAGAGAGATTATACGCAGCAGCAAACTACTTTCCATGAGCAGCAATACACATGAGCAAACTACTTTCAACTAGCAGGAAAAAACATACCTTTGGTAGGCCTGTGCTACCACTTGTATACATGATAACAGCAACTGCATTCTTGGAAGGTAGGCTTGGAGGGAGAGGACTTTCTTTCCCCATTTTCTCAACTTCAGAGAAAGATGAAACCATCCACTTGCTCATACTTTGTGAGATACCAGGATCGTTTGCAATCTCATCATCTTCAAAGTAAACCACGTTTTTTATAGTTGTTAATCTTGAGCTTACAGAAGCCAACTTTTTGAGTTGCTTGGAATCACAAATCACAGTTGATACTTGGGTCTGTCAAAATTTTGAAAAATCCAAGTGAGAACCATCACTAATCAACAACAATAAATTAAAAAAAAAAAAAATTAGCCTCATTGCAAATTTAATCTTAAAAGAGATCCCCTACCTCTATGAGTGAGTGAACCAAAGCGTCATCACCAAGAGAAGCATAAACGGTAACAACTGTAATATTCTGTCTCATGCATCCCTGAATACCATAAGCAACTAGTTAAGAATGTTGAGCAGCCCAAATAATTAGAACAAAAAATAGAAGGAATGTGTGCAACAATACTGGAAGTGTAAGAACTCAAATACCTGCAAGGCAATGAACCACTCAGCTTGAGTTTCAGCAAAAATCGCAGCACGAGTATCCTGATTATGACCTAAGATAAGAAGCCCAGAAGCAAAATTGCAAGCACGATCAAAAACTTGTCCATAAGTTTGCCATTCATAATCACCCAAGTGAAGCTTCTCAAACTTTCTACCATCACTAGCAGTGACAAATTCCTTACTAATTACCTTCCTTGTCCCAAGAAGCCGCCGATCTGGCGAATGTTTTTTACAAGCTTGCTCAAACAAAGCTGCCAAGGTGGTTGCCCCTTCCCAGGGAACTTCAATTAAGTGAGGCGTTCTACCATTTCTAACTGCATAACCAGCCTCACCACCAACTTGTAGACGAACCCCTCTCTGCTTCCCCTTTTTCTTCCCCATAGAAACCATGGAAGCCAACACAGGTAATATAATGGCAATTACAGCAGCACCCACAATTCCATATGTTCCATAGCCTTTCTTTACTGACAAATAATCACTAGAATCCGCCATTCTTTTAACTGAATGATTACACAATTATCTATAGCATTACTTTCCAGAGAAGACCAAATAATTGCCTACAATATCAAATAAGAGTAGACATCAAGGTCTGATATTTCTGCTTCAGTAAATTGAATTATGATAAAAAAAAAATGTATAAAATTGATAAAAACACGTATATGGCAAGAGAAGAGACAACTATAAAGAATTGAAAAGCAAATCCTCAAGAAATAAATAAACAAAATTAAACCCAAAATGCACTTATTTTGTTCTTGATCAATATAACCAACTTCCTAAAATTTTCAAAGGAAGCACATAATAAAGTGTAAAAAGAAAATAAATATGCAAAAAACCAAACTTTACCTATGAACTCCAAAAACCCATGGAGAAACAGCAACTAAAAGAACAAAGAAACAAAGTTTGATGAGGAGAATAGCATATATAGTTCTTGAGACAGAAGATAAGGAAATTAATGGAAAGTACGGGAAAGAAAACAGATTGCTTTAGTTAGATTTAGCTTTAGCTTTAGCTTTTTGAAAGTAAAAGTTTTAAATGAGAAAAGCAGTCTCCGGAGCAATAATAAGCAAAATGTATGTATTAGTGCAAGAAGCAGGAAGTTCGAGTCGTCCTTTACACGCCTACGCCTCTTTATATATCATGTACATTATAAGAATGAAAAGACCACAAAGGGTCTGTATTCTCTGTAGACTGTAATATATGGGTCAGCATTGGTTCGATTCAGTTGGTCCGGTCTGAAACCAACTAACTCGGAAATTGCCTTTCAAAAAATCTAACTCTCTAAATATTAGAGGTGTTCAAAAAAATCGATAAATTTGGTTAACCGATAAATCGAACTAAAATCGATCCGAAAAATATGTTAATCGAAACGATTTTTATGATTAAAAGTTAATGATTTTTATGAATTTCGGTTTCAATTTTTAATTCCAAAAAATCATCGGTTTCGGTTAACCAACCGATTTTGTATAATTATATATATTTCTGTTTTGATTTTCGGTTAACCAATCGGTTTTATACTATTTTTCACATGTATTTTCGGTTTCGATTTTCGGTTAACCAATAGGTTTTATATAATTTTTTTTATATAAATATATAAAGTTTAAAAAAAAATTAAAATGAAACCCTATATTAAATTATATATATATACATATATATATATATAATATGTGTGAAATTTTTTTGTTTAAATAGTTGGATCATTATATTTTCGGTTTGTAATTTTAATTTTCAAATATTTTGAACATTTTTAGTTTATAATTGTAGTTTGACATTATATTTAATTAATATATTGAATTATATTTGTTTTCTAATTTTAATTTTTAAGTAACTTGAATATTTTAATTTTTAATGAATGTATTTTATAATTATAATGGTTAACCGAAAAATATTGATTAACCAATCCGAAAATTCGAAACTGATAGACTGATTAACCGATTCTAATGGACTGATTAATGGTTAGTGTTTTAAAAACATCGAATTTAATAGACTGAATTTTTTTGGGGCTCATGGACCGGTTAACCGGTCCATGAACACCCCTATTAAATATGTTATAAAAACCAAGCCGATTAAATAATAGGTTGGTTATTTCGATTTTGGACCTTTGGAATTTTTTCTATATAAATTTTGAAACCCAAAAACTTTCAAATAATAAATTATAGAATATTAACTTTTAAATTAATCTAGTTGAAAATTCATTAAACAATAAATTTTAAGTTTTAAATTCAAAATTTAAGTATTATTCATAAAATAATTATAATTCAAATAACATAATTATAATAAAATAATTATGCATATATTATATATAATTATAACTAGGCAACTGTACTTAATTTATATATAGATATTAATTTGAATGATTAATTTATTAATTACATAAACATAAATTATGTAAAACTATATAAAATTTAATCAGTTTGGTGTACTTAATTTTTTTAATATTAAAAATTAAATCGAACCAAATAAATTAAAATAATCAAAATATAATAAACTAATAAGCCGAATAAACCACCCCTATCTATGTGCAAATGACAACTACAAAACATCAGCAATAACGTGTGTGTGTGTATGTCAAGTAATGCCACATAATTCTAATTGTACGTTAAATAATTGATGGTTAATTATCTCATCGGAGAAACTTATTTGTTAAAGGAACAAATAAAATTTATACTGTTACCGTGCCAAATGATTTTTTTTTTAAATTAAACAATAAATGTATATTTTTTACAGACGACCTTTTAGATGTCTCATTAAAACAATAAATGCAAATTTAATACTAAAATATGCAGAAAAAAATATTAATTAAATTATAAATATTTGATTGATATAATATGAAAGACAAAATTAAAAAATATACATTAAATATTATTTTAAATTTATAAAAGTAATAATTTAAATGGTTAAAGTGGTGAAAATTATTTATAATTTAAATTGTTAAAATTTGATTATTTTTTAATCGATAAAGATTTAATTTTCATCCTGTCCACGAGGATGCAGCCATTAAAAATAAATAAATAAGGTGATTATTAAAAATAAATAAATAAGGTGATATGATTATTTTCATGAGCTTTATGGCATCTGTTTTAAATGGACGGAGAAGCAAGCGTAGTTTGGGAATAGGGGAAAGCTTGTGAAACCTGGCAATTACAAGTCAGTGCAACGTGGCATAGAAACAGAAAGAGGGTGGCGTCATTACAAAGCATTAATGTCACGTGCGTCATGGGTGACATATACTGTTATGCTTGAATGCAACATGTGGAGGCACGCACCTCAAAAGGCTCTCTAATAATAAATAAGATAATACTGCGGAAAGTTCTTCTATTATTGTTTATTCCGTTTCAGGTGGAAGGTTCCATAAGATCGGAATGGAAGTGGTGAATATCATGATAAGCTGGTAGGTCTGACATATCATAGATTTTATTTTATTTTTTTTGCACAACCCAAAATTGTATGAAGGCAAAACGTGTTGTTCTCTATTATTTTTGGCAAAAGGCCCAATTTTATCCTCAACATTTATGCGAAAGTACAATTTTCTCCTTATAATTTGGTATGAGACAAATAAGTCCCTAATATTTTCAAAATGATGCAAATTTACCTTTACCGTCATCTGGTGTTAAATTTGATCAGAGAGACGTTAGTTGACAGATTACGTGGCAAAAATGGGACATGTGGCTAAATTATATTGAATAAAGTGGCGCCAACGTGGCTAAAAATTCAAAGCCACCCTTTCTTCTACTTCATCTCGTTCTTTTTCTTCTTCTTCTTCTTCCACTTTAGCCTCCACATCATTCTCATTGGCACCACCTCATCTCGTCGACCACCTGATTTAGCTCCGCCTTTAGCCACTGGTAGCATCCAGAGTGTGCTAGCTGCACCACTATTTGGTGCTAGAGCCACTGCCCACATGGCTGCTCTGGATACCATATTTGATGGCTTTACTAGTCCCAAAGAACCCATTTGTTATTGTTGTTGCTGTTGCTTACTTGGCTCCAATCCACTTTTGAATCCTTTAATCGGAGATCCTCCTCCAGCTTTGGCACCACCGCTAGCTCCACCACCACTTTCAGCTGGTTATTGTTGATGACTTTTCTCCTTGAATAAATCCTCTCCGTTTCATTTTCTAGCATAATTATTCTCACTAGAATTAGCACCACCACCAAAACAACTCTCTCCTCCTCATCCGCCACTGGGTAGCGCTTAGTAAATGCTGATTTTGCTGTTGATGGAAACCTAACAAAGATGTATGTGCAAAACCTTCTTCGTAGTGAGGATGATGAGTTAAACCCAAAGCACTATGAAACGAATGTGGAGCTAATTTATAAAATGGAGCAGTAAGATTGGATCCACTACTCCTTAAAGAAACATTTAAGGTCGAAAAATTGGCCAAAAGAGTTCCAATTTCGGTGGCTGTGATAATCGCCTGCTCCGCTTGTCTTAACAACCACTCAATCATTTCTCCATCCGATTTATTCCCCAATTCTCTAGTCAATTAAAAAATCCTAGCTACACAAGTTGCTGGCATTCTAATTCGACCCATCAACTTTCATGTGTCGGTCCTTCATCAACCGCTTAGCTGGCGGTGGTACTATTATTTGTGGCTGTAACTATAGAAAGATTCTGCTAGTTTTTCATGGTGGAGTTTTGAAGAGGAACAGATCTGGTGGCGATGGCAAGAGAAGCATCAACGAGATGAGATGGCGCCGATGAGGATGACGTGGAGGCTGAAGATGGAGAAGAAGAGGAGGAAGATGGAGAAGAAGAAGAAGAAGAACGAGATGAAGAAGAAGAAAGAGTGGTTTTGAATTTTCAGCCACGTTGGCGCCACGTTGTCCAATATAATCTAGCTACGTGTCCGATTTTTGCCACGTAATCGGTCAACTAACGTCCCTCTGGTCAAACTTAACACCAGATGACGGCAGGGGTAAATTTGCACCATTTTGAAAACGTTGGGGGCTTATTTGCCCCATACCAAACTATAGGAAGAAAATTGCACTTTCGCAGAAACGTTGGGGGCAAAATTGAACCTTTTGCCATTATTTTTTTTTTAAACGTGCAATTATGCTTATAAGATTTATTTTAGAAAAAAATAGCTTATAATGCTTCTAAAGTTGTGCAATTTTGTCCTTATGATCTATTACCATTTAATGATACCGATGTTAGTTGACTGCTGATCTTGCTCTGGTAGTAGGGGTGTGCACCACCCGAAAAACCCGAAGGACCGGAACCGAACATGCAAATCGGGTAGGGTTGTTTGGGTTATACGGGTCAGGTCGGGTGTGAGAAATAGAGTGTGTTCGGGTTCGGTCGGGTCGGGTTAAAACCTTGGCAAACCCGACCCGACCGAAATAAAGAGAGTACATAATGAAAAAATAAAAAACACCCAACTTCAGTTCTTATTTTCCCTTTTTCCCCGATTTCCTTTCTCTCAAAATCCCTAAAATCCCAAATCCTTTCTGCCCTTGCGCTGCCGTTGCCGCCGCCTAGCGCCACCACTCTGCTGGGTTTCCTCGAAACTAATTAACATTAAACGCAGCGGAAAAATTCGAAACCCGAAACAGGATCCAAGTAGATTCGATTGATTCAAAAGGAAGAGATTGAATTACTAACCTTTAGAACGAAATAACTCTTTAATCCGGACTGAAGACGCTGCCTTTACACGAACGTCCTCTATCAGTATCCACACGCACGAACAAATGAGCAGGAGTCGCAGGGGTGCTAGCTCCCTTGAATGCGAATGGATTTCTTTTCTTTCTTTCTCAAAGAATAATGGTGGCTCTGTTTTTCTTTTTCTTTCTTTCACAAAGAAGAACGATGGCTGGGTTTTTCTTTTCTTTCTCAAAGATGAAAAAAAACGCTCTGTTTTCTTTTCTTTCTTTTTCACAAGAAAAAAGATTGCCGCCACACTAATCCTTGTTATTCTTAATAACGTGATTAGTGTTTTTATTAGGGTTAAACTCTTTTATTTAAGAGTTATATCTCATATATAACTGTATGTATATTTTCAAATCCTTTTCCTCTTAGGAAAAGATAAATGAGGATATTATTTCTTAATTCAAAATTAAGATATAATATATATATATATATATACATATATTTATATATATATATATTTATTTATTTATTATTCTAAATAATAAGAAATAATTTATTAATACATATTATTATCTCATATTCAAAATAAGAGATATTTATATGCATAAATATATATATATAAATATGTAATTTCGAAATTAAATATAAATACCTATATTTATATTTTATTCCGAAATAACCCAATAAAATCCATTCTGTTCATTTTGCTCTTGGTGTGTGACCCAATAGGTTTATATTATGTTGGCAGTGGGCCTAATCCCATAAAAGCCCACAAGTCATAATTGGTCTCTAGCAAGACATTATGACTACCCAAATAATATAAATATCGTTAGTCCGATTTTAACCTTGCAATAGAACATGTTATTATCCTTTTGTCACACGATATCTTGTTCGAACATAAGTCATGGTTCATGTCAAACTTAAATTGTTCAAACATATAATTTCTCGATCACCAAGTAGACTGATAAATTCAAATGACATTGATCACACTATCAATTCATTTGAGCACGGCCATGCATTTTACAGTCCTACTTATCGAGGGGCCCAATAGATATCTCTCTCATAAGAGAGGGACAAATTCCATCTTGATTATTCACTTTCCTCCGCATAATTCTCACTATATCCGATCATAAACTTTATAATTATCCGATTAAAGATAACGTTTGATTATGTCAAAACATAATGATCCTTATGTAGGAAACTATGATAATCTCAGGTCAAAGGATTCAATAATATATCTATTATAAGATCACTTATGACATTAACCCATGAAGTGATCTTATAGTGGGTCTATCCAGTACTTTGTTCTCTAGCAAGTACATATAGATTTGATTTATATCAACATATATAATCATCCCATGATTATCAATGCAAATCTATACTAGTCTTAATTATCTTTATGCCCTTTATTGATAAATGACTAGGGACAACATGAATAACGTTGTTATTCATAAACATTACAATAATGTAACATGCCAATAATATCAATATGAAGAAAACCATTATATAAATGAAAAAGTAATGATTACATCAAGGTCCAAATGTTTGGCCTAGGGCATAACCACTAACACACTCACCACCGATCGCCGTCGCGTCTCCCATCCCCATCACCTAGCGCCACCAGAGGTAAGCATCGCCTCTCTTTCTCTATTTTTAGTCAAATATCTGGATTTTGGTGGCTTGAGATTTTTTCGAATTTGTTTGTATGATTTTTTGGGATTTTGTTTGAATATCATGTTTAGTGTTTTGCCTCTCCTCTTCTTGCCATTTTCGTGTGTCTGACTAAGTGAAGTAGAAAATCTATGATCTCCTTCGTCAAAGTTGTACAGTTACGATCAAACATCAAATTAAAATCAGCTACTGCGAATTGAAACCAAAATGAAGAAGAGCCCAATTACTGTAAAAATAGCAATGGAGATATCACATCACATCCAATCTGACTAAAGAAAATGCAAAGGTAAAGGCAAGAAAGAACGTTGAGTAATGAGTAAGGTATCAAAAGAAGTGGTGTTTGCTTCCCAAGAAAAGTAAGTACAAAAGAAGTGGTGTTTGCTTCCCTAACCTTTGTAACTTGAAGAAAAAGACGGCGTTGAAGGCGAAAAGCCGAGTTATGAGCTTTGGTTTGCCTTTTTTTTTAAAAAATTTGTTGTAATAATAATAATAAATCCTTTAATTACATTCTACCATTCAAGTTTATGATGAACAGTCAACTTTTACAAAAACAAATAAAAATCATAGAGATTGAAGTTTCGTATGTATGAATTCGGGTATTTCGGGTTTTTAGGGCCGGGGCCCGATAAATCTCAGGTTGATCGGTTCTGGCCCCTACTCTTAAATAGGGTCGGTTCGGGGGTGAATATGTGGCTTCTTCGGGTTTCGGGTTGGTTGGGTTCGGGTCGGGTTGACCCAAACCCGACCGTTGCACAGCCCTATCTGGCAGGACACATGTTGCAATTATATTAGACATATCAGCGATACATGTCCAGCATTTGCACAATAGGTGCAAAAAAAAAAAAAATTTACTTCTTCCCAAATCTCCTTTCTCTCTCTTCAGTTCTGCATCCATCCTTTATCACTGCTTAAACTCCACAAGCAAGACCAGAGGACAAGTGAGCATAGCTAGAGGTGAGCAAAAAAAACCGTTAGATTTGGTTAACTGAAAAATCGAATCGAAATATATCCGAAAAATAGATTAACCGAACCGATTTTAATAATTAACGGTTAATACTTTTAAAAAAACGATATTAACGAACTGATTTATTTTTTTGGCTCATTAATCGAATAATCGAACCGATAAATAAATACTCTTATAATATATATATTACAATTTTTTTATTTCATTATTTTCATATTTTCATATTTATATTTCTTTAATTTTTATTATTTTAAAATATATTTCAAATTTATTTTAAATTTAAAAAAATATTTTAATTAATTTATTAACTGTTCAATATATTCATATTTAGTATTTATTATTATTTCTTAATTTATCAATTTTTCATTAATGAAAATCAAAATATATTCGAAAAGTTATATAATATTAATATATTAACTAAAATTTTCAATAATTTAAAAAAATATAATTTTTAATATATGTAAAAATAATACGTGTCAAGTTAAAAAAAATGAAGAAAAAGAGTTGTTAGTATTAGATAAATTTATTTTAATAATTTTATATTTTTAAATATTTTTATTATACTTTTTTCATTATTCTAATTATTTTAGAATTTTTAATTTTTTTAATTGACTATTAGTAAATATAACCTTTCATTTAATTAGAGTAATCATAGACTAGTCAATTTATTTACTTATTAACTCTTAAATTTTAAAAATAAAGTTGCTTATATTTACTAAAAAATTTTATTTTAACAATAATGATATTATATTATGGTGAAAAAATTTTAATTTTTTAGTATTTTGAACATTTTAATTTTATTCATGAATGCATCTTATAATTATATTGATTAACCGAAAAATATTTATTAACCAATTCAAAAAATCGAAACCGATAGATTAATTAAACGATTGTAATTGACTGATTAATAATTAGTATTTTAAAAAAATCGATATTAATGAACTGATTTTTTTTGAACTCATAGGCCAATTAACCATTTCATACTGACCCTAACTTCGAGCGTGTTGAATAGGAGTTGAACACGTGAAGTATCCAATAGAATTGTGATAAGTGTCCCGTTAGAGTCAGATCAACAATCAACTAACGTCGATTTGATCAAACTTAGCGGTAATAGAAAGTGAGAGCAAAATTGCACGATTATACGAATATTAGGAGCTAATTTGCAAATTTAAGAAAACAATAAAAGAAAAAATGCACATTTTGTTTTTTATAAATAAACTAATACTATATTGCGCCTTGACACTTAATATAACTACTATACTATTTATTTTTCAATCATTTATTAAATTAATTCATAAAATATATCTATATCGGATCTAAATAATAACTGCATTACTCCTTTTATAACCCACAACAAGAATCAACGTTTTCTTCTTCTACTTTGAGTTTTAGCCAATCGGATATATACTTCAATTTTCAATCATCTAATCTAATTTATTTGGTAAATTTAGTCCTCACTTCAAAGACAAACCAACATTTTCACACTGGACTTCATAATTGTGCTGCTCAATTTTATTCCAATCTTGCCTATAAGGTGTTGCCTTTCATGCTCTTATTTGAAATTTATTTTTCCAACTAAAATATAAATTTTTTTTTTCCATCATAACAAAAATACAGAAAGTTTGAAAACTCAAATACTCTAATACCTCGAAATAACACAAGCTCGTACACAACAAATTTGCCTATTATATATTCTTTCATTGCCTTAGTGGATCCAATTTGAAATCTTTAAATCCTTTCTTTCTCCCTTCGTTTAAAACTTCACCTCTTTCTATAAATTTTCATTTGGTGCAGCTGAAATATCCAAAACCACTAGATGTAATAGACCTGATGCTTAGAAAGCCAGATGTGGCCATGGAGTAAATTGGACGAAAATTCCAAGAAAAATCCATTAGAAGGAAAACAAACCCACGAGGCAACCTAATTGAAATTTTATCGGAGAGATAGCAGAGTTTAGCAACGTTATTTGAGATCAATTTGAAGTTAAAGGTCAAAACCTTAGAAGCATAATTGCAGCTTATCCCAATAATTCAAGGCAAAGTTTGGCTTTTAACAAAGCGTCAATAATTTTTGCTTCAGCTTAAGCCAGTCAAAATGTGCTACAAGAATTTCATTAATTTGCTACTTAATAAAGAAGTAAACTTTAAAGGCAATAGCTGAACCAAAGGAGGATCATTGGTCCTACATCATACTTCCATAATATAGCAACAATTCTAAACTACTTTGTATACTCATCTCACCTCCTTGGGCCACCCCTGTTTCTGCACAAGGAAAGATGCAACTTTTTATTCATGTTGCGGTCTCTGCTTCTCATACATGCACGCCATTTTCATTTTGAGAGTTTGTGTATATAAGCAGAATGTGAGGATAAACAGGGCCTAATCTCTTTTATAATGGAGAGGTGTCTGAATTTATCAAAAGAGGGTGGCTCAGTTTCGGATATCGTAAAATTTTATCCCTGTTCTTCCACCCTCAGCCGGAATCATTACAATCATGTATGTACAAGTGACTCTCAGACAGGCAGGGATTTTTCTTTTCTTAGGAGCACAAGAGTCAAGAATTGCTCTTAATGCTTTGATCAACCTGCATGACTGCATCTGTCAGCACATCTATTCTCCAATCCTTCAAGTCTTGCTGTCGACGAGTTCAAAAATCAAAACATATGAGCACAAGAGTCAAGAATTGCTCTTAACACTTTCTTCAATACGCGTGAATGCATCGGTCAGCACATCTATTGTCCAATCCTTCAAGTCTTGCTGCAGACAAGTTCAAAAATCAAAACATAAGTGCATCAATATCGGGATGAGAAGATCTTAACAAGAGAGTGTCGTTTTGATATATTATTCTGCTGAACAGCTAAATTCAAAGCCTAGCACACATAACATGTGCTTTTGAACTATTATTATTCAGAATTTCCTTTCCATGACTCAAGTGGACACTGCAATGAAAATGCATAGAAAATTACAAATGAAACCCAAATGAAAATGAACCTAGATGACAACTACATGAATGATATATGCAAAGTTCACAGAAAAGTTCATTCCATATTCCAAAAAGCAATAACAATGAGCTTTTCATTCCATATATGTATATTTCTTTTATTATCTATTGAGATAACCACTTAAGTTTATGAAGCTCGTGATGCCAGACAGAGCATGCCTCAATTTAGGCATTGAGGCAAAGGAAAGTTTTTTCATTTTTTAAGAAGAAAGAAGAACACAAGAAATAAAGAAACAAAAGATAATGAAACCATGTTTTGTAGGCCATCAACACAATTTCAATCTCATGAGAAGACATTTACATCAAAGATAAGAAGAGTGAAATTGCCATATTAGACTAATAATTCTGAAAAAAGCTTGCTATCTGTTTGATGAACTGCATGGAAGACGGAAAAACAAACATTTTGTGTTTTGCATAACGTGGAAAAGACAGAGAAGGTAAGTAATGCATCTAGTGGCAAAACATCTCCGAATATTGCACAAAATATCAATTTAAATTGACAGACGATATAATTATCATGAAAAAACTGTACCAAAATTCAAGAATTACAATGATTAAGTATTGTTATGAAATTCGAATTATTACAGCACAGAAAGAGTGCACTGCACAGGAGGACAAATTTATATATGAGAGAGCTTAAAATATTTCAGGCGTGGCAAATTGCCAAAAAAAAAAAAAAAAAAAAGCTTTAGAAGTAAAAGTATAAAATATAGATGAGATTTTCCAAATGAAAAATGAAAAATCTCGCTGTAGGTCCACTACTGGCACTGCATATATTAGATTCAGAGTGAATAAAGAAAAAGCTGACTAAAGCAGTTCCTAATGAACCTGTTCAACTTGCCAGCCAACTCTGGCTTTCAGAACAATGATCTTAACACAAAATTTGCAATTATTCAATCACATAGCATCTCCAAAGCACCATTTGATGCTAACATATGCACCAATATCTAAACCCTGCATAAAATTCATGAAGCCAATAGGCACGAAATTATGAAGTTAACAAATAGGAAGGTAATTAAATCCCAAGAATCAAGCATAACCTAATTAATTTAATTAACTACTTCATGTAAAGATTCTCTTAAAATATGTTGAGAGTATAGACTTCCTGCTTTAAAGGCTCAATTATTCTTCTTAGAAACATAGTGTCTTAGCGCAAACATTCAGTAGGGATGTTGGAGTCATTAAATAAAATTTTAAAGTATAGCACAAATCATAATGTCAACTCGAGAGGAAAAAAAAACAGGGAAGAAAGAAGGAATATAGTAAGATTGTGGGGCCCAAAATTTTTACATTATTCCTCAATTTGCAGCCATATTTTTGTAGTTCTCCTTGTTCATTGCTGAATCAATAATTTATCACTATGAAAACTGGAAGCCATCAAATTTTACAAAATTTTAAAATGTTAAATTTTTACATTATTCCTCAATTTGCAGCCATATTTTTGTAGTTCTCCTTGTTCATTGCTGAATCAATAATTTATCACTATGAAAACTGGAAGCCATCAAATTTTACAAAATTTTAAAATGTTAATAATACCCAAGCAAGGGAATGAAAGGAAAAGAAAAATCCAAAGTATTGATCATAGGAAGAAAGAAAGTAATAAAGGAACTCACCATTTGCAAAGGCTCTCCGGTTCTTATTCGTGCATTTGGACGGGCAAGCTTGGATTCAAAAGGAGTCCTTGGCCTCACCTCTCGAATATTCTCCCACTCTTCTCGAGTAAGCATCCTGACTGTACCTTGAGAAGGATGAGCATTCTTGATTTTACGCTCAATCATTTCTTGGGAGTGTTTATCATCATGCTATGATTGCACAACAACAATCGTACAGATTATTAGATGGACTACAAACCTCAAAAAATTTAGTCATAAAGAAGAAATCCCACTCAAAGCAAATAAAATTCATAATTTCACACAACATATCATGTCTATATACATAAAAACTAAAACCCTGGTATGAAAGAATAATATTCAACTGAAGTCTAAGTTTAGGAATCAATTCTTATATTCCCATCCAATAACAACCCATTATACTTGAAATAAAGTACTACATAATTCCATAAATTATATTGCATGATTCCATAAATTAATTTAGTTGTATTGTTTAACCAAATCACTTAATTCTCTTAGATGCGAATCATAACAGAATACTAAGAGACTATCAAAACCTAAATTCAAAGAAGAATGACACATTGTTTCTCTATTGTGCAAAACACAGTAAATAATAGCAAAACAGAATTGCATCATTAAACAAATATTGACTATCACAGTTGAAAACTTACAATGAAAGGACAAAATGATGAATAAAGGCCAATAAGAAGCATGCACCAAGTAATCAAATTTGAAGTTTAGAGAGTATACCATCATGAGGAGCTTTGCAAATAGAGCAGTACCAACAACAGTGAGAATCATTGGCATAGTAGCTGTATCAAGGAAAGATTTTGATTCAGGAACCTCCACAAACAACTCATCCTTCTTGGGATTCTTCTTTTTCCTTATCTTCTGCAACTCAGCAATTCTTCTCTTTAAGGTCTCGGTAGGGCCATCACGGGACAGTGTATGCAATGCCCTTAAACAATGGTGCTTCATTTCTCTAACTAGTCGCTGACTCACGCAATACGCTAGACTTTCTAATGGAGAAAAATTACATTTATCAAAACAAATATTCTAATTTATTTATGCTATTTATTTACTTGACATGGAGATAAATACTATATTCATATAGACTAACTAGGAAGAAAATTAACCGTAATCATAAAATTTCTAACATTTTTGGATCCAACACACCCAAGGGGCTTGTATTCCTCAATCCACGAATCCTAATGGGCAAAACTTGCCTAGGACAACCATCACCATCATATAATTTCCCACTTTTTGACGAGTTTTGACCAGGTAAAATAGCCTCAGAGTCAGATGATTCTCCAACAACCATCGTAACACAATAAATTCGCAAAACCACAATTGATTCAATAGCTATAAGATCTTAAAACCCTAAATGCCTCATCAGAAGCCTTACCTAAAAATTCAAAATGCAAGTTCTACTTCATGGTATGCACAGTAGAAGAACAAAAATTCCAAGCCTAAATGATAACTTTAGGCCTCAATTAATAAAACCCATTAATCTAAACCCCAAAACTGTCCACCTGAGATGCAATTGCAATTCATATCAAAAACCCCAAGATGCAGTCAGCTCTGAGAAGGCAATTTCAGAGACATAAGTTAAATTAAAAGATTCAAATTTTAAGATAAAAAATGTGAATGCTTAAAGATTGAAGATTTATCAACTTAGACATTGATTACCCTTTGGGTTTGGAATTTTTAAATTTTAGCCTAGTGAAGAGACCTTGTCAGAGCTGAAACAAGTAAGAATTCAGGCAAGAAATAAGCACAAGGAACTCTTAGGCTTGTGTAATTGCATTTTGATTTAGGGTTAATTACAAAAAGAGGCCTCATCTTTTACTCACCTTACAAATTGATACCTAACGTTTAAAATCTTGCAAACCAATTACCAATATTTAATTGTCATTGCAAAAAAGGACTCCATCTAATTTTCCATTAAAACTAAGGGAATATGCAAAGCTAGCACTAAACCTGGCAAACGGATAGGGTCAGGTCAGACGCATTGGATCGTAGACGGGTCACCATGAAATGGGTCGAGTAGTATGAGTCAAGTCACATACGGATTAGACAGGTCACGTGTCAACCCTTTTATTTAATCAAATAACTTAAGGAAATTGTCTTCGTTATCTATCTTTCAAAGAATTGAAAACAAACACATCCTAGACAAATAACTTAATAAAATTGTTTTTTTAGGCAAAACTTGCAGATTATATACAAACTTGCACAGTCTGAACTATAAGCTCTAACACCCAAACACATCCTAGACAAGCAAAAAGGTTTCAACAATTATAATTATTAGTGAAAAACAATAAAAAGTATAGACTCCTTAGCAGGAAGTGATGACAACTATGGAGCAACTAGGAAAGTTTAAGAGCAGGGGCTCTGCTATAAGGTGGCTACACATTTAGCAAACTAAAAAATATAAAAAAGTGGCTGATTCAAGCATGAAAAATGGTTTCTCTACTCGCACTTTTCATATTTTTATAGGAATTCACAATAGAAATAACATAAATATCATAGAGATGAACAATCATATATATCAAAATCACTCCTGAAAAGACAATATTTTCCATTTGATGCATTCCCACTGTCTGGTTCATGTTTTATTCAATAATGTCTTAATTATGAGGAAAGCCATTTAGTGAGAACAGTGATCAAACCAACATAACTTTCCTCCTGTGTCACATCATTCATCCTCATCATGTTCTCTGCTGTGAATCCACCATAAAAAAATTACAGAGTGAGTTACCATCATCATAACCATTCATTTGTGATCTTCTCCAAAGCACTTTCTTTGTCATAGATACCTTCCAAGGCATAAACAAATCCTTTCCACCCTTCACCCACACCTTCTCTTCCTAAAACAGGAAATGTCCAGTTCACAAGCTCCCTTACAAAGCCGACATCAGAGGACAAAATTTACAAGATGAAAAGAATAAGATGCAGATTTTATGTTACTTGAAAAAATGGTGCATTATAGGCTGAGCGGATAAATATTCTAGATAAGCTAAATTTAATCCACTGCATACTAGATAAGCAATGATTTTTGGTCTTAAGATATAAAATCTGAAATCACATATTCTTTGTAGAAATTGCTGAGTATTGAAAATGAGTAAAATGGTGAAATTGCTGAGTAGAATTAAGATGTCTAAAATAACACATTGAACGTACCGGACATATAAAATGAGTATTCATTATGAATTTATGATTTTAAAATCTATAAGCTGGGTATACTTTATAACTTCTATACAAAATTACTTTCTAAATCACAGATAGCACTACGCAAAAACTGTGGGAAGCATCAACTGAGGTTGGGTGGACAAAACAAAGGAAAAGTGGATTAGTTCAAAATATAGGTAAAACAGGTGGAAGCTATAGTCTAGCCCTCTCTTGTCAACTTTCCTCTCCAGGCGAGTCTAAGTGAAACTCATTCTCACCTAACAAGAATGTTGTTCACAGAACACTTCGGATTATAAAAGCTGAAAGAAATCTAAGATTTCATGCAATTTATCATATGGGGTAAACAGAAATCAATTTATCAACTTCTGAGAATTTCAACACACCACTGAAATAAAAGTCAAAAATAAATTTTAAGCAATATCATCACAGAAGATCATAATTCAAGATGCAAAGTCAGAAAGAGCAAAAACAAAATAAAGAAATGAGTTCAATTAAGATCAAATTCAAACAAGAAGAGAAATCAAACAAAAACAGCTCGTATAAATTCAAACCAATGCTATTTCTATCAATGACCGAAACATACAGTTAAAATCTAACAGTCCATCACACTAAAAAAAAAAGACACCCAGATGATCAAAGAATTTATGGCTAAAAACCCTATAATTTCAAATAAATTTGGAAATAGCACTAACCTTAGTTGTTGCTGGTGGCCGGACTTATCTCAGATTCGTCAGTTCCCTGCGTGGTGATTGGTGATCGGCGGTGGTAGGCGGCTGTGAAATGAGAACATACGAGAACAGAGAACGGGAGAGCAAGAAACTGAAACAGAACCGCACGGATACAAATTTTTACAGGATACCACTAATCCGACCCATATGCAGGTCTATATGGGTTCAACCACGGGTCAAATTGAATTTTTTCAGTAATGCAAACCGAGTTATGTTTGCATTATTCATAAATTAGATTGAATTTGGATACATCCTATCGAATTTGCGAATCCATTTGTTTAGACCACTCATAATAGGCCCTAGAATGCGAATTAAAATTATCTAATTTGTTATATGTTAATGTGAATCATATATTAATAAATTAATATTATAAAAAGCATAATCTAAACAATTTTCAATCCATGCATCTCTACAAATTTCAAATCCATGCATCCCTACCGGTTTTTGAATATCAGTAATAAACTGATGATCTTCTAATCTTCCGTTTTTGATCCTTTTCTCTACCAGTTTGTGTTAGGCTGGGTTTAGGTGTTGATATACTTCAATTTTGAACAAGTTCATTTTAATTCTGTGCATAGATATTTATTTCTTTTTTATTCACCTAGCCACAATAGTCATGCAGGCAGAACTCATAATAGTCAAAGTGTATATGCATGCAATTGATTTTCTATTTCTTTATTGTTAACAAAGTAAATTTCTTGATTAGTTGAAATACTTACGTAGACTTGATTTTTTCTTTATTGTTTTTTGTAGAATGGATCCTAATGTTTGTAGTATGGATCCTATGCTTTTTTCCTATGCTTATGTTTGTAGTGTGGATCCTATGCTTTTTTCTCCTATGCTTTTTTCCGTTAGGATCCTATGCTTTTTTCCTATGCTTATGTTTGTAGTGTGGATCCTATGCTTTTTTCTCCTATGCTTTTTTCCGTTAGGATCCATTCTACAAAAAACAATAAAGAAAAAATCAAGTCTACGTAAGTATTTCAACTAATCAAGAAATTTACTTTGTTAACAATAAAGAAATAGAAAATCAATTGCATGCATATACACTTTGACTATTATGAGTTCTGCCTGCATGACTATTGTGGCTAGGTGAATAAAAAAGAAATAAATATCTATGCACAGAATTAAAATGAACTTGTTCAAAATTGAAGTATATCAACACCTAAACCTAGCCTAACACAAACTGGTAGAGAAAAGGATCAAAAACGGAAGATTAGAAGATCATCAGTTTATTACTGATATTCAAAAACTGGTAGGGATGCATGGATTTGAAATTTGTAGAGATGCATGGGTTTGTTTATTACTGATACTCATTCAACCTCATAACTCTACCAAGATGAAACCAGAACAATAAGTGAGAGTCATTAAAAAATACATTCTTGGACATTAGGATTAACAATAAGGTCATGTTAGAATTACATACACATAATACAATGTCAACCAGAAGCAACTATAAAGGTTTCTTGAATGGCAATTTTTACAAGGACATAGCTAAATACATTATAAGTTCTCACATCATGAAATTATAAACCCAACAAATCCATAAATAATCTATGGCAAATAATAAAATGGCAGCTAATAAAATGAACAAGCTGCCATTTTATTCTACAGTTCTGCCTTCTCTATGCAGCTCCCTGTAGCCACTGTGCAGGTAATTTCTCTCAAGTCCAATTAGTATTGCTTACAAATCTTAATACACTTTTTCTGTTATTCTTGTTAGTTTAGAGAATTGTTGTTTAAGCATAGATAGTAACTTGGTATTTATCAAATCTTAAACTTTCGCTTGGTATTATTCAAAGTTATCCTTTAATGAATGTTGGGTTTTGATTTTTTCAGGTTATTGAGATTGATAAAGTTGGAAGGTAGTAGTTAAGGTTCCACTTTGGTTTTGATTTTAACTTGATTACAGTTAGGAGCTAAAAATGTGCAATTAGATTGCTGTATCAGTTTTGGTATTGCGGCTCTTGTTTGTTCCTATGAAAAAGGAATGAGCTTTTGGTAATTTAGAATTTGATTTACACTTGGAAGCTCAAATTCTGAGTAAAATTGGAGGATTTTGCAGTAGTGCACACTTTCAGGCTCTGCTATTAAGTTTAAATTCGAAGACATGTGTTAAGGAGTACTGACTTTATTAGTGCTGCAGATTCATATTTATAGAAATCATAGTCCATACTAACTAGGATTGCTGAATTTGCAAATCAGTATGCAGAAAAGTCAATTAACGTGTTTCAAGAAAGTCAAATAGTTAGACAATTTGAGATAGGATTTCCTTTTTTATTACTTTGCCAGTAATACAAATCATAATAATAATAATAATATATTATGGTATTGCTATCCTATTTTTTAAATAAACAAGAAATCAAGTGCATTTTTAAAGAAACAAGAAATCATCTGCTATTTGATAATCAAAAATTAAACTATTCCCATCATTTGGCATGGGAATTAGAACAACTTAGAGAAACATTTGGCATACGAATTAGAATTTAGAACCACTTAGAGAAACAAAGAAGTGAACAAGCATACAATTAATCAAAAGAGTACAAGAGTACAGAGAAGTGGCAAGAGAATATCCATAAGGAAACAGAAAAATAAATTCGATCATCTGCATAGAAATCTTTAATTTGCTGCCAAACACATAGAAAGATTAATAAAAAAAGAGATTAATGGAAGAGATTGCCGAGACAGCCAAAACTTACTATGCAAATTTATCAGAAAAACAGAAGCAATCAGCAGCTGATCTTTTCAAGCAAATAGATACAGATGGAGATGGAAAAATTAGTGTGGAAGAATATGCAGGGTTCTTCAAGAAGAAGTTTAAATCAATTTCTTCTTCTGAATTCTTGCAAAAGCTTGACAAAGATGGAAATGGAATGTTAGATTTCGACGAGTTTATCACAATGCACACTATTTCTCCACATCAAAGCCTAAAACTAACACTCCATTGCAAATTCTAACTAAAACCCTTCATTTATTTTCAAATCTCATAGCAGATTACTAAGTTATCAATTATACATCTTTAAGATCTAAATAATAAACTAAACATGTAGCAGCAATATAAGAGTAACATCCATGCTGCAATAGGTGAGCTTGAAGCCTTGAACAGAACTAGACCAAACAGAACACATATCTAAAAAAAAGTAGCCTATCAAGTATCAACCTATAAGTATAAGTTATACTTAGTAATCCATTCTCATACATAGACAAAAAATGCATAAAAAGCCAGAACCAGTTAATATCCCTTACATGGCAGCGAGCAATAGAGAGAGAGGCGGCGAACAAGAGAGAGAGAGGCAGCGAGGGTGGCAGCGGCGACGATTAGACAGTGGAGAGGGAGAGAGGCGGCGAGGGTGAAAGGACTCGATGGAGAGAGTGAGAGAGCGAGAGAGATAGAGAGGGCCACAACAAACAAAGATTGGAAGGGGGGCAGAGTGAGGCCCATTAGGCATTAGGGGGCAGACCCGAATGGGCCACCTTTTATACGGATCTCATTTGGATGGGTTTAAATGGATAGGTTTTTAATTGGGTTAGGTTTGGTTCAATTTTTTCTGAACGAATTGAGCGGGATTTTTGGATCTGAGCCAAGTTTGACAGATATAATTACTATAACAAAAAAATCTGTTTAATTAGTGTTTATTAGTTTTTTCCAATCAATTGGTCACAATAATAATGGTACCCTTTAATTTTTTTCAATCTAATTAGAGTCCAACCAGCATTTGATTTTTCCATCTCTATTTAGATATAAAAATAGAAAAAGTCAAATGTTGACTAGACTTTGATTATGATGGAAAAATTAAAATGAATCATTTTCTTCATTAGCTAATTGGAAGGGATAAATAGAAATTAGTTAATTAGATTTATATACAGTAATTGAAGTTAGATGATTTTATTGTTACACATTCGAATTCGTTAATTTTAATGGTATAAGTCAAGAATCTATTATGCAAATTGCCTATCTAGCATGATGTACTAACTAAGACATTAGTAATTAATGTACTAAGTTATAAATATAACATACATTTGTTAATCCTTAAAATTTGGTGGTATTTATCATTACAGTATAATTTCTGTTACGCGTCTTATTTTATAATTCTCGTCTCACTAGTCTTTCTCTTGCCTTTATGGCCATCACCGTTACTGTAATGACCTAAAACTCAGTAAATCATGAATAGTATTTTTTGGACATTAATAGTGTCACTTGGGATGAATAGTATCATCCAGAGGCGAAAAATATTTTGTATGACAATTGAAAAATACTATTTATGACGAGTCCGATAATGAAATTTGAGGTGAAATTGAGGTTAAATAGGTTCTTAAAAATCAAAAATAAAAATAAATCACGGTTTGATTTAAATAATAATATAGGTTTGACCGAATTTTGACCGAACCTAAAAATAGTATTAGAAATCTCTAAAAAAATTATTTGATTACAAGAACTCACTCTAACTAATATGAGGGATTATTTGGTGATAAAAAATTAATTTTACGGCGATACAGAAAAATGATTTATAAGACCAGTAAACATATACCAAACTGAAAAACAGTGTCTTCTTAATCCGAAAATATTCTTATAATATAAAAAATATTTTTCTATAATTATGAACACATTTTAATGGGAAATTATATTTCAATGCATGTATATAATCTAACAAAATATAAAAATGTATTAATATTTATATTACATTACTAATTCAACCAAATATAGTAATATAATAATCATTACATTTCATTAAATTATATTTTTTAATCTATTACATTACGTTACGTTACATTAGATCATATCAAACATAGTCTTGTATTCTTACTAATTAACTTTCCCTTGCAAATATTAGCATGGTTTGTTTTGTTGCTATTTAGTCGCTAATTGTCTTTTACCTAAGAAAAAATCTATGAGGAATTTACCATTGCTAATTTAAATTTTATTTTTTAAAAAATTAAATTCAAAATTTCAACTTTTAATGTACCATTAAAATGCACCTATGTAAATACGATCAAAATGTTTATTGAGGGGAAAAAGAATACACATTGATGGCTAGCATTGACAAGAAGAACCCATTGAACTTGCAGCAAAGCATTTCCACATAAACAAGAGGAAGAAGTTGAGATAAATTAGACCAATCTGATACACATAAAAATATAAAGAATAAAGAAAGAAAGATAAGAACTACCACTTGAAATCGATGCCTCTAAGAGCCATAACCGTAAAACCCTAAGAGACTGAGACCAAGAACTAAAGCTACATTTCAATAACATAAAAATGCTCCAAATCCAAATTCGATACCATAAAATGAATCTGAATCTTTCATGTATTTGAGGAAGTGAATTAGAGATTGAGAAGTTGGGAAATTTATATTATGTGTAGAAATAAGCTTTTGTTTGAAGTAGAGAAAGAAAGTGACAAAGCAAAAACTAGGAAAATAATTAATCTCGGTCCATTCTAAGAAAAGAGAATGCAACAAAAATTTTAGAAATACATAAGAGAGAAAATTTAAGGTAAATAAGAGAGGAAATTACTGAGAACAAAAACCAGAGCTATAAAAATGGATTCATAAAAACTTCTTCAATTTGTTTAGCGAAGCTTGCTAGAGTCGAGAGATCAAGCAATGGTGGTGACTATCAATGTTTTCAGAATCGGACCGGACATTGACTCGGCTTATCAACTGAGTCATGGGTCAATTGGTTGGACCGAATTGAATCGGAGTTTTTATCTTTTTTTTTTAAATATTAATATAATTATTTATAAAAAATTTAAAAATATGATATATAAAAAACACATTCAAACAACCTATTAATTATCAAAATCAATATAAAAATAGTAATTTCAAATCCAACAAAGTTTGCAAATATAAAAATTAAATAAATTGTTCAAAGATAAATAGCAAATATCTAAATAAGTTTACATAATATCAATAACAAGTATTTAAATAAATTCATTTGACTCTAGTCCTCTTCATCTTCGTCTCCATTTCCATCTCCATCTCCATCTCCTCCTTGATTTTCAACTAAACTATACTCCATAACATCTAAAATTTTATAAGTGGTCCTAATTGCAAAAATTTATTTCTAACGAACATTTTTATTTCCTTAAAGCTAAGAAAATGGAGTTAAGTTCCAAAACATGTATACTTTTATTATACACACAAATGCACAAATACCAAGGGTAGGATAGGAAAATTGGAACATGTTGACCCTCTCAAGAATTTAACTTACTTAAAGGGATGATTTTACCATCTGTCCCCCCAATGCCATTTTTCAAACACTTTTATTTGAGTTAAACTCAATGGAAGCATCCAAAAAGTTACAAAATCAATTATACTTTTTAATTTTTTGATAGGTTGGTAAGTAGTTAAATTCATGTAAAACATCGACTTTCATGTTTTCAGAAGGTTGTTATATTTAGTTTTGATGATAGTATAGAAAATTTTATTAATTTTTTTAATTGATGATAGGTTGGTAAGGTTGTTATAGTCAGTTAGAAATTTTTTTAATTTTATTAATGCCAACGATTGTTTTGCTGTGGGGAAGCAGTTTTGTTAAACAAAAATGAATCAAATAAATTGTAAAGCAAGAGAATAATCAAAATCCCATCAAAGAAAGAAAGGAGAAAGAACAAGTTAAGTGAAAAAAATTGCAGCAGATAATACATTAAAACATGCAGATAAGAACAGAAAATCCTAAAGTTAAATTAAATCATTGCAAGTTGTTCAAAACAATCAACCAAAAGTTTATCATACATGGATGATAAGCTAGGGATGTGTGATTATCTGGTTAACAATATAAAATCCAATTTGGACAGAGTAATTTATGCACCCACTGTATTTGCTATCGGGTTTCAATGGGTTAAGTTTGATTCTGTCACTTTGCGTTTGAGTGTTTAGCTTTTTCTGATGAGAATTGAATATTGTTAAGGTTACTCAAATTCGGATGAAGAAAGGAGTGACTAAATAACAGATTAATGCACTTCTATAACACTTCTATAACAGATATGGCACTTCTATAACAGATTAATGCAAGGATCATTAATGCAAAATTTGAGCTAGTTAATAAATAAACTTTAGATCACCAGTTAAAAACAGCAACTAACAGCCACTACATCATTGAAACAGTCAAAAACACTTCAGAAGAGAAAAACATGACAAACATTAGGAAATTCAAGAATCCAAGAACAGAATCGTAAACTCAAGAACAGCAAGGATTATATTATTTAACTCTATGATTAGTCAATTCAAGAACCCAAAAACAGAATCGTAAATCACGACTAACCACATTAATCTACTAATAAGAACAGAATCGTAAATCCCATCAACTGAAGAAAAAAATTACCAGAATTTCTTGAGGAATGAGGAACAGCAGGGTGCGGCGGTCCGACGATGCGGTGTGACTAAAGAAAATGCAAAAATGGAGTGAAGAAAATGCGAAAATGGAGTGAAAAAAAAAATGAAGAAGGAGAAATGAAAGTCCCGTCTGCTACTTTGCCCTTCTGCGCTAATCCCTTGTAATTTTTTTTTCACCAAAACGACACCAACTTTGTGTGTGTGTGTGTGCGTGGGGGGGGGGGGACCCGGGTTGTTCCCGGTTTGCCGGTTCTCCGGTTCTTTTCCATCTCCATTTAGATGACAAAAAAAATGCTAATTGAACGGTCTGATAACCTTATTATTATGAAAATAGAAGAAATCAAATGCTACTAGACTTTGATTATAATAGAAAAATTAAAATGAATCATTTTTTTCATTAGCTAATTGGAAGGGATAAATATAAATTAGTTAATTAGATTTATATACAGTAATTGAAGTTAGATGATTTTATTGTTACACATTCGAATTTGTTAATTTTAATGTTACAAGTCAAGAATCTATTATGCAAATTGCCTATCTAGCATTACGTACTAACTAAGACATTAGTAATTAATGTACTAAGTTATAAATATAACATACATAATAAATAATCATATTCAAATATTGTTAAGTAATGCATATAATAAGCTTCAAAGAAAAAAATAATAAAGTTAAAATTAGTTTAATATATGCATGTACACGGTTCTTGATTTTTCTGTACCGAACCAAAGTACCGAATAAAAAAATTCAGAATCGAATTGTATCGTTAACTTTTTGTACTAGAACTGAACTGAATTGTACTGTTGACTTTTTGACTATAGAACTGAACCGAATTGTATTGAAACCGAATCGAGAAGCATATTGAACCGTACCGAACTGTTTTGAACCGAATTGGACGTAAAAAACCGATATTTATTAATTATTATATATAATACTAATAATTTATATATAAATACTATTTATAATTTCTATTATATAGTTATTATATAAATTTAACTTCATAATTATTTGTATTAAATATTTTAATACACGAAATTAATATAATAAATAGTTAATAAATTAAAATAAATATTTTGATTATTAATAAGATAAATTTAATTATCATATCTATATGAATATACAATTAAAATAATTTATTTTTAATTTAATTTACGTTTAATATCACTCAACTATTACATAATTTTTCATTTTGTACAAATATTTATATAATCACCCAAATATAATTATTATATCAATGAAATTTTACTAATTAATGTAATTATATGAGTATATAATCACTTTATCAATTGATTTTATTTACTTTTAATATCACTTAACTAGTATTTATCTATTTTTATACAATACATATATAAGTAATTGAGTTGTAAGTTAATAATTTAACTATATATAATTAAATTTTACTAATTAATATAACTATATAAGTATATAATAACCTTACCAATTAATTTCATTTATTCTTAATATCACTTAACTAATAATCATATATTTTTTGCACAATACCTATACGCGTAATTGAGCATATAAATTAATAATATAATTATATATAATTATTATATATAATGAAATTTACCAATTCAATTCATGTGATTATATAAATATATAATCACCCTACCAATTAATTTCATTTGTTTTTAGTATCACTCAACTAATACTTATTTATTTTGGCACAATATTTATATGAGTAATTGAGCTGTAAATTAATAATTTAATTATATATAATTAAATTTTACTAATTCATGTTTAATTTAATTTAACTTTAATATCACTCAACTAATACTTAATTTTTCTTTTTGTACAAATATTTATATACACAATCACTTTACTAATTAATTTTATTTACTTTTATTACTATTTTTATATTCACTCTTATAGCTATTGACTATAATATTAATTAATAATCTTTTAACTGTGAAACCAAATTCAATGAAATTGAGTATAATAAATGAGTCAAAATAATATATGTGGATAGATCGTAACTATATAATCAGCCAAAACTGTATATATAATTACCTTATCAATTAATTTCATTTATATTTAGTGTCACACAATTAGTATTTATATATTTTTGGTACAATATGTATTTGAATAATTGATGATTTATTTTAATAATATAATTATATACAACTGAATAATTTATTATATAATCACTTTATTAATTAATTTTATTTGCTTTTAGTGTCACTCAACCAATACTCATCTATTTTTATCACAATACCTATATGAATATGTAAATTAAAAATGAAATTATATATAATTATTTATAATAAAATTTTAATTTCTTTTATTTTTAACGTTACTCAATTAATACTCATATTCATTTACTTTTAATATCACTTATTTATATTGACACAATATCTCTGTGATTAATTGATAATATATTTTAATAATGCAATTATATACAACTAAATAATTTGCTACATTTATTTTAAGTTTCGATTTTCGGTTTCAAAAAACCGTTGATTTTATTAACCCATTGGTTTTATATAATTTTATATATAATTATATATATATATATATATATATATATATAAGAAAATGAAAAACCAGTTCAAAAAAAATCCTAAATCGCACTTTGCGTCTCACTCTCTGTCTCCAAATCGCTTATGCTGCCTCTCCCTCTCTATCTCCAAATCATATCTTCTGCCTCTCCCTCTCTGTTCCCTCTCTAGAAATCAAACCTGCTGCCTCTCCTTCTCTGTTCCTTCTCTAGAAATCGCACCTGCTGCCTCTCTTTCTCTGTTTAGAAATCGCATCTACCGGCTATCGCGATCTGCTGCCTCTTTTTTTTTGTCTCAAAATCGCATCTGTTGCCTCTTCTTGTTTGTGTACAAATCTGCAATCTGCTAGCTATCTCAAAATCTCATGGGCTGCCTCTTCTTCTTTGTCTCCAAATCGCATCTGCTGTATCACTTGTTTTTGGCTGGGTGAGTTAATTAATTTCTATCCCTATCTGTTGTGCCATGCTAGTCTTTAGGCTTATTGAATAGCTGTCAGTATCGGAGCTTATTGACAGCATTAAGCTACTATGCTTAATCAGTCCTTTCTGTTGGTGGTATGGTGTGCATCTAGTCATAGTTATATTTTGCAAATGAAGTCCCACCATCTTGGTTTTTATATCAATCGGTTATATTATATTAATAGAAGAAGATGATTTAATAGTTTTGAAATAAAAGTTATTATCCTATGACAAAGAAATGTTTTTGATTGATATAGTTAAGTAACGCTTTAAATATATTTGTTTAATGGTAATAATTAATTATTTAATCCGATATTAAACAATGTGATCCAAGATTAATTTTCAAAATTGATGCAGTAATCCATTTCGGGGATTTATATGGTAAGAAATTATCAGCAAACCATACTTGAAATGTCAATTGTGCTCGTTAATTCATTACCAAATATTAATTAACTAATCCAAATATGCATTAGATTAGATTAATTAGATTGCCAAAAGTCAAATTCAAATTTTATCTTATAAAAATAGTAGGACATTATCTTATAAAAATGAACTGAAAAAAATAAAAATTTTATCTTATAAAAATAGTAGGAAATTATGTAGTTAAAAGCAAATTACGTAGTCAAAAGTAATCTTTGAATTTCAATTTGCCTTTTGGTTTTTATTTTTTACTAAAAAAAGACTTTATTTTGTTTAGCATAATTAGCATACTGTGATTATCTTTGCATAATTATTCTGTTTAGCATGATTAGCATACTGTGAACATGAATTATGTGATTATCTTTGCATGTGACTTTATATTAAATTACGTGATCAGCAGTAGATATTTTCTTATATTGGTACCTTCCCGTGTGCTTATAATCACTCTTAATATTGCATGAAGAATTGGCTGATAGAAAAATGAAGAAAGTTTCTAGCTTCACCAGCTCTTCTTCATTAAATAAAAGAAAATGTTCAGAACCATTGACTGATGAAATTATGGGTCCTCCGCCTGCTGTCCCACAAACTGAGTCTTCTGCAACTCTAAATTCAGCAGGTAATGCTAATTCTTCTAATCTTCCTGCAAGTAAAAAAAGTAGGTCTGGAGTTTGAGAGCATTTTGATAGATTGGTTGATGCTAATGGTAAAGAAACTGGAAGGGCTGCATGTAAGTCGTGTGGTAAAGATTATCAAGGGAAGAGTGATATAGGCACTTCAGGATTGTGAAAAAATTTAAGGGAAAGCTGCAAAAAAATTTCAAATAAAAAATAGTTAGCGGTTGCATTTAAAAGTAAGGATAAGACACAGACAACTCTAGATTTTGTGGGGTTCGATAATGATATATCATTAGTTAGTTGAAAATTTGATCAAGAGACTTGTACAGAAGCTTTAATTAGGATTATCATTAGGGATGAATTACCATTTAATTTTGTTGAACATAAGGGTTTTAAGGAATTTATTGAAGCAATTTGTCCTGAATTTAAAATTCCATCCAGAGTGATTATTGCTAGAAGATG
Organism: Excoecaria cochinchinensis; assembly: GCA_947683425.1. Taxonomy (NCBI): domain Eukaryota; kingdom Viridiplantae; phylum Streptophyta; class Magnoliopsida; order Malpighiales; family Euphorbiaceae; genus Excoecaria; species Excoecaria cochinchinensis. Next base: position 8,376,852 of record CANTUQ010000037.1, read on the forward strand.
TTGTTCTCTTTTTATGAAGGAGAGAGATAAATTGAAAGATTTTCTTAAAATTGAATGCAAAAGAGTTTCTATGACAACTGATACTTGGACTAGCATTCAAAATGTATCATATTTGTGTTTAACTGCTCATTTTATTGATTCAAATTGGAAGATGCATAAAAGAATCTTGAATTTTTGTGTTATTAAAAGTCATAAAGGAAGTAATGTTGGGGTGGTTGTTGATAATTGTATGGATGATTGGGGTTTGACCAAAGTGATGTGTATAACTGCTGATAATGCAACATCCAATGATACGGAAATTCAACAGTTAAAAAATAAATTAAGTAAGAGAGATGCATTTGTTTTGGGTGGTGAAACTTTTCACATGAGATGTTGTGCTCATATCTTAAAACTTATTGCGAAAGATGGGCTTAAATGTGTTGAAAAGTCTATTAAAAAGGTTAGAGATGTTATCAAGTATGTTAGAAGCAGTCCTCAAAGGTTAGATTCTTTTAAAAAATCTTGTGAGACAGTAAACATCAATTATGCAAAGAGTTTGATCATAGATTGCCCAACAAGGTGGAATTCAACATACTTGATGTTATACATTGCTTTGGGGTATTAAAAGGCTTTTGATAAGTTGGAGGATATAGATAGCAAATATTTCATTGAGTTTGGGCCTGCTTATTTGACTGAGGCTAATTGGAAACAAGTCACAACTCTCACGAAATTTCTGAAAAGATTTTATGATGTGACTTACAAATTATCTGGGTCATTATATTCAACTTCAAACTTGTATTTTTCAGAGATTGTGCATATTTTAAATTTGTTGCAATCTTCTCAAACTAGTGGTAATGATTTTTTAATAGAAAGGGGGAAACAAATGCAGTTAAAATTTGACAAGTATTGGGGTTCGATTAACAAGATGAATATCATTCTTTTCATAGCTGTGGTTTTGGATTCTAGATTTAAAATGAAATTTATAGTTTCAAAGTACACGGCTTTTTATGGTGAGCGTGAGTCAAAGAAATTAGTTTCTAAAGTGACAACTAATTTGAATGAACTGATAGATGAACACAAAAAAAATGGAAGAATTACATGTTAATCAAAGTGTAATCCCAACACCTAATTCTGATGATGTTGATAATGATGTTGATGCGTGATTTTTAGAAAATGAGGATAAGGAGCAAGTTGTATCTCAAGGAGATTTATATACTTATTTGACTGATAAATTAGTAAAAAATTCTCCTGATTTTGACATTTTGACTTGGTGGAAGATTAATGAGCCAAATTATCCAATTTTGGCCAAAGTTGTGAGAGATTTTTTGGCTGTTCAATAGCTTCTGAATCGGCTTTTAGCACTGGAGGGAGAACTTTGGATAAATTTAGAAGTTCTTTAACTCCGATTATAGTCGAGGTGCTTATTTGTTGCCAAAATTGGTTGAGATCGGCTACAATTTTAGCTTTAGAGGCATCAACAGAGGAATTTGAAAATTTTGAACCAGGTAATTATTATATTCGCATAAATTCTTAAATTGTGTATTTAATATTTAGATTGTTTTTTGGTCTAATATTTAATTTATTTGTTCTTATTTTTAGATATTACTCAAAACCCTCAAATCAATGCGAGCATAATGCAGAGAAAGACCATCGAGTGTTAATTTTTAAATTTTGTATGTCCTTATTGAGATATTTTAATTATATTTGTATTTATTATTGTGTATATTTATGTTGCAAATTTTTAAAAACATTGAATTTTTCGAAATACCGTATTGTATTGTATTGTATTATTTTGTTTTGTTCCGAAAGAATTGAAAAATTGAATTGAACTGTACCGAAAATTATAAGAACTGTACTGAACTGTACTGAAATTTATAAGAACCGAATTGTACTGAAATTTATAAGAACCGAATTGTACTGAAATTTATAAGAACCGAAATTTCAATATAATACGGAGATTTGTAAAGGACCGAACTGTGTGCACCCCTAGTTTAACATATGCCTTAATTATATATAATCTGCACTACAACAAATATTATCGAGGACAATGCTAATTGCCGAAATTTCATTGCTAAATAATATTACCGAGGACATAGTGAGAATCTAACCTTTAATGCTAAAGTGATTCTAGCATATTTTTAGTGAGGAGGTTCGTTCTTGCCAATTTTAACAACCATTTAGCATAATAATGCTTCTTTTGCTAATTTTTGTGAAGAAATTGCTTGGACATTATTTCATCATGATATTGATAACTCCCTTACTAATTGCTGAAAATTCTTATTTAGCGAGGGAAAATGCTTATTGCTAATTATTGAAATCCCATTGCTAATTTTTAATGCTATTTTTTTAGCAAATTTTTACTTCTCATTAATTTTAGTAACCATTTAGCATAAATACACTCCTTGTTAAATTTTGTGAGGAAATTGTTTGGATATTACTTCCAACCTGAAAATAAATAAGAGATGAGGACAAAATAATTGAGAGAATTTGTGTTTGTGTATATCATGTACAGGCAATTTACAACCTAATATTTATAGTGTACAAAAATATGCTAAATAGGAAAGTACAATTAATACAAAATATTGACTCATATAATTTAGCTTAAACTTTAGCTAAGACAACTATTATATAGCTAATATATTATAACATCCCCCTTCAAACTCAAGAGGGTTGCCGTGAAACAATCTTGAGTTTGGAAATCAATTCCTGAAAACGATAAGGAGGATGAGCTTTGGTGAAAATACATGTTGTTTGGTTAACGGAGGGAACAAATTGCAGTGTTACAGTACCTTGTCGAATATGATGCCGGATAAAGTGACAATCAGTCTCAATATGTTTGGTGTGCTCATAAAAAACATCATTATGCGAAATTTTAATCGCACTTTGATTATCACAATAAAGAGTAGTGGAGCCACTATGAACAATGCCCATATCCTCTAACAACCATCTAAGCCAAAGAAGCTCATCTGTAGTATCAGCCATAGCTTTATATTCTGCTTCAGTACTAGAGCGAGAAACCACAATTTATTTCTTGCTTCGCCAAGAAATTAAAGAATCACCCAAAAGAAAACAGAATCATGTAGTGGAGCGGCTATCAGTTGGATCACCAGCCCAATTAGCATCTGAATAAGCATGTAGTTGCAAGGAAGAATGAGCTGAAAAATGTAAACCATTAAAGAGAGTTCCCTTGATATAGCAAAGAATATGAAGAACAGCTGCATAATGAGAAGTGCGAGGAGCAGACATAAACTGACTGACTATATGTACTGCATAGGAAATATCAGGACAGGTGACTATGAGATAAACCAAACTGCCAACCAACTACCTATAGCGAGTGGCATCAGGAAGAACAGTACCATCAGTTGGAGTAAGTCGAACATTAGCCTCAAGAGGTGTAGAAGTAACTTTACTGTATGTCAGACCTGCTCGAGCAATTAGATTTGAGGCAGACTTAACTTGAGAGACATAATATCCACTAAAGGAAGAAATGACCTCCAGCCCAAGAAAATAATTAAGTAGTCCCAAATCTTTCATTTCAAAAGACTAACTAAGATATTTCTTGAGATCTGCAATACTGATAGTATCATCTCCCGTAATAATCATATCATCAATATAGAGCAACAAAAGTGTGATACCATTAGTAGTTTTGCGAATAAAAAGTGCAGAATCATACGAACTCTAGCAAAAACCAATTTGAGAAACAGTAGTGCTAAATTTTGATAACCATGCACGAGGAGCTTGTTTAAGGCCATATAATACTCGACGAAGACGACAAACTTTATTAGGAGGATAGTCATAACCAGGTGGTGGTTGTATATATACTTCTTCAGAAAGATCACCATTAAGAAAAGCATTCTTTACATCCATTTGGTAAAGATGCCATTTTCTAGCAGCAATAACAGCAATGAGACTGCGAAGTGATGTAAGTTGAGCAACTGGAGCAAAAATCTCCTCATAATCAATTCCATACTCTTGGGTGTATCCTTTAGCTACAAGACGAGCTTTATAGCGTTCAACAGTTCTATCAGAGTGAGTTTTAATTTTGTAAATCCACCGACATCTAACTAAGGATTTGCCTAGTGGCAGATCAACTAAATCCCAATTTCGAGTTTTCTCTAATGCCTGTAATTCTTCTGCCATAGCTTGCTGCCAAACAGGGTTAGAGCAAACCTCACGAAAAGTGTGAGGTTCATAAATAGAACCAGTAGTGGAATAATAATGATAATCTTGAAGATGAGGAGGAGGTTATCTTACTCTATTATACTTCTTTAACAAAGGATTTTCAGAAGATGATGGAGCAACTAAATCAGTAGATGGAACAGATTCATGAGGAGAGATCAACTCTGGATCAACAGTTGTTACAGACTCATTAGGAGAGGGCATATTAGTAGTTGATGGAGTGAGCTCGAGAAAATAACTTGCATCAGAATTCTCAAGGAATAACTCAACTGAGGGGTCAGTAAAAAAAGTAGAAGACGAAAAAATGTGACATAGTGGAAAACATTTTATGCTTCCAAAAAAACACATGATGGGAAATGCGCAAACATTTTACAAGAGGATCCCAACACCTATAACCTTTATGTGTAGCAGAATATCGAAGAAAACAACACAATCTAGATCGAGGTTCTAACTTATTATGCTCATGTGGTTGTAAATGAACAAAACAAGCACAACCAAAAGTTCTCAATAAATAATAATTTGGTGAACACCCAAAAAGACGTTCATAAGGAGATTTATTATTAGTGACTGATGAAGGAATACGATTTATATTATGCACAACTCTAAGAGCAGCTTCTCCTAAAAAACGTTCAGGACAGGATGAGGAAAGTAATAAGGCACGAACTGTCTCTAATATGTGTTTATGTTTTCGCTAAGCCCTACCATTTTGTTGGGAGGTACCAGGACAAGAATGTTGAAGAATAGTGCTGTGTTCTTTCAAAAATTTTAGATGATTTTGTTGCTTGTATTCCATAGCATTATCAAACCTGAGAATTTTAATTGTGCATGAGAATTGAGTTTTAACCATGCGAGCAAAAGTAGAGTATAATTAAGGTAATTCAGAATGATTGCTCATAAGGAAAAGCCATGTAAATCTAGAAAAGTCATCAATAAAGGTAACAAAATAACAAGATCCACCAAAAGTATGGTTCCAAGGATATTGAATCGCTAACAAGAGCTGTGCTTTTGGCGCTGTTGCGCGCGTCGATGCCTTCTCCGTGCATGCCTTTCGCTGCGTAACACAGCTGTGTTTTGCGCAAGAACACAGCTGTGTTCTCGGATGTTCTCGCTAGCATGGGATGCTGGATAGCACAGCTGTGCTATGAGGAAACACAGTTGTGCTTTTTGAGCAGTTTTGCTCTCCTTCACCCATTTCTCCTAAAATCAACCCTGAACTTCCAATTTAGCTCCGGATTAAAATAAAACGCATGAAAACATCACAAAACTTATTAAAAATTATAAAACATTATAAACTAATAAAATGACTGAAACTAACTAATTAAGACTAAAATAAATAAATAAAACACATACTTATGCCAAGAAATAACCTAAAATATTAATATAATTGCAACTTATCAACCACCTCAAACTCAAACCTTTACTCGTCCTCGAGTAAACTAAATGAACCACATTCTCAACCATTTCAATCTCAACAAAAGAAAAAGAGTTATTCTCAATTAAAGAATAAGAAAATAGACTTGCAAATACCAATACTCACTAAACAACAAATAAACACAAGAACATACCATACAATCTCTGTGTGTGTGTACAAAAGGCTAAAACAGAATTTTTATCATTTAAAAACAACACTTCTAGATACAAGGTTGGGGACAAAAATCAACTCGAATGTATAAATATACTCATGGCTTTCCACTTAAAGTTCAAGAAATATTATAAGCCTCTTCCTACGTACCAAACCTTACTAGAAGATCATCTCCGCTGAATTGGACAAAATAAAATAAAGAATTAAGAGTTCTTACATTTTAGTTGTAATGTTAGGTTTAGGTAAATTGGCTAACAAAGAAAAATCAAGTCACTAATGAATAATGACCACTACCTAAACAAAAGTACAATCACCCAACTAGACCAATGAATATTCCCCACCCAATTACATACCATCAAAACAATATTTTTGGTCTCAAAGATACCTTAGCTCATCAAACTAAGCTCAAAACAATTAATGCCCCTAGAACATTCAACAAACTCATTACAAGGCAATAGTTCAAGTTCCACCAAATTTTGTACCCCAAACTCACATTTTGCTCAAGTAGTTAGGAAAAACTTGCAATACTTCTTCTTCTTTATATTTTAATTTTTTTTCATAAGAAGCACAAACACCAACTAGCCACCAAAAATTAATGAAGTATTTAAATAATCCAAAAATCTCAACAAGAACTAAAATCGAGCTCTAATTTTCAAAAGACCAATAAACAACTTAAATCACATTCCCCTTTGTCAACCCAAAACTCATTTCTTTAAATGGACTCAACTCTCCATTACACACACCAATCAATCCTCAAACAGAAATTTACACCAAGAATTGATAAAAACTAAACTCTTTTTTACCCAAAATACAAACCCAACCTTACTAGAGTGGCCACTCTTCTATGGGGAGGCAAAAATAATTTTAGGCTAAAGGTAATTTTAACATGTGTAAAAATAAAACAAGCACGCATTTAGCATACTAAATTAATAGGTAATAGGCTCAATGAGCTAACAAAAGACTATGAATTTGAGGTAGGAAAAGTTATTTAAAGGAGCTTTACAAAGAAGGTTTGCATAAATCATTTTCTAAGTTCTCTTTCATCCGGGGGTCATTTAGATGGGTAATAAAAAAGGTTCTAATACTTTTAGTGAGTTTTCATTTAATCCCCTAATTGCAACTAGATCTTTCTCAATTTTAAAAACAGGCTAAAGTGCTCAAAATTTAGAAATTGCAAAATATAATCAAGGTTTACATACAGTCTAACAAACAAAGATACAAACAGGACTACTTCTCGTTCAACTTAAAATTGAATGAAACACAAATTTCTAAAATTGAGATAAAAATCATTCACAATTGAGAACTATTAGGACGAAATAAAAATTTAAATCAAAGGAGAATAAAAAAGAAACAAACATAAAAATATTCAGGTACAAACTTCGCATAAACATACCAAAATAATTAAAAACTACTTAAATTTTTTTAAAAAATACTCTAAAAATACAAAAAGACACAACAAAAATGAATCTAGTTTTAGTTTGAAAAATTGAAATGGTACTCTACCCCAAACTCAAAATATTGCACTATCCTCTATGCGAAGAAATGAAGCACACAAAAATATTTCTCAAAAATTTTCTCCCATGCTGTGTAAAAAGCTCATTGCAATTAAAAATTATTGCAATCATCTCTAAAATGGCAAACATCAAACAATTATTGTGCAAAACTAAAAATAGTGCAAAATTTCTGCATGCCACCTGTGCAAATTAAAGATAACTCAAAACCTGTGAAAAAGCCAATAATAATTGTGCAGAATGAAATACTCTGAAATCTGCGACATTCATAGCTAAACACAAATAATATGTTTATTCTATTACACAGCATTGGCTCAGCCACATAATTTCAAAATATAACAAGATAAATAAAAATAAAATTATGCCTGACTATATTAACTTCATTAACTACAAAAATAAATAAAGTACAAAATCTATTCTAAAAGAGTCACTTCCTGAAAAATACACAATACATCACTGTGGTGGTCCTCGTCTCAAATGTGGGGGATATACAGTGTAACGCCCCATACCCGCAATAGGTACGAATATCGGGTGTCACGGCACTATCGACTGATCGATGCTTATGACAAATGCGATAAATTTTTTTTCTTTTTTTTTTTCTTGTACTTATAAACTCATTTATCCTTTTAATTTTCATGTCACTAACATTCTCATTTACTCCAGTTCAAACATTACATTTAACTTATCATATCATTTAATCAATATCTATGATATTTTACACGTCTAAATCATACAATTCAAGATCAATACTAAACCATTACACATATACATGCAACTAATACTATTCATTGGATCAAAATTCGGCAGCATAACGACTATAATGTTAGTTACCCAAAACCTGCAATTCAAACAATACACAGCCCAACTCAGGGCACCACATATATAGCTTATTTACATTACAAATAATACATGTAACTAATCCAAATACAATAACATTTATCTTTACATATACCTATTCTCATAACATGTAACTTTTACATATATTCCAATAACAATAAACAAAACGTTCTTATCTTTAATATACCAATCTAGACTGATCTCAAAACTGATAGGTCGTACCTGGTACCTACACGCAGTCAAAAAACTACGTGCTGAGTATTAAATATGCTCAGTGGTGATTACGAATCTAATAATCTCCAATGCTAAACTTACCTACACACATGCATAAAATTCACTATACTTAATTAATTTCTTATTATCATTTAAATTACTCACTTGGTACCATTTTACACTACAATCTTTTATTTGCCCGTCTCATGGGCAAATTACAATTTGAACCCTAACTTGTTCAATACTTATCCTATTACCCTTCCATTCATTCAAATTACCACTTTACCACTTGGTTTCCATTTAATTACAAAAATGCCCTTTATTTGCTTAAAGGCATACAATTTGCCACCTAATCCTCAAACCTTCATTTTAGTCCTCATTTGACTATCACTTTATTCATCTAACCACATATACTCATATATTATCATTTTCACACTAGCACTAGCCTTTTTGCACTTCTCTACTTATTTGACGTGTAAATTTACATTTTAGTCCCTCATTTACCCTTTTCATTTCCATTTAACATATTGGTTCGTATTAAGCTTTTACATTGCATTTCAATTCATTAATCATTCATTCTATCATTTTCATTCTGTAGACACCGGGTCTTGAGTCAGCCTAGATCGAAGTTACCCAATGATGATAATTGCCTTCACAGGCTTAAAAGGTTAAAAGTGATGATTTTCTCGTCAAATTTGCATTTTAGAGTGAAAAATTAGAAAATAATAAAAAATATTTAAAAAATTAATTTTGAAAAATGGGGGCTTAAAATTATAGTATTTTTAGTCAATTTAAAATTTAAAAATAAAAAAGAAAAAGAAAAAATTTCGGATCGCGAGTGTCGGGCGCGGCGGCGGGCCTGCGGCAGCGCGCAGGAGCGCTGGCGCCCAGCTCGCGGGCGCCCCGCCCAGCACGCAGGCGCCCAGCGCGCTAGGCGCGAAGAGGCGATGCGCAGCGTCGCCAATGCTGCGTGTCGCTAAAGAGCGTCGCGCAGCGTTGTGCGCACTGCGCGCCGCACCGCGTGCTGGAGCGCGCGATTTTCGCGCCTCTGCACGCGAATTTCGCGCAGCCTTATTGCGTGAAGCCCGTCGCTCTATAGCGACGGGCTTCCCTCCTCCCCTGGCCGTCGCTATAGGGTCTGATACCCTCTTTTCCGATTTTCACCCTTTTTTCCGATTTTTTCACCCAAATATCCATTTTTTATCCCCCTTTTTTTGGGTTTTTGAGTTCAAATTAAATTCTAAAATATTTTTTTAGATAATTAATTAATAAAACTTGATTTTATCATTAAAAATAAAAGAATTTTGTGTTAAAATAGGTTTGTTTTCCTTAATTAAATTAGGGCAACCTTTTTTATTTTAAAAGGACTTTATGATGAAAAATCAAAGAGGGTCTCCACATTTTTTTTAGACCTGAAATTTCCAGAATTCTTCTTCTTCTATTTTCTTTTAAAAAATTTCAGATTTTTCTTTTAATTAAAAAGGTTTAATTGAAATTGAAAGATCAATTTTCAATTATTAATTATTCTAATTAATTTCTTTGTTTTTCCCCCATAAACACAAGAAATTAATCATCACTTTGACATCAATTTCTTTTCAATCTTAAGCATACAAGTCAATTCCTTTGTTTTCTCCATAAACAAAGAGAATTAATTTTATTGCTAAATTATTCTTTCAAGCAATTTTCCGGAAATTAATCACTTTTCCTTCATCAAATCCAATACTCTGAGGGTAAATATTCTAGGCTCAATTTCTATTCTATTCTATTTTTATTTAATTTATTCATGTATATTTTATTAATTTTATTGATTTATTTATTGTTTTGATCTATTCATTTGTTGTATTGATTTTAGATTTGTTCCATTTAATTGTTTATATATGATTTGATTTTTATTCATGTGAATATTGTTTTCTTTTAATTCCTAGCATGTTTTAATTTATTTTATTTTGATTCCTCATTATTTTTAACATGCAAATAAATAGTTAATTTTTATTAATCATTTTTTCCATGTAAATAATTAATTAATTATGAACACATCAATTAACCTTGTCACATATCATTATTATTTTCATCATTCCTTTGTTTACTAATTTTTATTATTCTTTTTATCATTGTTACATGATTTGATTATTATTTGTTTATTTATTCATTTATTATTTTTCACTTTTCATCATTATTTTCATCATGTGTATATTTTCATGTACTAATTAATTAACATGTTTTATTTTATTTTCATCACATCATTTAATCATTTATCACATAGAATGCATGTTTCTCATTTATTTTGGTTTGTTAACATTTTGATTCAATTATCATTCTTTTCATGTCATCTTATTTTATTTTAATTTGTTATTCATTATTTTGTATGTTTAATTGATTTAATTACTAACATTATTTTATTTGTATTTTGTTTTTTTATATCTAAACTCATTTTTTGATTGGGCGTTTTCACGAGCACACGGGGAGGTCCAAAAGGCTCGCTCGGAATATTTATTTTTCTTTATTTGTAATATTTTATTTATTTGGCTTTTTCCTATTTATTTTTGCCATAAAATTTTATTGTAAAATTGTTTATTTAGGCCCGCTAGAAAGAAAGTCACTAAACCATTTTTATTAATTAACTTGGTATTTTTCCTAAATAAAAATGGGACCAATGTCTCAATTTTCTCCATCCAAAATCATCACATAAAAATTGTTTCATAATAATATGCATGCGAGGACCAATGTACTCACCATTAATGAATATATCGATTTATGCATGATCTGTATTTTATTTACAATGGGGGTTGTATTCCGCCCCTAGTTTTATTGTAATATTTTTACATGTGCTTTATTTTACTTATGCTTTTACCACTTTTTCTTAAATGTATGTTGTGCGCTTTAATTAATTGCATTAAATGTATGTGAAATGGGATGAAATAATAAATTCAAAACTCAATTATAAACTTAACCAAGGTATGAATAAATGAGAAGTCCCGAACTCACTCTGGTCTTTGGGGCTCAATGAGGCGAGAGGTTTAGGACTTCCAAGACACCTCTTGAGTCTCACCAAAAGACTAAAATTTACAATTCTATGCTCCAGGGGGTAGAGGCTAAGGCCTCCAAGATCTCTCTGGCTAGCCCAAGATGGATATGTATGCGCCGTCTTAGGCTCGCTGAGGCTAGACGACCTTTCCCAATGTTCTGTTGGGTGGCGACTCCAAGAAACCTCATTGTTGCCCAAAATAGACGCACTTGTAAATACCTTACAAGTTTTATGAACCTCTCCTGATCGCCCTAAAGCGGGCTCTCGGGAGGCCACGGGGTTCGGCGCGCGTCACACATTCATTTAACTTATCGTTTCATATACAAATTGCCATTTAGTCCTTATTTTATCAGTTTTAGGACAATTTATAATTTTGCCCTTCTTTTGACTTTATTTACGAAAGTGCCGTTAGTTCATCTCTCTTTCCATTTTAAATCATTATTTGACTTACAAATTACATATTAGTCATTGTTTTATCATTTTCATGTAAAATTATATTTTAGTCCCTGCACTTAGGACTCTTTACAAAATGGTCATTTTACTTTCATTTTTCATTTACATGCCACTTATTAGTGTACTTTTACACTTAATTACGATTTTGCCCCTACTTATGTTAAGTTACATTTTGGTCCTTCATGTAACATTTACTTGTAATTTTGTCATTTATTCACTACATTTGCACTTTTATTCACTTTTTAGCTTATAATTTGCCAATTAGTTTTACGACTAATTGTTTTTGCGGTAAATTACGTTTTAGGCCTTAAACTTTTATTTTCTTTCTCATTTTCAATATACTTTTTACATTTTTAAGTCATTTTCATCATTATAACTCATTTGGCTTATGATTTGGATAAATTACTTTTTTACCCCAAACTTTTCATTTCTTTCACTTAGGTCATTTTCTCATATAACTATTCGTTTTCATGTTACTTTTCACACTTTTAAGTCATTTTACTTATGATATTTTACTTTTGACATAATCATATCATTTTACGATTCTGTCCTTTTACACTTAGGCTTTTTTATTCATTACGCTTTTTACATATTATATCATGTCACTTATGGCTTTACATGTTATACTTTTGCGTATGATACTTTTACATATTACATTTTATTATTTGACAAAATATCATGTTACATATTATCATGTTACATTTTATCATATTACATATTATCATGTTACATTTTATCATATTACATATTATCATTTTACCTTTTTGTATTTTCAAAATATTTTGCAATCATGTCACTTTTATGCCCCTAGTACAATCCCGGCAGACAATCTGCAAACTGGATATAAGGGACGTGGGCCCCAAAGTCCCACTGCAATACAATAGACAATGACCCCGAAGGATCACTCCATCATGTAACATATGACATATGACGTGTGACGTATGACATATAACAGAGAGCTATGAGAGGCCATCCCGAATCTATCATAGCAAAGCAAGTCGTCATGACTTGCACCGCGGTATCAATGGTGTCCCTATGGCTAGCCAAATATATCCTGAACTAGATTAAACTGCCAGACCACTAAGGGCAAAACTTTCAAAATTATCAAATTTTACCTTTTCCAAATACACTTTCAAATCCACTTTCGTACTTTTAACACTTTTATTTTTCATATTACATATAACATATTACGTATGACTTATCAATATATTTTCATTTCAATCACTTCATTAATATTTCAATACCCTAATCGATCATTATTTCGATCAATTAGGCACAATTTTCACTAAATACTTATTTCTCATAACAAGTATACTTAAGCCAGGCAATGGCTATAAATTCATTTCAAAGCTGATTTCATTCTTTTCTTATCATTTCAATTTCGATTATTCATTTAATCAGAATACATCAAATATACGTATAATTTCAATGTTTATCATTATTTTCACTTTGAGCATGATAGAATATCATACAAAAAAATATTCATATATATTCCATAAATTCAGAATAAATTTATGGACACTTCTTTTCATGCCTAATTTCATTTTAGGTCATTAATTTTCAATTATACTCAAGAGATACTCTAGTGTACACTAGGGTACCATTCGGCCAAGGTGATTACTTTACCTTACAAATTCTTTTAATTTCATTTTAACATTTCAAATGTCATTTTTAAGGTTCTTAATCATTTTTCTAAGCTTATTATTCATTTACACATACTTGTAACATAACTCACTTAAATCAATCATTTGCTTATCATGCATATCTTTTCATTTAACCCTCCATTTCACTTCTAATTCACTCAATCATTCATTTTACACTTCATATGACATATAAACCATATAACTTATCATATTTCCCTACTTAAGCCATTCGGTCACCTTAGGGTTTTTCTCTAACATTTTATTTTTCTCTCATTCATGGCTCATTTCACTAAATTAAGCCTCAATTTATACATATATACCATTTAATTCCATTTAAACACTAGGTATACCTCAAATATACCCAAGTATACCTTTATGTCACATTATGTCCAAATTCACACTTAGTTTTCTTTCACTTTTATCACTCTAATTAGCTTAGTTACCCTCCCTAAGCTCAATTATCACCTCAATTTCAATTATACAAGCATGTTACACATATATACTATTCAAACATAGTACAAACTCTAATTTTTTCAAAGGAAATACATGAATTAGGTAATCACAAACCTTATATCCATGCTAATCTCCTCACAAGCTCCTCAATTCTTGCCTTAGCTCCTTGAAAAATCAATTTTCCCTCAAATTCATCACCATGGCTGAATATACACAAGCACAAAACATCAATTAATTTTCTTCCTTTATCAAATCTAATCTCATAAATACTCTTAACACATGTTATTCTATTATTTAAAACTAGGGGTGTGCAAAACCCGACCCGGCCCGAACAACCCGACGAACCCGACCCAAAATATCTGTTTGGATAGGATTATTCGAATAGTTAGGGTCGAGTCGGGTGTTAGGATTTTGTAAATTTCGGGTTCAGGTCGGGTCGGGTTAAATTCACCAAAACCCGAACCCTACCGAAATAATATATATACCTTTTTTTTCAGTCCCACCCCACCCCCTCTCTCTCTCTCTCTTCTTCGATCTGCTCTTAGCCCCTTACCCTCTTTCTTCTTCTTCTTCTTCTTCTTCTTCTTCTTCTTCTTCTTCTTCTTCTTCTTCTTCAATCTGGAATTTTCTCTTCTCCACTCACTCTCTCTTCTTCTTCTTCTTATCCAATCTGCCTCTCCTCTCTTCTCTCTTCTCTTTCTTCTTCGATTTGCCTCTCTTCCCTCGCTTTTTCTTATTCGATCTGACTCTCCTCTCACTCTCTCCTTTTTCTTCGATCTTGCTTCTCCTCTTCTTCTTCTTCGTTGAGATTATTAGGATATGCTGTTTTGATTTGGTTTTTTTTTTTTGGCTGAAAATATGGATTTTGTCTTAGATTTGATCCATTTGATTTTTTTTTTGGTTGAGATATATGTGTTTTTTTTGCATAAATTTGATTTCTTTTTAATTTTTTTTTTGTTGGATCTTCCTGAGGAAGAATATTTGTTGGATTTTCAAGATTCCTTTCAATAAAATTTTTTGGGATTTTTTGGGTAGTTCGGTTTGAAGGTTGATTTTCTGGGTTTGTTTGAACGTTGATTTTCTGGGTTTCAAGGTTCATTTTCTGGGTTTGTTTGACGGCTGGGTTTTCTGGGTTTGAAGGTTGGATTTTCTGGGTTTGAAGGTTTCAATTTCGGGTGGTTCGGGTAGTTCGGTTTGGGGCCCAAAAAATATTGGGTAGTTCGGTTCGGGGCCCTTATATGGGTTAGGTCGGTTCGGGGGATGATTTAGGCAAAAGTTCGGGTTTTGGGTTAATCGGGTTCGGTTCGGGTTGACCCAAACTCGACCGATGCAGACCCCTATTTAAAACTAATAAATCAAATTAATTCAATCTATTTCACTTACCCCTTTTTGAAGACATAACCTCCAATTCTTGATTTTCCTTGCTTTTAACGCACCAATTAGACACTATAGGCTGCTATGATTACAAAGAGGGGCTGAATTACTTTAGAATGGTTAGATTTAGAAAGAAATCAAACAAATAAAGAAGGAAATGGAGAGAAAAGAGGGAGAGTGTGACTTTGGCCAAAGGGGTGGAAGAAAGAGCTAGAGGAGATAAGGGAGAGGCACCTACCAATCTGCCAATTTAATAGTATTTATAGTGGACCACAACCGGTTCAACCAATGGTCCACTTTTCTATGATTTTCTCATTTTTCAAATCCAAATCACTCCAAATTTGATTTCAAAATTCATATCATGTAAAGATTAGACTGTGCACAAAATTTTAGCCCAATCGGAATCCGTGTCCGGTCTGGTTCAATCAAATCGGTCCGGTCAAAAATTTTTGGTGTTCTCAAAAAATTCTCATTTTATTACCAAAAATTTTACATATCATTTAGAGCCTATCTGAAAATTTCTGAAATTTTTGGATATCATTTGCTATTTTTAAAACTTCGGTCAAACCTCCGGTCAACCGAGTACTATTCAAACCAAAATCATATCTTTTTCTTATTTTATAAGCTTAACTCCCTATAAAAATGACTTCATAAGTCTTAAAATATGTTTATTAGACTCCAATAATATTTTGGGCTCAATCGAAAATTATTTTTTGGTCTGGTAATTATTCACCTATTCAATAACCTAATTTTCTAGTGTCACCAAAAATTAATTTTTTATTATCATATGATTTTACTCATCACTACGAGTACGTTCATATTTTTAAATTATTTTTCTGAGGTCTGTAGTATGCTCTACGGTTCGGTCAAACTCTAAGTCAACCTAATTCACTATTTACATCTAGCCCACTACTTTTTCTTATTTCTGACTTTTGAGGCCCCATTTGACCTCGATTTGACTCCAAATTTTAACTTCAAACTCACTGTAACTTATACTTTCCATTAATCAAATAAAATAGTTTTTGACTCTGAGAGATACTATTCACCCCGGTATCACTATTCACTATCGAAAAATATTATTCCCGACTAGCCCGGTATTGGGGCCATTATATACAGTGGAAACAAGAGTAAAGAATCCACGAATTTCACTGCTCAACCTGTCCAACTGTTTAATAATCCGCTACTCAAAAGCTTCCAAAAATGGCTCTCTCCGCTCAGCTCCCAGGACCATATCTCTGCGCACTTGCTCCATCTGAGACTCAATGGAAGACAGTCACTCCCAAGCTCGCTGCACTGACAGGTCCATGTTAGAGATCAACCGATCACTCTGAGTGGTAGCTGCTCTAACCTCTGCCAGTCCTCTGTTCAAATCATCCAATCTCTCCCAAACCCTCTCTTGAAAGTCTGCCTGCTCCCTCCTCGACTCACTAAAAGAATTTTGAAGCATGCTAACTGAAGTCTCAAACTGCATCTCTAATATAAGAGTCTGGACTAATAAAGCATCTAAATGTAGTGGAGCTGAGGTGGAGGAGCTGTAGAAGAAGATGGCTCATCATGCGCCTGAGCAAGCGACTCATATCTGGAGGGGAGAATGGAGTGTCTCTCCTCTGTCTCACCCTCCTACTGGAAGTACTTGCTGTGGCTCTCTGTGGCGGAGGTGGTGGTGGAGCATCAATATCGTGATCAACTGGCTGGTGGGCACCATCATCAGAATCACCCTTTCTATCCTCACCAGAGTCCTGAGCACCTATCTCCTCAATCTATATCCAAACTCGGAAGAAGGATCCTCTATAGCAATCCTACACCTAAGCACTACCTCCTCATCAAGCAAGTACGATGACCTTAAAGATGGTCCATGTCAAGAGTAGGCTGATGTAGGGCACTCATAATCACGGTGATCAGTCCATCAATCCCGATCCTCTAAAGTAGCAGTGGCTCTCTTCAGTTACTTACACAACTAGGGTACAACATTAACTCTGATGCTGGTCTCCATAGCATATAAAAAGAATAGGTCCGGTGTGGTCACATTGCTAGGACACCCTAGTCGCATAAATACCGAAAAAGTCATAATCCTGTGTAAGTACTGGTAGACGAGAGAGCTAAGCTTAGTCGACTTGGTGTTGCTAGCATTGAAGTGTGTATTGGGCTTCCCGATGATAGCCCAATGTGTAGCTGAATCACCCAAAATATGTACTTCTCTATCCACTGGCAGTTTCAAGTACCTAGCCAAGTCTGAAATCGATAGGAAAGAAGAAGTATTCCGCACTCTGAACTGAATGGTGTTCATATCATCCTTAGATAACCTTGGAGAGTACTTAAAAGTACTAAAAAACTCCAATGTTATCTCAGGATGAGTTGAACCATTCAGACAAAAAAATTCCTCCCATCCAATGTTTCTCAGCATAGATAACGCCCTCTTTTGAAGCCTCAGTTCAATGAGTGTCTTCATACTCATGAACCTACTAGAAACGATAATTTTTGCAGCTAGTTTATCGAACAATATGCATTGTACCGGAGTTAACCAATTAGGAGGCCGAATGGGCGCTGATGGTTGCTCAACTTCTCTATTTCGGGCCATGGTTCCTAAAAAGAAAGTATAAACTCATCACAAACATCCTTAGCTTCGTTAAGTACAAACCATATATATAAATATATTTGGAAGAATAATAACAAAACTCACCATACTTCAAAACAAAAATTTGCAAAATAAATAAAATGTTCTAGCTAACGAAGATGCAAAATATGAAAAATTAATCATAAAACGTACATATAACAAATGAAGCACAAAATCAATGCACAAACTTAGTCAAAATTAGAAGATTGCACAAAAAAGAATTTAAAGAAATTAAAAATCCAAAGCATAAGGTGGAAAATGAAAAATAAGCACAAATAATTATACTTTAAAGTGTATATGCCAAAATATAATATAAATGCAATTTTAATACTAAATAAGGGAGGAAAATGCAAAGTTCACTTTAAACATGCTTTATGAATAGCAAAATGTATAGGGCAAAATTCAAAGTCGTATGTAAATAAGATTTTAAACATTTGGCATCCAATGCAACTCATCCTAATCCCATCAATTCGGGAGCTAGCAAACATGCATTTGTCTCAATACAATCAAGCACAATCATCAATTGCATCTAAATTTAAAGTTAAAGCAACAACATATACTCCTAAAATAAAACAATGCCAAGCATAATCTCAAGTAATTTGAATTTAACTTGCAAAATTCTCTTCCCATATTCATGTTATGCTTAATGCCTCAATTATATCAAAACATTTCAATTCAAAATTCTGAAGCTCAAAATCCCAATTTTCATCAAGCTACATTTCAAGAAAGAATGCAAGAACATATCCCATCTAACACAATTATAATTAAGTTCAAATTCAATTATAATGGCACCCATCAACTCAACACTACTATAAGAGCAATTAAGCATAAACACATATATGAAATTAGGCTAAAAAATGTGATTGCTCAGTGTACAATATGTTCAGATGAAGCCCAGCGTTGAAAGTTTCAAATCAATTGTGAACATGCCAACAGTAACCTATTTGCTTGTTTAAGAAACTTGATTCATGCCAACAAAATTTAGAAATTACCTTAACAGATCATATTAACAGGGTTGGGGAGAATAAATTAACAAATATGTTGAATTAATCACGTTATAAGTCCAAAATTGACATGAATTTCTCATTTAGGCATTTCATCAAACACCCAGTGAGCAGGATTATAAACTAAAATTTTAAGCACAACTTTCTTATCCTACACACCCATTACAAGAGAAGAAACACATCTCAATTAACAATGTCAAAACAACATAATTTCTTAATTGAAGCTCAGTACACAATTGAATCGGAAAAAGAAAAAAATGTGAGTGAACAAGGTGGGATAATGCGTACCTAGAATCTGTAGAAATTAGCTAACTGACTTAAAAATTTTGGAAGAGAAATAATGGGAGAGAGAGCTCTTAACTCTTAACCCTAAAATCTGGAATTTTTGCAGAAATTGGGAAAAAATCAGTATCGGGCATAAAAGAGAAGAAATGCAGAAATAAAATGAAAAGAATTCCATTGAAGCTTTATAAAGATACATAAAATAAAAATTACCTGAAATGAGCTTGGGTTGCCAATGAAAATCGAAGAGAAGATTGAAGGAGAATTTTAATTTGAAGAAAAGGGAAGGGGGGGGGGGGGGGGGGGGGGGAGCAGAAGAGAGCAATGCTAAAAATTTGAAAAAGCGTGTTTTAAAATTGGGCTGGGGCACAACTGTGCTTTTGAACGATGCACAGCTGTGTTTTATACTCCGCTCTGTGTCGACATCTTTTTAAATGAAAGCACAGCTGTGCTTTTCAAAACATAGCTGTGTTTTCAAAATAGACCTGCTTACCACCGTGTAAAACGCTACTGCCCTAGAAGGCCCAATTTAGACTCTTTGCTACTCAATTGAAATTCTATTTATTCTCAACTGTCAGTTTCCAAACCAACAAAACAAACCAACAAATTAAGCATTAAAAACAACAAATTAACATTCTAACACACCAAAAATTCAAGAGAATTATTATTTATTTATTTATTTTTATTTTTTCTAAAAATAAAAATACGAAAATAAACAACTAAAAATTAAAACATAAAACACAAAAACACAAATAAATGACAGAAAATTAAAGAAGGGTTAGAAAAAAGTTATGATTTATTGAGTCCCAGCTCGACTCATGTTGCTCTCGGGCGGACGAGATTGTGAACCGAATAATGGTCTCTTCGATTTCTGCTCCTCATTTTCCCCCATCAGTAAGAGAAAATTATCAAAAGCCACTAAGGTAGGAAATTCTATGTGTTCGACGAAGTGTGACTCCACCTTGGGTTCACTATAAACGAACTCCACCAACTCTTCTAGCCTAAATAAATCCTTCAAATGGACTGAATTCAGTGCTTCCATTTGACAATTGCACAACTCTTGCTCCTTTGGTGTAATGTCATGCACAGAAAAATTGAAATAAGATTCCGAACAAACACAAGATTTTTTCTCAATAACGATTGACTCCTTCTTTTCCTTATGCAACCCATCCTCAAAATCTTTTAAATTTGTTGTAACTATCATAGGTGCATGATTTAATTCGCCACCATCACTTTAATCACCCGAAGAGACAATTAAAAGTTCCAACTTGGATTCCAAATTTTGGATCCCCAATTCTTGACTCCTCAACAGATTCTCTTGAGTTTTGATGTCCTTCTCTTGATAATTAATTGTAGCCTTCCACTCTTCCTTCTCCACTTGAAATTGTTTCTCTCTACAATCTATGTAGTCTAAAAGAACTTTGAGTTTGGAAGAGTTAGACTCTTGTGATTCCCATGAAGAGTAAGGATATTCAAAGGACAGTGAATAGGTGACTGGTGAGGGTGTACACAATTGTCGTAACTCTTTCATCTCCCTCATCAAATCATTCATTTCAGCTCGCAAAAGGGCCAACTCATAGTTTTGGACATTATGTTGCATTATTTTGATACTACCTCAAAATTTTCCTGCAAAGATAAACACCAAATTAAAACAAAGAAAAATAAAAATCTCAAATTAACTCAACTAAAGATATGAAACAAACAACACCGTTTTTTCCCGGCAATAGCGCCAAAAACTTGATCGGTGTTTAGCAAGTGTACTGAATCGACAAGTAATATAGTGAGTATAATTAAAGACCCACAAATATCAAACTCAAGGGAAAAAGGATTGTCATGTTAAATATCTATGGTTGAGTGAATCCTAGATATCCCCAAATTGTTTGGTGAAACTCTAAGCTAAGCAAGAAAATAAAATTATAAAATAACAATTAACTATAAAATTGTTAATAAGAAATTAAATAAGGTTGAATTGGATGCTTAGAAAATTCTATCCTCATAAATGTAATTGGATATAAGTAACTGTTTACTAACATGAAATTCTAGGTAACCCAACTAAACCCAAGCATACCATTCCGGATTTAGCTATTATAATTAATATGCCTACCATTCCGGATTCAGCCTATTAATTAGCTTAAGCGAAGGTTACCAAATTTTAGGTCTAAAACAACCTACAATTCCGGATTCAGCTATCTCAAACCTATCTATTTCTCACTATTCTGAACCTAATAACATTAACACCCACAAATCAACCTACCATTCCGGATTCAGCTGGAACTATAAATGCCAATATTAAAAGAACAGAGCATTTGCACAAACAACAATTTTCGGATTTAGCTCTAATCATCATCATAAATGCATATATAACAAGAGAAATAAAAGAAATCATGAAAATATTCATTAAACCCAAATATCCATATACAAAGTATGATTCAAGAATTCCTAAGCATAAAGAACTACTCTAATAATATAATCATAAAATATAGAAAATTAAAGTTTAGAATACACCCTTGATGAGAGAGAAAATAGATCTTGAAACTCCTTCTTCTTCAACCTTGGAATCTCCTTGAATCTCAAAATTAAAGATCTAAACTAAATTAATCTAAATTATTTAAGAACAAAATTGGAATTTAAAATTTGATCTAAGCTAAAAACAGTGTTTTAAAAAAGAAATAAAACCTAAAAACAAAAATAAAAGATGGCTACTATCTAAAAAACTAGCTCTCATTTGGAAGATGAAACGGCGCAATATTTAAAGTCTGCAAAAAAGCACAGCTGTGCTTTGGAAAGCACAGCTGTGTTTTTGAACAAAATGCGTAGGGTTAGGACTGTCCGTCGCGTGCACAAATTGGTGGAAACTGCATGACACAGCTGTGCATTTTGCGCAAGCACATATGTGCTTTTGGCGCTATTGTGCTCGTCGATGCCTTCTTCATGTGTGCCTTTCGCTGCGTAACACAGCTGTATTTTGCGTGAGAACAAAACTATATTCTCGGCTGTTCTCGCTAGCATGGGATGCTAGATAGCACAGTTGTGCTATGAAGAAACACAGCTGTACTTTTTGGGCAGTTTTGCTCTCTTTCACCCATTTCTCCTAAAATTAACCCCAAACCTTCAATTTAGCTCCGGATTAAAATAAAATGCCCGAAAACATCCCAAAACTTATTAAAAATTATAAAACATTATAAACTAATAAAATGACAGAAACTAACTAATTAAGATAAAAAAATAAATAAAACACATACTTATGC
Source organism: Excoecaria cochinchinensis (assembly GCA_947683425.1). Taxonomy (NCBI): domain Eukaryota; kingdom Viridiplantae; phylum Streptophyta; class Magnoliopsida; order Malpighiales; family Euphorbiaceae; genus Excoecaria; species Excoecaria cochinchinensis. The sequence continues at coordinate 8,399,249 of CANTUQ010000037.1, forward strand.
TAAGAAATAACGTAAAATATTAATATAATTGCAACTTATCACTAAACACTTATATTCTTACTAATCAACTTTCCCTTGCAAATATTAGCATGGTTTGTTTTGTTGCTATTTAGTCGCTAATTGTCTTCTACCTAAGAAAAAATCTATGAGGAATTTACCATTGCTAATTTAAATTTTATTTTTTAAAAAATTAAATTCAAAATTTCAACTTTTAATGTACCATTAGAATGCACCTATGTAAATACGATGAAAATGTTTATTGAGGAAAAAAAGAATACGCATTGATGGCTAGCATTGACAAGAAGAACCTATTGAACTTGTAGCAACGCATTTCCACATACAAGAGGAAGAAGTTGAGATAAATTAGACCAATCTGATACACATAACAATATAAGGAATAAAGAAAGAAAGATAAGAACTACCACTTGAAATCAATGCTTCTAAGAGCCATAACCGTAAAACCCTAAGAGACTGAGACCAAGCACTAAAAATACATTTCAATAACATAAAAATGCTCCAAATCCAAATTCGATGCCCTAAAATGAATCTGAATCTTTTATGTATTTGAGGAAGTGAATTAAAGATTGAGAAGTTGAGAAACTTATGTTATGTGTAAAAAGAAACTTTTGTTTGAAGTAGAGAAAGAAAGACAGTGACAAAGCAAAAACTAGGAAAATAATCAATCTCGGTCCATTCTAAGAAAAGAGAATGCAACAAAAATTTTAGAAATAAATAATAGAGAAAATTTAAGG